>JABTXL010003776.1:1125562-1194639 GCA_025134845.1 Neodon shergylaensis | reverse complement strand
AAAGAAAGAAAGAAAGAAAGAAAGAAAGAAAGAAAGAAAGAAAGAAAAGAAAGAAAGGAAAGAAAAGAAAGAGAGAAGGTAGGCGTGGTGGTACACACCTTTAATCCCAGCACTCAGGAGACAGAGACAAGCAGGTCTCTGTGAGTTCAGGGACAGCCTGGTCTACAGAGTGAGTTCCAGGAAGCCAAATATATATAAAAATCCCGTCTCAGAAACCCAAAAACTAAAAAGAAAAGGAAAAAAATAGAGTTCAAAATAAAGTCACATAAAGATAAAAAATACACAGAGTCTGGATACTGTATGTTATTGTGTTGTCTTTGAATTGTTTGAATGTTGAGGAAGGAGCAACAGCTGCTAAAAGACATTTGATTATAAATGCTGCTGGATTAATCCAACAGATATATTTTGAAATGCCTTAACTTCTAAATTTAAGTCAATGGATATGTTACTTTAGAGAAGAGGTTTTGCTTTTATTTCTACAGAAAATGAGAGGCTGTGGATTCATTCTGTGTTAAGAAAAATCAGGTATGATCAAGGAAGACCCCCTAAAAGTCTCAAATAGAAAGGATGGCCCAGATGATCCAACATTTTAGAAGACCTCTATTGGAGTTTTATCTGAGTTCTACATCCAGAACAGCCTCAAAACTGCTGGCTGTGATGATCAAGCCTCACAGAATATTCCAGTCAGGACTTGATAATAATTCTAAATTTTCCTTAGGTCCCCATAAGATTATCAGTGAATCCAATCAGCAAGAAGTAGACTGGAAATCCATGCCCACATTCACCAAAAGTGGATTATTGATATTTATCTTTGTTTAGAGTACTGGCTACAAGTTGTTATGGATAATGGTCTGGAAAAAAAAAGCTAAACAAAGATTAGATTCAGAGTTCTTGTTTTGGAAAAAGAAAAGGGGGGAATTGCTGTGGGACAATGAACTTGTATTATTTTAATAAAATGTCGATTCACCAGTACCCAGGTGCAGGGCAACGAGGCAGGAAGTAGAGGTGGGGCAACTAGAGCAGTAGGATTCTGAGAAGAGGAAAGACTCAGTCTGTAGTCATCACCCAGACACAGAGGAAGCAAGATGAGAATGTATCGCTGATAAAATGTACAAAGCCATGTGGCTAAACAGACAAAAATTATGGACTAATTTAAGTTTTAATAGTTAATAAGAAGCCTGAGCTACTAGGCCAACCAGTTTATAATTAATGTAGACTTCTGTGTGTTTCTTTGGGACTGGGTGTGACAGAAACCTCTGTCAACAACAACACAAAAAAATAGTGGGGGGAGTGCTATGGGACAATGGTCTTGTACCCTGTCACTTGTATTGTTTTAATAAAACGCTGATTGGCCAGTAACCAAGCAGGAAGGATAGGCAGATCGATGAGAACAGGAGGATTCTGGGAAGAGGAAAGACTCAGTCTCTAATTATCACCCAGACACAGAGGAAGCAAGATGAGAATGCCTCACTGATAAAAAATACCAAATCATGTGGCTAACACAGACAAGAATTATGGGTTAATGCAAAATGTACGAGGTGGGTGGTCCTTGGACTTCCCACAGGGCAGGCAACCCTGACTGCTCTTTGGGCTTACGAGGGAGGGGAACTTGATTGGGGTGGGGGAGGGAAAGGGGAGGTGGAGGTGGGGAAGAGACAGAAATCTTTAAAAAAAAAATGTATAAATTAGTCAGTAAGAAAGCCTGAGCTAGTTTATAACTAATGCAAGCCTCTGTGTGCTTTGTTGGGACTGAATGGCTGCAGGACCAGGCATGGCAGAAGCCTCTGCCAGCATCTGGGTAGTATGGAAAAGGATGGTTTTGTGATGAATGTGCTCAAATGTTTAAAGGTCCTTGGTTTGTCACTTGCATGAAGTGTCTAACACAGTTATGAAACTAGGTGTGACTGACACTGTTTCCTGCAGTTTTTAATTTGGGGTTTCTAATCAAAGAAAACCACTATTTGTGAAGGACAAAAACCTGTTCTCTTCCCAGTATCCTTTTTTATGGCTTGTGTGAATGTAGTCATAGCTAGAGAAAATTACAAGGTAAATTCTCCTGAATGTGGGATGACAGTGGGCACATGTGATACTGAGGCAGACGCTTGAGTAAGCAGCACTTAAAAGTAGTTAATAGAAAAAAGTGTAGAAATAGTAATATAAAGTTGTAAAAAGAGATAATATTTTAGTTTCATACTATTTTTTCCTAAGTAAATAAGTTTCATGTGTTAGTTTAACCATCTAATTGACAGTTCTCTTTTCCAAATAACACAGTTAAAGGTTAGGGCAGTTTTACATTGTGCCTCAGTTCAAGCAGCAATCACCAATAGAGTCATCATCAAAAAATTAAAAAGTGAAAAATACGATTAATGTTCATCATCAGGCATCTTAATTGCAGGAGATGGCAAGGCATAGCCCCCCTCCACAAGCAGTTCCTGAGATGCAGGAAGCAAGTCCCTTAAGGCAACCCAGTGGCAGCTAAATGAGCATGTTACTTGAGGGCCAAGGAGAAAACACATATGTGCTCCAAGTACCATTTCTATGGCATTTGCATGCGCATTTGGCAATGTTACAGTTGACTCTGGTTATAGCAATTCTACGAGTGCACTTGTTCTTCATGTTCTTTTTCTCCTTCCACACCAGTGGCATCTAAAAATATGGATGTGTTGTATGATAATATGAATCTTCCTGATCTGATAGAGCGGGCAGGCATTAAAGCTGTAAAGCAGGTTATGGGGGGGGGGGTGGTGATGAAAGAATTGGGGAAATTTGGGGAAAATGCAAAAATTGTTCTTTGCCTGATTATAAAACTTGGCAAAAAGAATTATATTGAAACAGAAAGGAACTTGGCTGTGATGACTTAAGTTTCTGAGAAACCTAGGGCTTTAGTGCTAACCACCTACGGCCTTATAAATCAAAATTAGAATTGTGAGGAACAACAATGGGAAAGGTAAGACAATGGAGTAAAACTCACTGAACTATGCTTCTGTAAACTGCAAGTAGTTTGCCTCTGAGGTAAAAGCATCAGGAGTTTTTTTATGATTATCTCAGCTAAGAATTAAGAATGTAGTGGCTGGCATGGGGCTTGGGAACTGGGGAAATGTCGTGATAAATGATGTTGTTCTGATTTCAAGAATCTTTATACTTCTTGTGAACTGCTTTGCCCAGAAAATATGGCAAGGAAAAAGAATCGTTTTCCTTGTGTAAAATACACAATGAAAGACTGAGGTTTAAAGCTCATGGTAGAAGAAGAGGTTGCCCTGCAGCTGATAGCCTGTCAGCTTGCATCAGAATCCTGTGTTCCTGTACTCACTTCGCCTTCCAGACATCCCAGATTTGAGACCCACTTCCTAGCACTTTATCTCTATGGTTTCTCCAGGTCGTGGGTCTGGATAAATCCCTCCTCACTGTTGTTCCAGTGAGCAAGAGTGATACCAGAGCATCCCACTAAGCAGCATGGCTTTCAGGACAATGGCATGCCAGCAGAGCTCCCAGGAATCCCATTCCTGCAGTTTAATGGCTCTAGTCTATTCTCCAGTGATGTAGAGAAATTCAGCAAGTTTCATTTACTTGCAGGGTTGACATGTTAAGAACTGTTCATTAGGATGGATTCATGTTCAGTGTACTAAACTTGTCTGCAGACTTATTCAAAGGAAAGTGATGTGGGAGTGATTTCTTATTAATAAAGAAACTGCCTAGGCCCATTTGATAGGCCAACCCTTAGGTAGGCGGAGAAAACAGAACAGAATGCTGGGAGAAAGAAGCTGAATCAGTGAGTCGCCATGATTCTCCCACTCCAGACAGATGCAGGTTAAGATCTTCCCTGGTAAGCCACCTCGTGGGCTACACAGAATATTAGAAATGGGTTAGATCAATATGTAAGAGCTAGCCAATAAGAGGCTGGAACTAATGGGCCAGGCAGTGTTTAAAAGAATACAGTTTCCGTGTAATTATTTCGGGGTAAAGCTAGCCAGGTGGCGGAACGCAGCCCGGCTGCTATTTCTTACTACAGGAAAGAGAAGAGATAGCATCAATGAAATACTTGTTTTCTTTATTTCTTTACTTACTTCCTTCTCTCTGTCTCAAATCTATGGAGTAATTTCCGAAGACCACCATTCTTGAATCCCTGAAAATGGGCAGCTGGGGCTCCCACAGTGATGACATCATAGAGAGCATCTGGAATGGAAACAGGCAAGGAGATGAACACTCTGCAAACATTTGTCTCCTGCATAAACTGTGCATTAAACTATCCACTCTCAGGAAGTTTGAGAAATTTTTCTGCTTTATTTTGTTTGTTTGTTTTTTTTTTTTTTGGTTTTTCGAGACAGGGTTTCTCTGTGGTTTTGGAGCCTGTCCTGGAACTAGCTCTTGTAGACCAGGCTGGTCTCGAACTCACAGAGATTCACCTGCCTCTGCCTCCCAAGTGCTGGGATTAAAGGCGTGCGCCACCACCGCCCAGCTTCTGCTTTATTTTGTAGGAATAACAATGGACTCTCATCTCAAGGGGGCAAGAAGAAAGAATCAATTTTTCTGAAAGCTACCTGTGCACCTCAACAAGTTATAATATTTCCAAGATTTATGACTGCATCTTAATTATATGTGACAGTGCAGAACAGCATGCTCTCCATCCCTGTATATACTTACTAAGATAACATGTTGATTGGTCTTTTGTGTGTTTTACTTTATTGAATTTTGCATCATTTAATTTGCAATCATATTGAAATTCGACAATAATGAACAATTTCTCAACCAAAGTTTTCAAAAAGACGAACAAAAAATATTAATTTATTCTGGCTCAAGGGCAGAAGAGTACAACCACATTAAAAACAAAAATCTATCTGCCATTTCCTGCTTATCTATTCTAAAATTTACATATTGTTGAATACATACTTTTGCAACTTCTTACATACAATAGAGAGAATGCAAAATGTCTCAATTTATTTTCCAGACAGATACTTTGCTTTTCATAAAAACAAGTCCATACATTTAAATTGAAATTCAATCTTTTGATCCTGAACTTTATGGCTTCAAAACATGCCATCATTTTATATTCAAATAAAAGATATTCTAAGGAAAGCAGAGTGTATGTTTTCTGGTTAAACTACATTTTTGTTGAGAAATCTAATTTCATAGGAGATCTTTCTCAAATTGATTTTGATATTGACATATTGGTTGTTTCTAAGATATGGTTCACTGAGAAAAACAAATCGTTTTGTTAGTCTCGGGTGAACACCATTGCTTCTTCAAAATTATTCAATCTAGATCCATGTGAATTGTTACTTTTTAAAAATAGAATGTCACCACTCTAAAAATACAGATCAGGAGAAATAAAATGCAATTTTCCATGTGACCCAATACTTCATACAGCATAGATTTAACAACCAATTAATGGACTGTAATAACAATTACATGATAATAACTTCTTAACTTTTGATAAGTCACTAATGAATTATAATATTTCTTAGGATAGAAGAATAATTGTTTTATGAGAAATTTAATTATTTCCTACCCCAAGATTTTACCTTATGGTTAAGACAAGGAATCTCATCCTAAGGATTAGTTTTCAGAGTATGAGAAGTACCATGGAGAAAGGCAACAAATGGTCAGACTCAGCTGCGTAGTAGCTGGTTAACCACAATGACCAGCATGGCAAGAGATTACCAAAGATGGAACAGGGGTAATTACATATGGGCTGTAACCAGCAGCTGTCTAATTTGACTTTAGACTTGCTCAATATAGGTAATTCATGCCTCACATTGAAAACATAGCCAACTACTTGTAGTAATAGGAACCATAGAGGAGAACCTAGTACTGCCACGTTCCCAAACCAGAGTAATCTCTAATTGCATTCTTAACACATATTCTTTTTTTTTATTTCAAATTGTATTTTATTCAAATTTTAAAATCCATTTGCTTCTTTAAAGCTGAAAAAAAAATAGTTCATCTCCTCGCCTAAAAGGCTTTTCTTTTTAATTCGCTTGATAACCATTACTTTGGCGAAGATGTTGGTGTGCTTCCGTGCACATCAAAGCAGTCCCGAAAATGTAGCACCTTTCATCAGAAGGCTCCACTCTGAGAACAGCAGCACGGCAGAGGAGAAAACACATATTCTTATACCCACAGATAAGAGAAGCTCTTACCCCTCTCTTTTCCTTAGATGGGGACCATTATAGAAAGTCATAACTGGCCAAAATACAAATAGCCATTGTGTTTTGATTAGAAAATAAATCTTAAGTATCAAGTCCTGTGAGTTAGGTATGCTGTGTTCTACTGGAATGTCACCATCCCTGTCAGTAGACAAAACTAGAAAACATCTACACTTATGAACTGCAGCACACCAACATCTGTGTTCCTTACTCACCTGTTTTTCTACACTAGACACACAACAGAAATGTGAGTCATGCTGATATCTTTCACTTCAACTCAGAACTATAAAACTTTCCTTTCTTCTACATTTTATAATTTCTTTCCCTGCCATTAAGAATCTTGATTCCAATTATCAACATATAAACATATGTGATCAATACTCCTATGCACATGACTTAGCTTTGCTGATGGCACACACCTTTGTAAGAAACAAATTTATCCAAAAAGTTGCAGCATGTGCATTTTTTAAAAAGTGTCTTGTAAAGTTTACTAAGAACAGTCCTCTTTGTGCCATTCACTCAATGAAATTACCAGCTTGAGTATTTTATGTATCATTTATAATCACATTTACAAGAAAATAAAAATAAATGAAAAACAAAAGGTAGAGTGTATGAAATTCTAGGGAAGATTTACATTTTGATAAAAAGCAAGTTATGTTTTCTTGTGAAGGTGAAATGCCAGGAACTGGAAAAAAAAGAGAAAAGAGCACACTAATTGACTATACAATAAAAAAGCTCACCTTGAAAACAAACACACACATGTGCGCGTGCGTGTGTGTGTATACATATATCATTAACATTATATGGACTAAGAAGACTGTATTTATTTTATATCTTTAGGAAAAATATACATATGTGTTTCTGTGTGTATAAAATGTGTGTGTGTGCATATGTGTGTGTAACCACAAATAAAAAGAGGTCCTGAATTTGAATAAGAGCAAGGAGCAATACATTGGAGGGGTTGGATATAAACAGAGACTGCTCATTCATTTCCCAGCTGACCATACCCGAATAATCACACAGAAACTATATTAATTAAAAACTGTTTGGTCAATGACTCTAGTGTATTCCTAACTAGCTTATACCTTAAATTAACCCATTTCTATCCATCTTTGTACTGTCATGAGGCTGTGGCCTTCCAGTAAGGTTCCTAAGGTTCCAGAGTATCCTTCTCCTTAGGCAGGTACATGGCGTTTCTTTGGCTCCACCTACTCTCTCTCTCTCTCTCATATATATATATATATATATATATATATATATATATATATATATACTCAGATTTCCAGTCTGGCTTTGCTCTACTAAGTCATTGGTCAAAACAGCTTTATTCATCAACCAATAAAAACAACACATATACAAAAGGACCTCACACATCAGTTGGATGCAGGGGAAAAAGAAGAGGGGGAAAATGATGTAAAGACACTTCTAAACTTCATACAGAAAAACAAAAAAGCCAGGATAGCTAAAACAATCCTGAACAACAAAAGACCTGCTGGAGGTATCACTATCCCTGGTTTCAAGTTGTACTACAGAGAAATAGTAATTAAAAATTTAAAAAATGCATGGTATTGGCATAAAATAGGTGGGTATTGAAACTGAATTGAAATTGTAGATTTAAGTACACACATCTAGGGATACTTGATTTTTGATAAAGAAGCCAGAAATACACACTGGAAAAATGAAAATATCTTAAACAAATGATGCTGGTCAAACTAGATGTCTGTGTGTAGAATTAGAATACATCCATACTTATCACCCTGCACAAAACTCAAGTCCATGTGGATCAAAGACCTCAACATAAATCCAAACATACTGAACCTAATAGGAGAGAAAGTGGGGAATAGCCTTTAGTGCATTGGCACCGAAGGCAGCTTTCTGAACAGAACACCAATAGTACAGGTACTAAGATCACTGTGCTTATAAGTATATTGGTTCTGACTCTCAGCCAGACTCAACTTTTAGAAAGCTTGAAACATTATGAATCTATTCTATGTTTACGAGCTTTGACGGCAAAGCTTTTTTTCCTATTTCACAGTTTTAAAAGATTTATTTGAATTTTTAAATTTTAGCATTGAGAGCCAAAAAGAAGAAGAAGCCAACTAGAAAATACCTATTGAATCTTCTTCCCCAAATGAACGTGGATTTTAGTATGAGCACACTATTTTGTTTTGCAGCTACAGATATGGACATGTAAACTGTCTCATGATCTGAAATAACAGTGCATTGTTTATAGTATACACTCAATTTCTTAAAAAACAAGTGTTTTCTATGGAATCCACAAAATTATTATTTAACGAAACTTAGTATTTTGCAATACCCATTTGAGAACCAACAACTATTGATAAATGTTTGAACAACTAGGTTTCTCTCTGGGGATCCCAGGGCCTTGAATTTCACTCACAATTGCTACAGAATAGCAGACTGATCAATGTAGGTAGTTAATTTCCTGGTCTCAGAATAATGAAGAAAGATGTCCAATTAAAGAGTCACATTTATTCTTAGCCATACTCCTTTAAAACAAGAATTAACGGCAACTGACTGTTTTTCTTTAGGCAAGAGGAGATAGAAGAGTTAGAATAGAATTACTCATATAACAAAATCCAAACTGAAAGGTAGCAATTTCATAACCAGGAAGAGTGCTATTATTTTAAAGTATTCTCATTTCCTCACTCTTCGTGTATTTTCATAATTTGAACAGTTTTTAGTCACATATGACAGGACTCTTCAGATTCTGGTGTCAAAAGACAATCATTAAAAACAAGGTGGAGTGTTTCATAGAAAAGTAAAAAAAAAAACAAAGTACTTAAATGCCCTTTTCTTTGTCTTTCTTTTAAAATGTGCCTTCCTTTACTGACATTATATGCTGTCTGAAAAATACCTTTGGTCTTGTGAAAATCTCAACACGTTCTGTGCCACAGGGAAGCCATGCTTAAGTGGGTGAGCTTCATCAAGCCACAGAGAGCAGATTTATTTGAGAATTCATAATTGAGATGTCTTGTAGATTTTAAATGGCATTTAATAATAGAAATGAGATGGTTCTGTTTTTACAGGAGATCTTATTAAAATCTCCTCAACTATAAAAATGTGTTAATAGAAAACTCTATGCATGATGATCTCATATCAAGGAACAATTTAAACATAATCCCTGATTTCAAAAAGGCACACAAATCCATTTGACATCAATCGGTTGGTGAGCTTGTGTTTCTAAATAGCTCAAACAATTTGGGATCATGACTGAGCTAATCTGAGAAAGATTATCCATACTGAGAAGATGCTGCATCTACACTCTTGAGATAAAGCACTGAGGAAACTCTAATAGGCCCTTTTGCTTAGTCCTTCCTCATGGAACTAACACTCTCAGTTACACTGAAAAATCTAATTGGTGTTGCACCTGATTCTAAGTTCACTCTCATGATATTAATATTCTTGTTTTATTATATTCTTAGATACACATTATTTAAGGTACTTTTAATAGCAACCACTTGAAATAGTTAACAAGGAAAATCAATGATTGGGCATGTACACACAGTAGTATGCTTGCAAGGTTTTGATTTTAGTCTATTCAAACACAAAGCTAGTCCCTTCCCTGTGGACTCAATCAACAACTAAAAGGCTATGAGAGACTCCCATTTTGGGGTGGCATATCTTTGATTTTCCTTTTCACGATGTGGGTTTAAATGAGAATGCCCCCCATATGTTCATATATTTGAAGGTTTGATTCCCAGTTGGTAAAATATTTAGGAAAGGTGGGATGGAGCTCTATAACTGGGAGGTGGGCTTTCAGGCTGAAAAGTCCACATCATGCCCAGTCTGGCTTTCTCTCTCTACAGGCTTCCAGCTGCCACTCCAGCTCCATTCCTTTGCACCAGCCTCCATGCTTCCTGCAATAATGATCACAGACCAGCCTCCTAAAACTAAGCAAGCCCCCAGCTAAATGCTTCTTTCTATAAGTTGCCTTATTCATCGTATTTCATCACAGCAGTAGAACAGTAACTAAGACACATTGAATTAAACTCATGGGCAGGGCTGCCTCAGGAAACTCAAAACTGAACCCATGAGATAAGTCTCATTGACTCAGTTGGGGCAAGTATTCATACTGTGTCTGCCTCTCTGTCTCTCCCTCTCTCCTTTCCTCCCTGTTTCTGTAGCACATACTACGGCTTCATGGCCCTTTAACAAATTCTACCCATTAAAGCACTAGAGTAAAACTGTAAAATTCTGCTCATATATCTAAGATTTATAGAGCTCTGATATCCAAAATTAGTAACGCATGAATAATACAGTTACATAAAAGAATTCAATAATATACATTTCAAATAGACCTGCCAAAATGTTGCTGCTCAATTACAGGATTAAGTACCCAAAACTAACACTAAAGTTTTACTTCTTTAAAGAAAAACAATTGCTTTAATTTGAATTCATTACATTTTATATCGCAAATATAGTACTTTATTATATCTAACATGTAAAAGACTTACAACAGACTATTATAATAGTATAAGAACATGTATTTTACAATGTTTATAACTGATGGACTGTGAAAGTAAAATACACTGAGGTATTCTGGAGTCTGCACTTAGAGTTCTCATTCTGGGGGTTTTATTTCTGTTCCTGTTGTTATTTCATCAGTGTTCAGCATCTCTGTGTGGATATTTGTACACTTAGGTCATTAATAAAGATGAAACATTAGTAGTCCGAAGGAACCTGGTACTCATTTGTCAGTAAGAGACATTGCAACTTTAGTGCTGCTCAGTCACCTGTTCTAAGAGCCCAACATTAGCCTTGCATTTGAGGATTCTGCCCGCTGCCAAACCGCTCTTCAAAACAGAGTCTTTGCAATCAACTCAAGCTGATGACGAATAACTAGGATGTGCTCTGGCCTAATATGACCAGTGTTCCGACAGAGAAACTGAACAGAAAGCTAGCAAGTGAGAGTGAGGAGAGAGGAAGACACAGAGAATCTTAGAGGAAAAAAATTAAGGCAACACGTAAAGCTGCAGGATTAGCAAGATGTATACTCATATTCATATCAATTAAAAAAAGGCAAGAGCAGCAACCACCTAATAATGAAGGAAGGCTTCCCCTCAAGCTCAGAGGGTTACATGGCCTGGCTGACATTTGGATTTCTGGTTGTCTACGTACCATTGTTTGTTGGTTTCCATTATGATAGTCATCAATGGCCAATATCCATGCCAAATCAAATTAGATAAACCAGTTTTTGTTTGATTTTCTAAATTCCTGCCTTTTAGTCACCAATTGTTTTCCTTTCAGTTCAGAGGATCAGATGCTAAAAATAGTGTGTTCATCCAATGTAGGAAAACGGGCCAGTGAAAGAAACCCACCCCGGCCCTGAAACCAGAGCCAGTCAAAGAAACCCACCCTGGCCCTGAAACCAGAGCCAGTCAAAGAAACCCACCCTGGCCCTGAAACGAGAGCCAGTGAAGGAAACACACAGTGGATCTGAAACCCCAGACAATGAAACAAACACTTTAACCCAGAACCAAAGAAGTGCACCTTGACTCTGAAACCAGAAAAGAAACATACTTTGGCCCTGGAACCAGACTCAGTGAAAGAAATATGACTTAGCCTTGAAAATAGAGCCAAAGGTTTAAAAAAGCGAGTGAAGAAAGCCAGTTTGGCCCTGAAACCAGAGTCATCTCTGCCCCTGACCAACTAAACCAACCAATCCCTGAGCAGGAAAACCAACCAATCCCTGAGCAGAAAATCTTCTCCCTGGGAAAACTCCATCCCCTAAGAATCCCTACATAGGCCCCTCTACCTATTCAGTTGCTGGCTGTCCTTCATCATCCACTCTTATGGACTCCTCCTTCCCAAATTAATCTCTTCCTTAAAAGAGTTTTGGGTAAAGATCTTCTTTCACAGGAGTGGAGTAGAAGAAAAGAACCTTTGCTGAGATGTTCTTTTAGGGGGGTTGAGCAAAAAAGAAACAGTTCTATCCTTCTGGGAAACTCCCTAAGGAGTAAGTTAGAAAAAGTAACAACCTTTCTCGGAGCTGCAGGAGGTTGCTACATTTCTGCACCGGCTTCCCCTTTAGCAGAGTGAAGCAGAAAAAGAAACCTGTAACTGCACTATGATGTTCCCTTAGGGGAACAGACTAGACAGGGCTCAGCTGAACTGGCTCTCTCTAGGAGAGCAGCAGGAGTGCTACATCCTGCTAGGAGACCATCCCCCACCACACCTCAGTTTCAGGTATAGCCTGGCTTCCCATCAAATCAGGAAACCATTCCCTCCAGAGCTGTGCTATTGCAGCAACTCCAGATAGAGCCTGACTTCTAGACCAGCCAGGCCACCTTTCCCTCCAGAGCTGAAATACATCCTACTCCACAGTAGTTTGTTTATCTTTCAGGTATTTTAGAACATTCCATAGAATACAAAATTTTTGTAAGAGATAAGGAGTTGATAATATAACCTGTTTAATAAAATTGTATATGTAATCATTACAAATATTATAATGGCTTCCTCAACCTGACTCACATCTGTATCCATTTGGCTCCATATGGAATATATGGGTAAAGACACTGTCATTTTCCCATGGCTAGAGTCAAAATTCCTCTCTTTCCAATCGTATTGTGCCTGTCATTAAGTACTTATACATATAAACAGTTCAAAATGCTTCTCTAGTTCACCTCTTCCCTAATCCTGGCCAGTTCCTACTTCAAGACATATTCCTTTGATGGGAGTCTTAATTTTCTCTAGTTTTTTTTTAATTAAAAATTTCCATGTCCTCCCATCCTCCCATTTCCCTCCCCCTCCCCGTCCCTCTCCAGTTTTCTAGTTTTTAATGGTTTTGATGACATACATACATTTTGACTTCATACTATCAAAGGACAACGACATATTAACTGCTATTCCTATACTGCTCCATATGTCTTAGATATCCCATCTCACTCAATCATGTACAGTATTAGGAGCAATGATGACCTAAAGAATTAAATGAAGGCCCTAGGTCAACTGTAAAGTGTAGTGCAGCTCTAAGTCATACAGAATCTGTTGTTGCAAGACATGGTCCTTACTGCATCATACACATCTTGTCACACTAGCTATTAGGAAAATACATGGTGACAGTTCTTAAATATAATGTCTTACATCTTAGCGTTTGGTGGTTTTAAAATTTCCATATCATTCATGTTCAAATTACTGACAGCTAGCAATCAAGAAAGAATTCTTGAATGTCTTGATCCTTCCACCATATCCCCAACACATAATCAGATGAAGGGTGTGGGCACACAAGTATAGTCCCAGAGCCAGGAGGTAGGTGCCTAAGGATCATAAACCTCATGTACATGGTAAGTTTGAGGCCAGCCCACTCTGTATGCAAACTTGTCTCAAATAAGATAAAATAAAGCATAAAATAAAACTGAAAAATAAGTTAAAGGGACTTACGATGTGAGATGTTTCTCTATATGTTGTGAAAATATTTTAACCATTGGTTAATAAAGAAACTGATTTGTCCAGTAGCCAGGAAGAATAGAGCCAGGTGGAAAATCCAAACAGAGATACAGGGATAAAAAGGGTTGAGTCAGGGAGATGCCAGCAGCCACCAGGAAAGCAAGATATGCGGTAACAAGCCATATGCCTCACGGTAAAACATAGAATAATAAAATTGAGTTATTTAAGTTGTAAGAGGTAGTTCAATAATAAGCCTGAGCCAATAGACCAAACAGCAACTAATAGTAAGCCTCAGATTTGTTATTCAGAGACTGGCAGGCAGGAGAGAAACTTCCAGTTACAGACTTATGAAGAACATCTAAAATATTTTACTTTCAAATGACAAGGGGGAACTAGAAAATATCTCATTGTTTAAAAGCACTTGCCACCAATCCTGATGGCCTGAGTTTGATCCTTGGTAGAAGGAGAGACACGATTCCTGCAAACTATTCTCTGACCTCCGCTTAGGTGCTCTAATGGTGCCTGCACACATATACACATCACACTCACACACAAATACATTAAATGAGTGTAATAACAATAAAAAAACAGTAAGGATTTTACAGAACAATAAAAAATGTAGTGTATCAGTCACTTGAGATCCAGCTCTGCTGTGCTCTGAGAACGTACACCTTTCTCATAGACAAGAGATCAAACAAAATAGTCTACCACTTTCCATTGACTAAATTTCACGTACTCACTTGTTCCCACAAGAAAGAGTATTGCTGTTAACAGTCACCAAAGTGCATAAGCAGGGTATAGCTTCACTCTGCAGTTTAGGCCTCTACCAAAGATAACAACAGAAAAGTTTGTTTCCTATTTTTCTTTTTAACAATTAAATCAGTCAGATAATTATTACCCCTCAGCCATGATGAATGCTATTTCAGGAGATGAGGCTGGGTTTTCATCTCTAATTCAAGTCAGAATGTATATATATATATATATATATATATATATATATATATATATATATATGCAAGCTTTTCATGAAACGTGGAAACAGTGTTGCTTTGTTTTGTTGCTGAAGGCCAACATCAGCTTTGGTTGTTTCATCTTCCTGCTACCCTAACTCAACTATGGTCTCTGCCACCATCACCTTTTAAACAAGCACACACTGTGACAGAACTCGACACTCCCGGAGGAATATCAGATACCTTTGAGGTGAGGGCTGTGCACTTGCATCCGCTGCAAGTGTAGATTTATTGGAACAAATTCTAACGTTTTCTCTCCTTTGCTGCTGCTGGATTTGAAAGAAGACCCTAGAAAAAGGAAGATTAGAAATGATTAGCAAATGAAGAAACAGATCCATAAACACATATGATATATGTGTGTGTTCAAAGACACATTTGGCAAAAGTGAATGATCTTACAAGAACTTCAGAAAGGAAAATATTAATCCCTTTACTTTCTACATCAATTTTAAAATTCCTTCCTTCATTATTATATTACTATAATAATACCATAATGCAGAGCAGCACAGCTCATGCTCCCTTCCGTTAGATGACGAGACAAGAGAGCGACAAAGAGTTGAATCTTTGCTTCTCTCATTTCCACAGCAGCCATCCCAACTGTTGTTTCCACAGGATGTTCAGAAAGCAGTCGCTGCCCCATACCTGTTTCCTTGCTAAGCTCTGTCAGAATGTCTTGGTACATTGTCACCATTTGATCACAGTGAGTAAGGACATTTTTCCGTAGGTTGTCCCAGTGTGGAGACAGGTCACCAAGCTCTTTTAACTCCTGGTTTCTGTTAAGAATACAAAACAATGGAACATATATTTTTGTCTTTTATCTCAACAGTCAGAATTATTAATTAGAACTATCAAATAAATAGCAATTTTTTTCAATGTCCTTCTTAGGAAACTCTGACTTTATCAGCTTGAAATAAAAAATAATAAATAAAGTAAAAGTATAAGAAGTTTAGGCTATAAAAATCCAAAAAAGTGAACTTTTTGATGAAATCTCACATATAGAAGATTTGGGTACAGCTCCCTTGTCATTAATTTCTCTCAAGGACAATCTCAATACTCTGCATGCATGTATGTTATCTCGGCTTTATCCAAAGGAATACCTAATCCTGCCATTTAGGTTTAAGTTATTAACTTTTATCCAAATTCTAGCCTTTAGCCAAGTTAATTTAAATAATCAGATTGCCTTTTAAAAGTGATAGTGATAAATGGTTGGATACACTGTGCAGTTGGATGGTTCCTCATTTCCATGACCTTTTGCTGGCCACATTTTCATGACGCTAATTTAACCAAAGATAATGAACTGTCTTTGCTATTTTGGACATGAAACATATTAAATATCAAGCTAATAAATTCAGAAGATGTAGAATATTGTAGGAATGTTAAGTGCAAGAATAATTGATGGTGTATATAAATGTGCCTTCTTTGCTGGTCTTCATTGTTGCTTTTGCTTTGTTTCAATGGAACTGTGATGGAGTCCGCTCCATCTTTCATGCGGTCTTTAGTCATTGCCAACATTAGTCTCATTCTCAGCTTTCCCAAAGATTATCTTTCATGACAGAATATTCATCGGAGAAGTAATTAATCAGTAGAAAATGATAGTAGAAAGATTATGATAAAATGGGAGGCAGAGATAGAAGGTTTAAGCAGGAAGAATCACATTCTCTGACCTCAAATCATAGGATGTTCAAACTGAGTACGAAAGAATGATAAAACATGCTTGTGATTCCAGAAAGTTCCAGAATTCCAAGCCTAGAAGAAGAAAAACAAGTAGGTTGGGTCTGAGATAGAGAGCTGTGTGGTACTATGAATAGATATGTGTTTGTTATTTATGATGCGTCTGTGTTTTCATCAAGAATACTAACTAAAGGTTTGAATGATGAAGAAAAGGAGGACATATGACAGTATTGCTGAACTTCATGTGTGATGAGTCCAAGTGGTTATGCATGCCCTTGACTATGAGGTGTTTCCCGAAACATGGTCCAAAAAGTTTAGCTTCCTATGGGGTGGGGAGTGACCTGAGATAATCTGTCAGGATTCCATAGCAGATGGGATGAAATGTTGCATGTATGTAACATGTCACAGTCTTGCAGAGAAATGCACTGATGGCCTGGTTGCTCTAACAAAGACACCGAGAGGCACACATACAGACCCATCAGCACAGGGTTAGCTCACACTGAGAAAAGCTCACACAGAGGCTGAAACCAGAGCACCGAAACAGCAAAGGCAGCACTGAGCTTCTGTACAGTTAAACAGATAATTGAAATAAGATAATTATAATAACACAGTAAAGTAGATCAAAAAGTTTAATGGACAACAAAAATGAGGGAACCTTACAATCAGGAAATAGGGACTGTTTATTTTTAGCAATGTTTTGATATTGTAATTTATTGCTAAGTGAGCCAAACTTCCAAGTTCAAACACCTCTTTCTATCAAATTGTCTATCTATTGGCTAAGAGATATTCTATAGCACATTCATTTTTCTACACTTACATCTTTCCTGTTCTACAAGAAGTTCAAGAACATTTGTTGACCCAGGAAAAAGATATTTAAACTGAAGCATTGCTTGATCAGATTGGCATATGGTCATGTCTGTGAAGAATACTTTGACTGAGGATTGATATGGGAGAGCCCATCACACTGAAGGTAGCACCATCTTTAAGCAAGTGGGCCCAGGCTGTATAAGACAGCAAGCTGAGTATGTTCCAGGAAATGAACCACTAAGCAGCCTTCCTCTATGGTTTCTGCTGCAGGCCCTGGCTCAGCTCCTGCTCTGACTTCCCTCAAAGCTGAATTGTGAGCTGGAAGTATAAGCCAAATAAACCCTTTGCTGTCCAGATTGATTTTTATCAGAGTGTTTATATCACAGCAAACTAGAACACAGTCTACTCCAACACTTTGTGATATATAAAGACGATACAGTCTTAATGTTACGTGTATCATAAAAATAATTCAAAAAACAGTTATATATACATATAAATAAAGGCGTATGCTTTGGTTTTGTATGTGTGCATGCAATATTACAATATTCCCTGGGTCTCCAATAGCACAATACTTCTTCCCAGAGAACCCACTCCCCTGCCAAGAAAGATCTCCTATCCCTGCCGTCCCTGGACTTCCCTCACTAGCATCTTCATCTTACATAATCTTGTAGCCTGTCTCCAACTCCACCTTGTCCCCTGGCAGAAAAAAGGAAACAGAGGAGGTTGAGAAGAACAGTTTGGATATTGAAATATTAGTAATCACAGGTCCCTCACATATGCAAACATCTGCAGAGAAACAGATGATAGCTCAGGCTTGCAATACAGATAGTTCATGCTCTGTAGTTCAGGACATCCCATGCACAAAGTGTGGCATTCTTCAAACTCAATGAATAATTGAGACGGATTCACAGCAATAACTTTAGGGACTACCTACTATCTCTGCGTGGTTTTGTAACATCCTATCTAAATATTTCAAAAGCACCAGCTTTCCCTGTCAGGAGACATGCAAGTTCCTTCAAGTTATTACGGTCCCCTGAACCTTCCACAGCATGGACTAATAACAATCCTGCCCCATGTGGAAACACAGCCACTGAATAATACAGGGAAAAGAGATTTAAAAACAAAACAAAGCTGTGCAGTGTGAAAGCAAATAACTGAACACAGAATGAGTCTCACAAAATCTGCATGTAAAACAACCAAACCTGCTTTCCATGTTTTATCTGCAATGCAGAAAACTCGCATGAGGGCTCAGTTGGTAAATGGCATTGACACCATGCTCCCTGTTCCTTGGGGTCACTGTGAATAGAGCAATGGAGGGCAACACTAAGCCAAGGCCAAGCATGGGGACAGATACCAGCCCTCCACTTCCACCAACACATCTCCTCCCATGAAACTGGCTTGTATTTGATTTCAATGTCTAGTTATGTTGTAGGAGGCAGGATATGGCTGTTGTAGCAAAAAAATGAAACAGGACTTAAGGATAACTGGTGTGGGACAGTTGTCTATATTCTGTCAATTATGTTTTAAATAAATGCTGATTGGCCAGTAGCCAGGCAGGAAATATAGGCGGGAAAACTAGACAGGAAGTAGAGGTGGGTCAATGAGAACAGGGGAATTCTGGGAAGAGGGAAGCTCCCTCTGCAGTCCTGTCCAGACACAGAAGAAGCAAGATATGACTACACCACTGAAAAAGGTACTGAGCCATGTGGCTAACACATATTAGTATAATGGGCTAATGTAAGCTATAAGAGTTAATAAGAAGCCTGAGCTAATGGGCCAATCAGTTTATAGTTAATGTAGACCTCTGTGTGTGATTTCTTTGGGACTTAATGATTGCAGGAACCGGGCAAGACAGAAACCTCAGACAACAGATAACTAAACAAAATTTTAAGACTGGTTGGGGGGGGGGGTGAATAGGTTGTAGGAGAAGGGGATTCCAACATGGCTCACATGTACTGTGAGTGACAGCTTCTTAGAAATTGTCAGTTACCATAATACTAAATGTCAATTCCTTATTGTAAAACAAGCAAATACGCATACATATGACTATATATGTGTGTGTAATAGGATATGTATAACTTGAATATATATATATATATGTACAAAAAATAGTATGTGAGTCTCTATAGGAATATATCCTATATATTTTTTCCAAGGAACACTGATACCTAAACAATACTTCCATAAAATATACTACATTTCTCTCTGCATGAGGCCAAGAGTGTCAGGAGCAATTGTAATGGGAATGAAAGAATCCAGAGAGAAATATCTGAAATATAAGCTGTTCAGCTCCTTCCATGGTCTTTTACTCCTCATCACTGACTTCACAAATATTCTCCCGAGTCTGCACAGTAAAAATCATTGTGGAGATATTCGACTTGGCGATGGGCTTCTGCAAGCACAGGAAATGTCTTTCCTTCTCAAACAAAGGCACATGCATGAACACATTTATATTAGAAGGGTATATCCACAATTATAATTTTTAAATGGGTTTGAAAATCTAAAAAAATTCCTGAAATGGTTAAAAGCAATGATTGCAACAAGTATCTGAAACTAGCAGCTAATTCTGTATAAGAATGTGGTCAGACCAAATCGCATGACAAAAATTTATATTCCAAAGACTCCGACTGAGTAACAGGACAGCAAAACTGTATTTTAAATTGTTATTGTGGAAGTAAATAGAAATATCTTCCCAGAATGAGCTCCATAAAACTATTTTGCGGAGTAAAAATAGCTATACAATTTAAATGGAAGACTTTGGTAGTTAGAATATCATAAAGCCACACGTGGATGGGCACAAGAAGAAAGTTTAACAGTCAAGCTGTTTCCATTCATTAAGCAAAATTAGACCTTAAATCAAACCCAGAAGAAGTCACAAAAATTATCTGTGAGGGAAAAAAATTAAATAGTAAATGACCAGGGAAGAGCAGAGCCGTAAATGACTGGTGGACGGCTTCAGCTTCATAAAGGGCTGGTGGCAGCATAAAGCCAGCAGAGTTTAAGTAGCTGTCAGGTTTCACGGAGTGTTCAGCCCACAACTGAAAATGTGCTTCAGCTGATATGGGGATGACAATTCCGTCCATAAATGGCAGGTTTCCTTTTTTAACATGCATTTTATAAATGACTGTGTATTTAATGCTGTAATTGATGAGCCACTATTACACAGAAAATGCTGGAACCTTCTGAGTGGTCATTCACTCTGGTTTTCATTTGACATTAAAATAAGTGGTTTCTCCACACATAACAAGGTTTCAATTTATAGGCAAAGACTGGGAACTAGAACACAGTTATTTCAGGATTAAGTTGTAATCACAGAATCTGTTTGTATGTGATAAACAGTAGGATTCTATAATTTAATTTTAGGCACCTGCATTAGAAAACACGAGGCGCAATCAGCATACCTTGTTCCAGGCTAAGAGTCCATTTGTTACTCTTGATAAAAGTGAATTGGTGTTTGCATCTAAGCAATGTCTTACTCTTGTTACTGTTAGAGGTCACAAAACGTGAACAGCAATTACTTAATATCTTAAGCTCCACGCTGCAGTGGACACTGCATGGAGTTGACGGTTTCTCTCAACCCCTCTGTCCCATGCCAACTTGTTTGCAGGAGTCATGAAAAGCACAGACTAAACACAGACAACGCCAGAGCAAGAAGGTGTGAGTGAGGGAGGGCCTGGGGCTTTGTTTGACTTCTCACTCTGCCTCTTCTTACTTCCTGAACACATAAGCGTTTCTGAATATCATCTGATCAGATTCCATAGCTGCATGGTGACTGCAGGTGTTACTCAGGGAGCTTTGGAAGGTCTGTGCAACCCAAGCAGTTTTGCAGATGCTTACATTCCATTTGGCTGGCTGGTGAGTGCCTCAAGACCTTCCTGTTGCTGTTCCTTTGCTGTTCTGTTTGGCAATCAGAATTAATTTGGCTTAAAATATATCTAACTGTGTGATTCTTACCACAAGACCCAGAATTCCCTGCTCCATGGTATACTAAACAAATTGAGGATTTACCTGCACCTGGCACACTTTAATGTTCAGCAGCCACACAGCTGACATACTAAACAATATATGAGCACTGCACAACCTTTTCCATCCTTGAGAGGTTTCCTGGGCAATAACTGCTCTAGATAAGGAGCAAGAACTTACGAGGTGACGTGACATCCTCAGTGCCCCACAAAGGAGGAAGGCAGAGCTGGGATGTCAGTGCCCCACAGAGGATGAAGGCAGAGCTTGGATGTATGAACACGGCTCATGAGTGCACATTCTACTCACTTTCTCTTATTTCCAAGTGAGAACTATTTTTTTTCTAAGAAAGTATCTATGTGGGGACTCATTTCAATACCGTCCAACTCCAAAACAAGCTGCTTCAAATATTCTTCAAAGTGCATTTGATACATACTTTTGACTGTATCAACTGCTGCAAAGTCCAACATTCCAGAAAAATATGTTTCCGGTTTCAGGAGCCGTTTCCCCCCCAAAATTATTACAGGAACCATCGCCCTGAGGAGTCTGCAGAGAACCCCACTTCCCAATTGTATTGAGAATTGTTCTATTGACAGAGCATACCCCACACCCAAATTAGCTGTTAATAGAGAGATATCTGTTAGCAGAACCCGCCCCACATTCCAAACTATCTAGAGAACTAGATGTGTCAACTTGAGACTTCCTGGCCTACCTGACCTGACCGAACGTAACCTCCTGGCCTACGTGACCAACGTGAACCACGTGACCAACGTGAACCACGCGGCAAGAGTCCAGGCCCCTGTGCCCCCACCCCAATTCCTTATCCTATATAAGCTGTAACCCTGTCTCTAATAAATGGAGGCTTTGACAAGAACCCCTGCTTTGCCTCCTTCTTCTCTCTTAGTCCATTATCTTACAGATAGTGCCTCTCCGTGACTCTGGAATTACTGAACTGCCAGGTGGGTTACAACCCCTAGACTGAGTAACCCACCCAAGGTGGACTACATCCGGTACATATTTAATCAGCTTTTCTATGTCTGGTATTGCTCTAAGCACCTGAGACATTTCTTCTTTCATTGCTTGTAACGTGTTGATGAAGGTACAATTATCATCACAGTCATTATCATTTTACAAATGAGGAAACTGAGACCCAGAGAAGTCAAGGAAGCCATCCATGGTCACTGCCTGGTGGAAAGCCAAGCTGGCATTGCTCCCAGCCAGTTTGGCTTTAGACCAGATAAAGGCTAGCCAGGGCTGCATGAGAAAATATCATCCTCTGGTTTATCGATGGGAATGCAGTTGTAGAGACTTCTGAAGCCTGTGAATCCAAGAAAATATAGCAGCAGTTTGGGTCCCCCGATGCCTGCCCTGTACCTTACAGAACATTATCTCTACTGAGCCATTTCATTGCCTATACTTTGTAGGGACACACTCTTGCTTCCTTTTTTATGTCCAGATTTCCCATTTACATAGCTATTGGCCAGGTTAGATGAGGGTTATTAATAAGGTAAGGGCTTCATTGTCCCCTAACTGTAATGATTGTTCTGTCTCTTTAAGAGACAAGCCACGCCCACTCCCTCCCCCATCTGCTGAGGCAGGCAGGTCTCCCTTCCTGCTTACAGCCTAAGTCTCCCTCTCTCTTTTCCATCTCCCTCTCAAAGAGGCAGCTTCGATCTCTCCTCTCTCTCTCTGACTCTCTGTTCTTTTCCCCTTTTTCCTTCCCTTCCACAACTACTAAATAAATATCCAACCTCACTCTGCATGCCATGCCTCCGTCTGTCTCTTGCCAGCCTCTGGAGACGCTGCCAGGGACCAACCACCTTCTCAGACTGCGGCATGGT
Source organism: Neodon shergylaensis (assembly GCA_025134845.1). Lineage (NCBI taxonomy): Eukaryota > Metazoa > Chordata > Mammalia > Rodentia > Cricetidae > Neodon > Neodon shergylaensis. Next base: position 1,171,798 of record JABTXL010003776.1, on the reverse strand, counting down.
CTCATGCACCGTCCCTGCCTAGGACCGGCTGCTTTCAAAACCCCCTGCCCACTGCCTGCTGCTGCTGGGGATCCCACAGCAAGCTACTTGGGGATCAGCAGCATTTTTTTTAATAATCCATTACACTAACTACCTCCAAAGGTCCTTTCTCCAGTACAGGGTGGTTGTAGGAGTGTAGCAACACTCAAACAGTTGGTTTAGCTACTCTTCTATTCTGCAATGACTTGGATATTAAATTCAGCATCAAAGCCTGCGTGTTTAAAGTCTGGTCATCAGCTGTGGAGGAGACATTGAGAGACAGCTGGGATGTTTAGGAATTAGCAGGAGAAAGTTAGATCACTGGCATCAGGTTTTGGAAAGGAGTGCTGGGACTCTGGATCTTTCTTTTATCCCTTCATTTTCCTGGCTACTGTGAGGGCCCACAGACGTGACCCTGTTCCACCTTGACTAAAGGTCAGGGAGTTTGAGCTTATTTTTCCTCTTTCAAAGTTGTTTACTACAGGTGTGTCTACTGTAGAAGCCAGCTGTGATAAGTTAAATATGAACCAACGGAAGTTCTTTACTTCCAACCATTATCACCTGCCAGAGTAGGACTCAGCCATCAACAAATTTAACAGATGCCTGAGTCTTAGCAGTTTACCCTGAAGCAATACCTGGCTGCAGGAAGAACCACACACAGATTATCAGAGCACCACCCAAGAACAGACCATCCAAAGGAAACGCCTAACATTCCAATAGCTGTAGATAGGACCAACTGCCAGCACACTCACCAGGACACCCCTAGACAAATGTCAGCCAGTCAGGGGTCCTGAACCTCAGAAACCTCTCACCCCCACCTTTACTACTATAAAAACCCAATTCTAACTGAGCTCGGGGCTCTCTGTTTATTCCAATACGTTGGACATGCGGAGAGACCGAGTTTGCAAACTTGCATAAAATAAAGGCTCTTTGCTTTTACATATGGGATTCCCTCTGTCTCCTTGTTGGCTTTTGGGAGACTTAGCGAATACAAACAAGAGATCCTGACCTAGGGTGTGATTAATTAGTATTTTCAATACAGAGATGGATCCTGGTCCACCTTTCTATTGCTGCTCCTTCAAGGAGATTGGCAGGAAGTTCAGGGAGTAGCTGCCTGCAGGATACTTGGTCTATTCCATATATGGCATCAAGGAAGTCTGTTGCCTCCCCTTTCCCTTTTAGAGTGAATTACCTAAGCCTGTGAAAAACAAATGTGGGCGGGTTCGGTATTCACTGAATTTCCCTCCCAGTGCTGCTATGGGTTTCTCTCTTTTGTTTCTCTTATATCTTTGTTCATTTTGCTTAATAATTCTAATCCTCACGCTCCTACTCTGGAAAGTGCGAATTTCACTGAGGCTGGATCCCAACAGGCCATCAATAAGGAAATAGGTGTCTTCTGCCTCCCTCCCTCTCTCCTTGAGTTTACCAATCTGGGAAAAACATAAACAGAGTAGCACAAAAGTAAAAAGAATGACCTTGCCCTGAAGTCCAGCAGACAGAAGGAAAAGGGTGCTATGCTACTCTTCCTCTTTTAAAGGGCAGGACACACCAACTGGTTTTCCAATAGCGAATGGCCATCCCTCAAAACATATATACAAGTTACATTATACAGAGCAGGTTTGGGTTAAGATTAAACGTGTTATGCATATACATATATACATGCAACAACAATACATATGCATATACATATATATGTGCATATACATAAATATGTGCGTATACATATATACATGCAACAACAACATACATGCATATACATATATACATGCACATATATATGTACATGCAACAACAATATACATGCATATACATATATACATGCAACAACAATTAATGCAATGGAGGTCATGAATTTGAAAGAAGACAGAGATGGGTATGTGGGAAGGTTTGGAAGGAGAAAGGGAAAGAGAGAAATGTGGTGATTACCTTATAAATTAAAAAATAAAAAAACACAGATTCAACTGCTAATTATCTTGAATCAGTCCTATCAAACAAAATTCTGTACTAACTGTGTTGTATAATTTGGCAGCTACTAGCCTCGAGTAGATATGGCAAAACTGGAATATAACCCAGGGGACTAACATGAAATTTTAATTTGATTTAATTGTAATAAATTTAGAGAAGGTTTAAATAGCCATGAGTTGCATGTATTGGGTTGTGCAGTTTTAGTGTTGGAGTAGGTAAATGGTGAAGGAATCAGGAGAGGAGCTGGAGGCTTAAGAGACCCCTTGAAACCCTCACCTGCATTTCAGATGCACTTTCAAGCAGCCTGTCACAGGACTCACAAGTGCATCAGAAGACAGTGTAGGGCTGTCACACTGGCCTCTACAATGTTCATTTTTCTCAGAGAAAAGATAATATTAAATAACTAGATATATACTAACGATAGTTTGACATGAAAATCCAGAAGCATCATTAGCAAACTTGAGGTGTCCTTCCTTTTATATTGTAGAATTCCTGAGATCCTAATACTTGATGTCATGATGCTAGAGATATACCTAGCTGTGCCTTTCTGTCTTAAAACAATCAGAAGCTGAGAATAAGAAATGTGTTAGCTACCGTTTATCTGGACCACAAAGAGCAGCCTCTTGGGGCTCACTCACTAGTTCTAGAGCAATGAATTGTGCTTCTAAACCCGCGGGCAGAAATGCTTGAGTCATCCTTGACAAAGCTCCTTAAAGTCTGAAGTTTACGGCAGCATGTTTGATCTCTAGTCTGCCTTACAATTTTCCAAATACTGGACTCTATTAACAATTTTGAGTTTTCTCAGAAAAAGAGATAACCTTATAACTAATACAATATGATAGAGCTAGCACTAATGTCCAGAAGCATCAACAGAAAATTTGAAGTATTCTTTTTTTTATATTTCAGAATACCTGAGACCCCCAATGACTATGAGGTCTGATAGCTATTCGTAAATCAGTATCACAGAATCAACCCCCCCAATACAGTGGAGAGAAAGTGGGTCCAATCTATTTTTTAATCCCTGGGAATTTATGACACAGTATATTTATGCTGCCAGAGGTGTGTGGTATGCTATTAATCCTAAAGGCATACACAGACAATGCAATATGCTTATTTTTGTGCCTCTAAAATTATCACCTTTCCGCTGTAATAAGAAAGAACAATAATAACTTTGATCATGTATCTGCATGTCCATTATTTATTATATTAAGGCAAAGAATCTCAGCATATTAAAGACATGTGTTTATATACCAGGTATATGTCATTCATTGAACATTCTGCACATGTATGCACATTACTTAGGGTTTTTTTGCACTTGGAAGAAAATGAAAATTTAGAATTGTCGTCACACAGCTGTTCACCATCAGTGTGTGAATGTGGAATCAGAGGACAACCTGCAGGGTTTAGCTCTACCTTTCTACCAAGCGAGACACAGGGATCAAACTCAGGTCACCCGGTAGAGCAGCCAGTGCCTTCTACTGACGAACCATCTCACCAGCTCGATATATATAACATAATGTTCATGACACACTCTCTCCTAATAATTTTATATAAAGAATCTTGGCACGATAGGGCTATAGCTGTAGCTTGATATAGAATGCTGGCCTAGCATGAGGAAGTTCAGGGTTTAATTCACAGTGCTCAGAAAAGCAAATCAATCAAAAAGGAAAAAAAAAAGGAAAAAAAAAAGGATAAATCACACCAGGACAGAATCCTGGCACAACAGAACAAAGTTCTCCTTTTTAGGCGTATTTCACCCCATTCTTTCCTGTGAGGATATCTTAATATGAAAACAGTAAAATAAAACCCACATTTCATTGCCAACTTGATGACACAAAAAAACTACACAGGACCTCTCATTAAACAATGAACTTAACGACACACAGCATCTGCCCTCTCTGCCAGGAGTTGCCAGGTCAAAGGCACTCACGTGATGAACCACACACCACTGTGCAGCAGCATCACATAAAGAAACGTGAGCAGAAGAAGGGGAATTTATCAGGCATGAGCCCGCACCAGCATCAGGATGCGGTGCCAATAATTCATTCTTCTGGATCTTCAGGGTTGGGTTCTCAACAAGAGCAAGCAAGGAAACGAAGATAGATATGTAAACTGAAGGGCTTGGAAATGAATTCATCATCTATGAAACTCATCAGTTTGGAGATGGTTTGATAAATATGTTGTCTAGGAAGAGTGGCTCACCCCTCAAACTCATCAGTCTGGAGATGATTTGATAAGTATGCTGTCTAAGAAGAGGGGCTCACTCCTGATTGCTGTTCACTCTAAGCCATGTTCCTTTGAAGTCAGTAAAGATTTTCTACTTTTTCCTTTTTTGCTTTTTTCAAATATGTACACTTTAAAAGACACTGGAAAAGGCTTGTGCTTCAGTTGTGTTTAACAAACCAGACTTATGACAAGGATGGAGACTTAGGTAAATAAAAGATCAAGCTTATATTCACAAAGATCATGCTTATTCTACAACAGACAGCATGGGAAAGAGACTTTCTCCCTGGTAATAAATGTCTTTGGCAGCGGCGGCAGCAGGGGAGGGAGGAGGAAGAGTATGTAAGTTCACCTTAAAAAGTCATAAGAATTAGATAAGCAAAGTCATTTTGGAAGAATCCTACTGGCTATTCATAAGTGATGTTATCTTTACAATGAGATTTACCTAAACAAATATGCCTTTCATTTAAGATTTTAATGTGTAGTTTAGTTTTAAAAGGTTTTCTATAATGCTATCATAGGGAAATAAACATTTTTAAATGATAGGTTTTAAAATGACAAAATGCTTTAAAATGAGAAGAAAGATAAAAAAGACTATCTTCTTTTCAGAACCCCTTTACTACCTAGAAAGTCAGCACAGATATATGAAAATATTTAGGTGAATATGTAGACTCTGTACCTCTAATATATTTCTTTACAGCAAGTGTTATTTCAAAGTTTGGAGCCTACAGATCCTTGTCAATTATCTTTTTTCATATGTAATAATACATTATACTAAATAAACAGATTTATAATTTATATTCTTGTAGATACATACATCATAATTCCTGAATATAGTATGAAAATTAAAAGAAAGACTTGAGTTTTGAATCAATAGGTTCCATAGATACCATTCCCCAATATTACAAGCTATTTCCAATGCTCTTGATCGCGCTCCAGAATTCAATAGTAAGACCATATTTCTGAAGATACTACATGCTTGAGTCGTGTGGTATAGCACATGGAAAAATCAGGCTAGTATCAACCAGGAAGATTCACCTGTACTGGCTAGCTTTGATACTGGTAGTATGTTTTAAGCATGCTACTAGCAAACAAAAGCCATCAACAATGTTACTGCTGTCCCTGTGAGTAGCAAAACCGACTTGCCTAGCAAGATAGGACCACTGGTACAATAATGGCGTAAATGCTATGGGAGTAGCCAGACACTTTCTTACTGGATTTAAGTTATACTCCAGAAGACAAAATATGTGAAAATATGTGTCTGGTCTGTTAAACTGAGCTGAAATGCAGGAGTTTAGGTTCTAGGCCATAGGGGAGAACTTAGTACTATTATTCTACTAAATAGACATAGCATGAAGCAGTTCTCCCTAAGTTTTTATATTTATTCAAATAAATTAGTGCACCTCTCAGTCCTCATCAGAAAATTTTCTGTTTTCAGAAGATGGTAATTAATACAGAAGCCTATAGCTTATCAATGAATAGAGAATGAGTGCTTGGAATGGTCAACTCATAAATAAATAAATATATATATGTGTGTGTGTGTGTGTGTGTATGTATACTATATCATACCTTTTCCCACAAGGCTCAGGGATCATCACAGCCAATAGGGAAGAAAGACTATATGAGCTACAGACAGTAAATGCCTACAGCAAAACTGCATTTGCAGGGTCTTTGTAGAATGAATGTAGAGTGTCTGTGGCTATGTGCACAAGACATGAAGATTACTGAGCCAGTCAAATTCCCAGAGTGAATGGGGATCAGACTCATGAAGTCCTATGCCCATCTGAGAAACTACTGGCAACTGATGACTTCTGGGGAGAGAGTCCATTTTCTTTAAGGGTGTGGTCACTGCGAGGTTAGCCATGTTCCAGTAGTTGATACTACACCCAGGTACATACAGACAACACTAAGATCATTCATTGACTTTGATAAAATAAAGTGAAATAAAAGTCATAAGAAAATCCCAGAGGGAGATTGGGAAGGTGTTTGAGGAGGGCTTGGAATGTAATTTCAAGTAAGATTTAAACAAAATACTTTATATGCCGAAATTTTCAAACAAAAATTTAAAAAATTGTGAGTAAGTAATGAAAAGCTCCCAGTTTGTGATCATTAAAAAGTATTTCAGCCTACTGAACCTCATTAACAAACTAAATAATTATATCATCAAGTCAAAGAATTTCTGTAATGAGTAATTTCTGTAAAATTATAGGGATTCTATAAACTTCAACTACTACTGTAATGAATGAATGATCTGTCTTAACAGTGCTTATAAGTTTTGTTGAAGCAAATTTTATCATTTATAAAGAAAAAAATTGAATTATTTTAATTTCAATTCTTTGTCATTAATATGATTTACCATCATGCAAATGTTCAAAATTTGGAAACTGAAATACCCAGAAGTCAACGGAATTTTGCATATAAAGTCTGTGTTTTCAAACTCTGCTGCAATTTTCTACACTAAAATACTAAGAACATTTTTTTTAGTGTTGGTTCATAAGTTTTCTCTGCACTATAAAACAAAGCACACATATCTGTTTGATATAAAATTTGAAGAGTAGCTTTAAGCTCATGTTTATAAAACATTCATATCCTGAGTTCCAGCTTCTTAACACTATATACTGGAAAGCTTCTCTGTTCTCTGTTAATTAAATTAATGATTAAAATTGTATACAGGGAAGAAGAGGAAAAAGAGACAAAAACTGATGCAATAGAACTATTTTCTTCTGGAGAATTATATTGGCTATGGAGTCCATTTACAGTAAAATAAGTTTTTTAAATGTCATTTTATGTTTATTAATTTGTATATCTTTATAAAGATAATAGTACACAGCTACATGGGTCCCATTTAAATACATGCATCACACACTAGTTTTACACAATATTTATAATCTCCAAGGAACTTATACCATATAGGTAGAACTATTCTGTAGACTGAGCCTAGCGAACTTTGAAACAGTGTGATATTTAAAGAAAATACTCAACATAAAGAAAATATGTGGTGACCTTAAGACAGACTATAACAATTTTATGCTAGTAGTTTATAAGACCTATATAACTTATCCTGCACTCAACCATGCTGGAAGAATTATAAACACAAGGAAAAGCACATATAAAGACACACACACACACACACAGAGGTTGTTTGTAACATGTCATTCTTTCCTTCTCACCAAATAACTCCACAGTGTGCTAGTTTATTCTCTATTCTTTAGTTACACTGGATCAAAGTAGTAATTTTCTTGTGAGAAGTACCAAATCTTCTATGTCTTATTCTTACAGAAACATTTAAACTTCTCAAAAGGACATTATAACTTTGAACACTCTATAAGGAGAAATTTGCCTCCTCATTCTATCCTAGCATGTAATTCTGGTACAGTTCACAAAGGGCTAAATATCAAAGCTATCTCCAGAAACCCCTAACTGCAACCTGCATTTTAGATATATTTCTAATAGATTGCATGATCCTGCAATGTGATTTGTGGATTTGAAGGAAAAGTTAAGGATGTGCACAAACAAAAGCTGTAGTTAAACTATCACAGAAACAGAATAATGGTGTTCAATCAGAGTACGTGAGGAGAGACACAAGTGTCATGGGTTTGTGAGAAACTGTAAAACAAGAATAATCAGAAATTAGATTTGATCTGGGGTAAATTTAGTAAGATATATCATTGGGTTTGGAATGGGTGCTGTGATTTATTGAGATGGGAACTGGCTAAGAATGATTTAGAAACAAATCAACATGAGTTAAGCTTTGGCCATGAGGGGCAACTGCAACAACACATATGTGTAGACGTGTTCAGCTAGCAATTAGATAGGAGGATCGAGGGCTCAGAGGACATGTGTGAGATACGAGGTTTAGAAAACTACAGCATTAAAGAGCAGATAAAGCAAGAAGGTCAGCTGCCTAGACTTACGCAGGAGATCAGCACCATCCTGCAGGGTTCAGATGAAGAAGCTGCTAGGGAGAACCAGAGGTACAGCAGGTTAAACTGCCAGGACAATATGCCCTACAGGGAAAATGTGAGTTGTTTCCAAGCAAAAGGATTCTGCTGAGAGGGCAGACATACGCAGGACAAATGAGTCACTGGCAAATCTTACCAATATATTTTTCATCATGAAACTCTTTAGACTTTTGAAAGATCAAGCAACAGAAATCAACAACAACCTTGATGGATTGTGCTGATAGCATCAGTATTATAGTGTCAATGATAATTTTATGTCAATTAAAAAGACTGATCATACCTTTCTACATCTTGGATACAAAGTAGAATTTACTTTTAGATATCATGAAATAGTAGGAAAAGGTATAAGTAGTAATAAGGACAATAAATATGAAATCAGAAGCAATTTAAAATACTTAAGCTAAGTGAAAATAAACACTGATATTTTCATAAGGTTACAGAAAAGGAATAGTTTTCTAAACATAATTTAGACAAAGGATGGAATCAGACTAGAACTCAAGGCTTTAGAAAATAGTTAAACATCATCATAAATGTCACAGGTAGCAGAATATGTATGTGGTCTCAGGAACAGTCACCACAAGTCATAGTTTTAGCCATTTCTTCCTTTAAACAACTAGAATAGGAGAAAAGGCCACATGTAATCTATACAAGATGGCAGTTTACAGAGTGAAGATAAAAATCAAGCAATTTAAAAAGCCTGGGATAAAACCGGACTCGCTGAACATAGCGTACAATGAGGACTACTGAGAACTCAAGAACAATGGCAATGGGTTTTTGATCCTACTGCACGTACTGGCTTTGTGGGAGCCTAGGCAGTTTGGATGCTCACCTTACTAGACCTGGATGGAGGTGGGTGGTCCTTGGACTTCCCACAGGGTAGGGACCCTGATTGCTCTTTGAGCTGACGAGGGAGGGGGACTTGACTGGGGGAGGGGGAGGGAAATGGGAGGCGGTGGCGGAGAAGAGACAGAAATCTTTAATAAATAAATAAATTAAAAAAAAGAAACATAAAAAAATCAAGCAATTTAATGAGATGAGTAGGAGAGATTCACCCACCAAAATTATTTTAATAAACACTAAAAATAAAATACATTAACCAAAACTATATGAATGAAACTATAGTGCTATATAGTAGAATGAAGTTGTCACTAAGGTGGGAAGTTCCATACACCCCCCACAGCTCCACCAGTTGTAAGGGACTTGAGATGCTGACCCAGACCTCATCAGAGAAGCCGCTTTGTGAAGTAGATGGTTCTTAATACAGAAGTTACAGCTGGTCAAAGTGTAGTAAATCTGCTCAGCCACCACTGGGCCATTTATATCACAACACCCTTCCCAAGGCTCAGGGACCAGGTACCCAAGAAGACAGTGCAGAGAGAATATAAGAGCTAGAGTTTGGGGAGGACTGCTGTGGAACAATGGTACCCTGTAAAGATTTGTTAGTTGTACTGGTTTAATAAAATGCTGATTGGCCAGTAACCAAGCATGAAGTAAAGGAGGTGTGACCAGAATAGGAGAATTCTGGGAAGAGGAAAAGTTTAGTCTGCAGTTGTAACCCAGACGCAGAGGAAGCAAGATAAGAATGCCTTGCTGATAAAAGATACCAAGCCACGTTGCTGACATAGACAAGAATTATGGGCTAATGTAAGATGTAAGAGTTAATAATAAGCCAGAGCTCATAGGCCAACCAGTTTATGATTAATGTAGACCTCTGTGTGTTTCTTTGGAACTGAACAGCTACAGGACCAGGCAGAACAGAAACCTCTGTCAACAATTAGCACCCAATGTGAGGCAACTATATCCACATAAACCTGAGAGCTCTTGGGAAGTAATTCTAGACACAAAGGAACAGTGTTAAGCATAGCTTCACGGTAGCAGCATTTTCTCAGGTGGGCTCTGTTTGCAGGAGGCAAGTGTCTCATTTAAGAGAGACTTCCTGACTCAGCTTTAGCTGCAAAAACCTTGCAGCTCTTTTAAGAGGCCCCACCACAAAACACTTAAATGGTGTTTATGAGTAGCTGATAGCATGTTTTTTGGTAGTGCCAGGGACCTTGAAACTCCATAGAGTTTTGGCAATGAACATGGCTCTGGCTGGTACTTCTTCCATGAGGCTAGACTCTCAAAAAGGTAAGGTATGAGGTGGATCCAGCTGTCAAAGCCACAGCTGTAACCCTAGCCATATTACTTAGCAAATTAAAGACTCACATGGTCAGAAAAAGAGAGATATACAGTAAATATAGATTCAGATGAAGAAAACCTCTAAATGGTTTACAGTGTGTTTAAAAATATATATAGACTTGGGAAAGAAAAGAAAAAGGATTGAGTCCTTAAAATAAAAAAGAGAGTAGTTGGGTGTGGTGGCACACACCTTTAATCCCAACATTTGGGAGGCAGAAGTAGGTGGACCTCTATGAGGATTAGATCCATGTATATCTCTCTTAGGATCCTCTTTGTTGTCTAGGTTCTCTGGGGTTGTAAATTGTAGGCTGATTTTTCTTTGATTTATGTCTAAAAGCTACTTATTAGTAAATACATATTACAAATTTAATGCTATACCCATCAGAATCCTAGCAAAATTCTTCACAGACCTCAAAAGAACAATACTCAAAGTTCATATGGAAAAGAAGAAAACCCAGGATAACTAAAACAATTCTGTACAACAAAAAAACTTCTGGTTGCATCACAATACCTGACTTCAAATTCTACCACAGAGATACATTACTGAAAACAGCCTGGTATTGGCATAAAAACAGACAGGAGAACCAATGGAATTGAATAGAAGACCTGGATATCAATCCACACACCTATGAACACCTGATTTTTGACAAAGAAGCAAAAAATATAAAATAGACAAAAAAGTATATTCAACAAATGGTGCTGCCATAACTGGATGTACTTGTAGAAGAATTTTAAAAATAGTCTTCTAAGTTATGATAATATAATATGATATATGATAAGATAAAACAAAATTAACACATTGGAATTGAATAAAACAAACAAAAGGAAAATAATCCAGGAGAAGGCAAAAGAATCAGAGACTCATTCATTTTCACTCAGAAATTTCATAAAATCACTAAACTGGAAACCATAATATATACACGAAGGACCTGGTAAAGACCCCATGAAGGCTTTATGCATGCTGCCTTAGTCTCTGTTGGTTCATATGTGCTTTAGTCATACTGATTTAGGCTTTTTTGTTATTTTCTTAGTGCCCTCCATCCCTTCTGGTTCTTACATTCTTTCTGTCTCTTCTTCCTTAGGGATCTGATGGAGACATCCAAATTATGGCTGAGGGCTCCAACGTCTCTGATTCTGTGCATAATGTCTGACTGTATGACTCAGTATGTGTTCCCATCTGCTGCATGAAGAAACTTCTCTGATGACTAGTCAAGGCATGAGTATATCAAATGCACAAGCATAGCAGAAGGTCATTAGAAATCATTTCACTCCCACGTTTGTTTGTTTCTTTTAGAACAGTAGTATTTGAATTCCCCCGAGGCCCCTGAACTATCTAGTCTCAGGTTCTTGGTCACCCAAGCAATGTTAGATATGGGTTCCATCTCATGGAGTGGGCCATAAGACAAATTAGGTATTGGCTGGTAACTCCCACAAGCTTTGTGCCACCGTTGCACTAGCTTATCTTGCAGGCATTATATAGTGCAGGGTTTGTGACTGGCTTGGCATTTATGTTTCTCATTTGGTAGCTTGCAGAGTACTCCTGTATAGTGTATGGTAGCATGTAGAGGTAAAGACTATTTAGGCACAAGCTCAGTTTCTCCATGTTCAATGAGTTGTGTAGGTGTTGTCTTCAGCAATGGCGCCTTGCTGTCAGTTTGTGGAGAGCAACATATAGTCTTAGAAACAGGCTGGGTTGTTTGGAAATCACCCATGGGACCTCCTTTAGCCAACAAGTCAATTAGATGTAACCCAGTGCCAGGACTGGAAGCTTCATGAGTGACTAGAGATAGCCAGTTGGAGCTCTGCCTCCCCCATTATTTTGCAATTTCAATTAGATCATATTCATGCACGCTTATTAGAAGCTTCTAATCTATTAGGTTTCCAAACTAACCCTCAAATGGCCCTTAATTTTCCCCTCTGTCTCACCATTTGATCCTCCTGTTCTAGCCCTTGCAAGCCATCTAAAACTATTCTATTTCTCTTTTCTAACGAGGTCTATCTATCCCAGTCCTTTTCTCTATACATAACCCTCATGGTTCTATGGATTGTAGCTTGGTTATTATCTACTTAACAGCTGAAGTCTACATATAAATTAATACATATCATTTATCTTTTTTGTTTGTTTCTGGGCTACCTCATTCAGGATGACTTTTTTTTTTCTAATTCAATCAATTACCTAAGAATTTCCCCTCTTTTAATGGCTAGGAAATAATTCATTGGTCATTGTAACACAATTTCTTTATCTATTCATCTATGGCCTGACATTTATGTTTCATGCAATTTTGGCTATTATGAGTAAAGAAGGAATCAACATGGTTGAACGAATGTCTCTATTGTAGGAGCCTTTGAGTGTATACCCAATAGTGGTACAGCTGTGACTTGCAGTAGATCAAGTCCCATCTTCCTGAGGAACCACCACCCTGATTCCACAGTGGCTGTACAAGTTTGCACTCCCACCATCAAGGAATGAGCGTTTCCCTTAGACTATATTCTTTCCAACATGAGCTATGATTTATTTTATCAAACATTCTGATGAGTGTAAGATGAAATCTCAAAGTAGTTTTGATTTGCATTTCCCAGATGCCAAAGGATGTTGAACATTTCTGTGTTCCTCAGAAATCTGAGTTTTCTCTTTTGGGAATTCTGTTTAGACCTGTACTCATTTTTTATTGGGCTATTTTCTTAATATCTGAGTCTTTATGTGTTTTTGCATTAGCCCTCTATTGGATGTGTAGTTAGAAAAATCTTTTTCCATTCTGAAAGTTGCAGCTTTGTCTGAATGATGGTGTCCTTTGCCATAAAGAAGTTTTTCAATTTCACGAGGTCCCATTTATTAATTGTTGGTCTTAGCGCAAGATGTCAGCTTTTTAAAAAGGAATTCAGCTGGGCCAGAAAAATAGAGGCGCAGAAAATGCACCTGTCATTCAGCCTTAAGTCCTATTTTGATTCTATGAATTCAAGTGTGGGAAGGAGACACCAGAAGACAACAGATTTTTTTTTAATGGGTTTTCAAGGCAGGGATTCTCTGTTGCTTTGGAGCCTGCCCTGGAACTAGCTCTTGTAGACCAGGCTGGCTTCAAAATCACAGAGATCCACCTGCCTCTGACTCCCGAGTGCTGGGATTAAAGCGTGTGCCACTACCACCCAGCAAGACACCAGATTCTGCGTGGTTCTCTGATCTCCATACATATGCTGTGGCATGTCAATGTGCACCCCTGCCAGTCACAAACGTAAAGTAATAGTAACATAACTGGGGGAAAACTAAGTGGTTTGTTTTGCTGTTGCTGTGCTGACTACTAAATGCCCTTAACTTAGTGGCAGATAAGAGGTGAAAAGGGAAATAAAATTGGCCACATTTTCAATAGTAGAGCAAATTTAGTAATTCCTTCTGTAATGCTAATAAGCTTCAGGTTGTAAGATTTCAAATTGTAAAATAAACAAAATATTAAGAGACTGATTAACATTTATGGGTCCGTGTACATGTGTGTGTTTATGAATGCTGAAGTCGGAGGACGGTTTCTGTGTCATTCCTCAGGGGCTGTCCACCAGGTTGAGACAGGTCTCTCAGTGGCCTGTAGTTTGCCTATTAGTGTAGGCTGAGTGGTCAGCAGATCCCAGGAATCTCCTCTTCTCTCCCTCCTCAGCACTGGGATTTAAGAATGCACCACTAACCCCAGTTTGTTTTACCAGGGTTCATGGGATCTACCTCAAGTCTCCACTCCGACAAGCTAAGCACTTTTCTCAAGGACCAACTCATTAGTCCAAAGCTGGCTTTTGAGTTACAACATGAAAGATAACAAAAAATACATAAGAACTTGAAATGAAATTAATGTAAAAGTATGATTAAAAATAGTATTTGAAACATGTCAAAGTATATATGTTAAGATCACTCTTAAAAGTAAAAGGCAACATTTTTGTAGTTCTAATTCTGTCGTGGACTTTTTGCTTTTTTTTTTTTACTTTTTTTTTGGTTTTTCGAGACAGGGTTTCTCTGTAGCTTTGGAGCCTGTCCTGGAACTCCCTTTGTAGACCAGGCTGGCCTCGAACTCACAGAGATTCGCCTGTCTCTGCCTCCCAAGTGCTGGGATTACAGGCATGCGCCACCACCGCCCGGCTGTGTCGTGGACTTTTTGGTTCTGGTGGTGGGTAAGCACGTGAAAGCTACAGTTAACTACCAAACAAAGTTTGATAGTCAAACATAAAATCAATGTGAAGTTCTATGGCTTCAGAATGACTGGCCTAACTGTACAGAAGTTCAATGAGATATATAGACTTTGGATCTGATTAAGTTTGGCATGTATTATTTTTTTATTTGCATGTTTTAAATAATAAGTTTACTTAAAAGTTAAAAAATAAAAGGAAATGATGAATATATTGGGTTCTACATTGACATTTTACTTATGTTTTTGTGGTATTATTGGTAATCCACAGATGGGCAGATATTCATCCACATAAGAGATAAAATATTAATGTCTTAAAACCAGTGAGTTCATGATTTGCATATATAAATAACAGGAAAATTTTTAATGCCAAGTTGACAGAGAAAAGTTGGCAATAAGAAATCAAGACCATAAAATACAAATGGACTTTGCTTCGAAACTGAAAACATATTAAAGATGCCCATTAATGTGTTCATCAGACACTTACTATTAAAGTAATTTTCCATAACACAGGGCTGGGGACCTGGCTCAGTAGTTAGTGCAGCAGCAGGACATGCGCTCAGAGCACCAAAAGCCCATGGGAAAGCTTGACATGGCAGCAGATGCCTGTAACTCAACACTGGATGGGAAGGTAGAGAGGGGCTAATGGAAGAAGCTACCGACCAGCTTGTGCAGCTCAAAGGACAAGCTCTGGTGTCAATTTAATTTCAACATAAATCACATTAAAAAGCAAGGTGGAGGATAATAGAGGACGATCATAAAGTTAACCTCTGACCTCCACATGGGCATGCACAGGCAGGTGTGCTCACATACACGTGTGTATCCATGCACTAAACACACAAGATAAAAGAGGTAAGTTAAATGATATAATATATATGCAAACCTTGGAGCAACAGTTTTTATGTACATTAGTGAACACTCATGTACATATCATGAGTAATATCAGGTAATTATTATAAACAAAAATTTTAGGAAAATTCATTGAAGCATGGAAATAACTATCAATTTCAGTGGATATCACATACAATATGGTATACATTTAAATATAATTTAACGTGTTTGAAAGCACATATGTGGGCCTACATGGCTTTGATGGTGAGGTCACCTTTTTGGTTTTGGTTTTTCAAGACAAGGTTTATCTGTGTGTCTCTGGCTGTCCTGGAATTCACTATATAGACCAGACTGGCCTCAAATTCACTGAGATCCATGAAGAGGCCATGGGTACTCAGTAAAGTAGATAAGCCATGCTATGGAATTGTTGGGAGAAGAACAATGCAGGATGTATAATAACTCTCAGGGACAGCACATCCCCACTGAGAATGAGTGGGCCGGTTGAAGATCCCACAATTTCTGGTGCGGTTGCATGATCAGTATCAAGGAACTATAGTGGTGAGTAAATACTTTGAGATCAGAGCAAGGACACACCTGTGATGCCATGACATCATCACCTGCTTGATGGAGCCCATGAGAGTTCTGTGATTACAAGTACAAACCACCAGGTGAGCAAAGACAGGGCAAGGAACCAAGAACCAGGTTCCGGTGACCTTGATGCATAAGCAATACACACAGTAAGTCAATCACCTACTGAAGCATTGCCCTGGGGTAAACATAGGAGAAAGCAAATGTCTAAGGTTTGCATAAGTATGTATCTCTGTGCATATACATATATATGTAACAATATTAATGAAAGAAAAGATGTTATTGATTTCAGAATGAAGGTGTGGGAGGGGTTTAAAGGAGAAAGGAAAGGGGGAAGTAATGTAATCCTATTTTAATTAAAATGTGTTATATATATATAAGTATATATAGGTATCCATATATAACCTATGAATTAGATTAAGTTAAATACTACCAAATCATCTTTCAACTATAAAAAAATAGAAACAAAGGCTAAAGGGTTGATCATTTCTCTAAAATGAAAGGAAGAAAATATTTAAAATGAGGCTGAGGAGCTCAGTTTTGAGAAAATATTTATATTTACATTGATAAGCTAGCGGAAATGAACCTGCTGCCAGCTGGCAAACCTAGGAATTCTGTAAGAGGAGCAAGTTTTAGTGTTCCAACTTTACATGGCTGTGAAATAAATCAGCAGTTCAATCTGTAATCCAGAAACAGCACTGGGAAGACATTATAAAAGCGCATCCTTCCATGTGCTTTTAAAAATACTCATGAGGGGCTGGAGAGTTGGCTCAGTGGTTAAGAGCATTGCCTGCTCTTCCAAAGGTTCTGAGTTCAATTCCCAGCAACCACATGGTGGCTCCCAACCATCTGTAATGAGGTCTGGTGCCCTCTTCTGGCCTGCAGACATACACACAGACAGAATATTGTATACATAATAAAGAAACAAATAAATATTTAAAAAAATAAAAATACTCATGAAAACTAAGATGAGATATCTAATTGGTTACTAGCCTATACTTCATTTAATACCATATCAACAAACTGTAGATGCATTTACAACATAAGCAGGTGCTGGGAATAACAAATCTGTGCCAGAGACTATGTGAGGCTCCAGGTTCACTCCCCAGTACTATCCATACCCACAAAGTTACATCCTAAAAACTCTCAACTTTACACCAAGGAGGTCATGATGGCCACAGATGGAAATTATGCTTACCACAGCCGGAGTAAATACTGAAATTACACACCCTATTTTCCTTCTGGTATTGAAATTTAGAATGGTTTTTCCCCTTTTCACATTTTCTTTGTTTTATTGCTTTGTTTACATGCACTCTTTTCATAATAAAAATTCATTATTTTCCATATCTGTATTATACATTCTATCTCCAGGAACAAACGTCCCGAAATCACTAACCACAGGATGAGCCCATCTTCACTAAAGTAAACAATGTTGGCTCAGACTTCCTGCTTGTGAGGATCCGGGAGCAAAACCATAATATAAAATTCAGAGTGCAGCGCTGTGAACCCTTCACTGCCGACTCAAAAGATTATTTTCTTTGAGTTTAAACTGAGAAGATGCCACTGCCCAGGTCAGCTGGGGGGCAGCTCTCCGAGGATTTCAACTTTGTCATAGCCATAAGACTTTGTGTGTGTACAACGTCAAATTTAATTAAAATGGTTCAGACTGGGTGCAAATGTCATACTAACTGTGAGACAAAATGCAAGCATGGTTTTGGATGTCGGCAGCAGGCAAGGACAGATACTGTGAATGAAGGATATGAAAGAAGCTGTTGTGCTGCTCATTACAATCCCCCTCCCAGCAGCATTTAAACTCGGTCAGGATTGGCTGCGGAGAATATGGTTTTCTTCATTTATACTCTAAAAGGATGAATTCTGCCAACAAGCAAACAGCGAACACATGTGGTCCTGCAAACATACCCAGACTAACTTACAGATATATGTCAAACTCAGACACATGAAAGTCAGTAGCACGTTTGACTGTTGAGATTTTTTTTTGTCTTTAGAAACAGATTTGACTATACATAATTAGCATAGCCTTATCCATTTCCTTTAATTGCTGTTACCTTTCAAAAGCAATCTCACAATCAAACTTGAAGAATTTGGGACTCAAATTCTCAAATTGATACATCGTTTCCTTTCATTATGATTGTTATGAAACACACACACAGCCCTTTAGAAGCTTGCTTTCTCCAATGCTACCCCAAGGAAATGTTTCAGTAGGTGATGGGCATATTGTGGATACTGCACATGCATCAAGGACGTGGGGGTCTGGTTCTTAGTTCCTTGTCATATCTTTGATTACCTGGTGGTTTATGGTGTGAGATGATTTATAATCGCAGAGTTTTCACAGGCTCTATCTGGCCCTTTACATAATGTCATGGCATCTCAGTGGTGCATGTCTTTGTATCTGCTCTCGGACTACTTACCCCTGGCAGTTCCTTGGTCTTGATCATGTACCTCCACCAGAAATGGTGGCATCTCCGGCAGTTCCTCTAGTCCTCAGTGGGTATGTGTGCACCCCCCCACACACAAGAGTTCTTACACAGCCTCCAGGGTGTACAGAGTGGAGGGGAGGCAATCGCTTTCTTCTGCCAGCAGATCCACAACATGGCTTAGCTACTGTGCTGAGTGAAGATGGCCTCATTGCCAAGGTGGCAGCTCATGTCCTCCCATGGCAGTCCTTTGCCTTTCCCGTGCTCCTTCCCTTCCTCAATTAGGGCAAGTGAATACAACAAAATAGTCAAGTGACTGTCAAACGTTCCTGGCAGAGATTTGACAACACACAACTCAGAACTGCTGTGCTGTGCTGTCAGAAGGGTATGTATATCTTCAGAAGAGAGATGAAAAAAGATTAAAATTGTCAACAAAGAATTTTCAATAAAGCCTGCATAGGCATTGAGGACTGTGCTTGTGAGTTCATCATCTTGGGACCCGAGAAGCAAGCTCCGCTTTTCTCAATAAAATCTGATTAAAATGCACCTATAACTGTTCACTCAAATGTCCGTGACTGCTTGTTTGTTTGTGCTAAAGTGGCAGGGACAGAGACTACAAAAATATTTACATTGGACCTTGTATAGTCTTCTCATGGCTGCGGGTACATATATGACATGTATATGCATACTGTAGGTATATGAACATGGCTACTTATAACAAACTTAAGACTGTGTTTATTGAATTATATTTTAAAGTATGTATGACTGGTTATATCTATATCTGTCTGTTTATCATCTCTCTCTGTAGTTGAATACCGACCTATGTTCTACAGGTCTCATAGAAGACACAAGGCATAAGCTTATTCCTTTTTATTAAAAGTATAGGGATGCAATTGGCTAAAAATTCATAAAATAATTACACGAGTCTTTGCCATTATAGGTGTTCATCATAGTAAGTTGGCCCAGATAACTTTTTTCTGAAGTCCTGATCTTTCCCTTAATAACTCCCTAAGTATGGTGATAAAATGTTTTATAAGTGCTCACAAGTACTGGAGGATGGCATCAGTGATGCTCTGGCCTTCAGTGAAAGTCAGGAAGACCCCATCTGCCACTGGGCTTGGGAGAGAAAGCAAACAGGGCAGGGATTGTCCTGGGATCTGAATAAAAGCAGTAGAAACACTACTGCATAAAGTCTTTCGGAGTCCAGTTACATCTGGGAGATTCTACTTTCATAAAAAATCATGTTTTAAGAATTTTTATAGTGTCTATTTAATTTACATATGTGTGTTCACATGTACACATGTATGATTGCACGTACACATTTGTGTGTGGAAGTCATAACACTTATATATTATATACTTATATATTAGTGTGTGAATAGATTTCTCTGTGTTGTGAAATGCCTTCATTGTCTGTTTTCTGTGCCTTTGGTTATTGCCTTGGGGATTTGGGGACCAAGCTAGATGGAGTTCCTAAGATGCAGCATAGGAGTTAGGGCTAGCCATCACCTCTTACATCTGCTCACTGGGAAAATCTTTGTGCTTCTTAGCTGAGTGATGGGGCAGGTCCTGTCTGGTACTCTGCTGCTAGGCTGTCTCTCCAGTATATGTGGCTGGGTCTTCCATAGTCTGAGGAGATGCCTGCCCATGCCCCCGTTTCCCTTGGCCTGAGTCCATTTTTATGATCTGATTTCTGTGCTCTGGTTTTCTTCAACCAGTCACCCTAAGCACCCATCTACTCGTCTTTCCTTCAGTTGTTGTTTCTAGACCCACACCAGTTTCTTTAAATCCAAAACCCTTCTTAACTTTTCCTAAATGTCAGTTTCTGTTATCACTTCTTCTTTTTGATAAAGAATAGTGGTGCATTTATCCCTACTCTAACCGATTTACCACCACTGTAGCTACCCTTCTGTGGTGCCTGGCATAGATCAATCTGGAATCTCTGGAGACGGCAGAGTCTACTAAAAGGCCCAATATCACTAGTCAAAGGTGTCCAGCTGTTGACATGAAACAGGAACCCAAGCACACGACAAAATACTCTCTACTGTATGTTTCAGCAATTATAGAATTATTAAACTATGAAAACATTCACAATCATTTGAGATTTTGGACCTTAAATGTGTTTTATATGATACAGTATTCTGCATTTTTAAGTCATTACAGCCCTGTTTAAAAGGCAAAGTATCAGATTATCTAATTAGTCATGGTTCAGAGATGCTCTTACAAACCAATGAACTCACAGATCCTTCTGTGTTATTATAGAAATTGATTTGATTTCATTGGAAAAAGTGCTTTCCATTAATGTATTTTGCCAGTTATCTTAAATGCTTTTAGACCAATAAGTGTTTAAAAGTCTTGCTATTTTACATAGCCCGTAGACAAGGTTACTCTTCTTTAATTCAAATAGGAACCAAACAAAGAGTAATCCCAAACAGACGAGGTAAAGACATGAGTCCGAGCTTGTGGTATTGGTTTGCTAAAAAGCTTTGCAGAAGAAATGCAAGTCAAGATACAAAATAGTTGGTCAAGCAGTGGTGGCTCATTCCTTTAATCCCAAAACTCAGGAGGCAGAGGCAGGCGAATCTCTGTGAGTTCAAGGCCAGCTTGATCTACAAGAGCTAGTTCCAGGACCGGCTTTAAAGCTACAGAGAAACCTTGTCTCAAAAATAGAAGAAGAAGGAGGAGGAGGAGGAGGAAGAGGAGGAGGAGGAGACAAAATAACATCATATATACAATTTGTATGTGTGTGGAGCATGATACCTCTATATTTGCACACATCCACATGTAGATGAGCAAAGATCTACACATGAGGTTTCCTTTGGTCACCTTGCACTGTTTCTTTAGAGAAAGAATCTCTCACCTGACCCGGAACTTCACCAGCTAGTGAGCTGGGCCTTCAAGCTCCTGTGATCGTCTGTCTCTGTTTCCCCAGCGCTGCAACTACAAATCTGGGCTGCCTGCTTTTGATCTGGCCACTGGGGAGTACATGCAGATTCCATGCTTTCACAGGAAGCACTTAAGCTATCTTCTAATGCACATAATTTAAAACTTTGCATGATCCCTATTGGAAAAGGTAAAACTGAAAGCAAAAACGCAGTTGAGGTCAGCTTTAACATCGGGTATGTGAGGTCTTGTATGTGTTCATGATTCAGTGTAACCATTCATCAATTTTTATGCTTCAAACAACATAACATACTAAATATCTATGTTATATAAATTTAGCTAAAACCAAAAAGGAGTGTGAGAGATGGTTCGTTTCTCTTACCTACACAAGTCTTCTTTTATGTTCAGGGCAATCAGTTCCTTGGGGATATGGAAGGAAAGAATGCTTTCCGACATCTGCTCGCGGATCCGCATCCACTTGTTGTCGGCGGTGGGGAATCTATAGAGCTTACACACAGGGTTCCTTAACACTGGCCAGGAAGAAAGAAGGGCAGGAGTTAAATCAAAAGCAAATGGATATCACGAGAAGATCGGTAAAGAAAATCATCAATTAGGGCAACGTTTCGCTTATCCATTTAATAAACAAAATCCTCCTTATTGGAATCCATTAGTGAACTTGAATTTTTAAAAATATTTTTTACAGGGCTGGAGAGATGGCTCAGAGGTTAAGAGCATTGCCTGCTCTTCCAAAGGTCCTGAGTTCAATTCCCAGCAACCACATGGTGGCTCACAACCATCTGTAATGGGGTCAAGTGCCCTCTTCTGGCCAGCAGGCATACACACAGACAGAATATTGTATACATAATAAATAAATATTAAAAAAAATATTTTTTACATCATATTTTGGTGTTAGCATCTGGAACGCATATCTGAAAATTCAATTAGTAAATGCAGCAGTGTTGACTCTTCCCCACCTATTCATTTCTTTGTCCTTAAATGTTTTATAAAGCATACACACCTATAAATATAGATAAAAATTTAAGTACATATATGTAAAATACACTTTGGAGACTGTTTATAAGCATACTCTGATAACTCTTAGCTTTATGTACTCAAGTAAGTAAAAATATACATGCTATTTCCTAAATACTTGAAATTCTTTCCAAAGGCCCTACTAGTTAAAATTTTTATATGTCAGAAAGGTTTATTTCTTTGTCCTAAGATTTATAAATTAAATATTTTGCATATCTTCAAATGCCAACATTTCAACCACACACTTTCCTGTCTTATCAGAAGTAAGTCTTTGGCATTGGGAAAGCATGTTATTTGGAGTAGGTGGCCAGGGTTTAAAGAATAACTGTGTCATGCAACCCAAGATTCAGGAGCAGAGGGAAGAGTCACACATTAACCTTATACGTGATCTTTTTCGGGAATCCCAAACTCACAACACACTCCCAAATCACACATTTCAGGACAGAACGCTCTTGCAATTGCTGCTGAGTGATGACACCCATTGTAACACTCAGACACCAAGGCTTAAATGACAGAGCAGCATCAGATGTCACCAGTCTCCTTCTAGAGAGTCAGCTCCAGTTTACCAATACAGCCAGTTAAGACTATTAGTTGACACTGATGTGAATCTATCAAATTGTAAGCAATTCCGAGCATAACACATGGATCAGGTCCCCTCAATGTAAGTAAGATGGACAAGGCCTTACACACCTTTACCGTATCTCATTTGTTGTTTGAGTAAAGATGAAACGCCTTTCCTGAACTTGGAAATGAGAAAATGTACACCCATCCTTCTGTAAGCACTTCAAAGAAAGCCTCTCAACAACAGTATCCTTATGAATATATATGTGTGTATATGTATGCATGTATGTGTGCGTATAGAGTGTGTGTGTATATATATATATATATATATATACATATGTGTGTGTGTATATATATATATATATATATATGGAGAGAGAGAGAGAAGACTTGATTCTAAATGTCATTCTTTATTTTGATCCATGTTTATGTATATATGTGAACATGGGATATGTACATGTATTACATGCACATGTGTGTGCATGTGCTCTCAGAGGACAGAGGGACATCAGCCATTCTGTTTTATCACCCACTGCCTTAGTGAGAGAAGGTGTCTCTTACTGAACCTGAAGCTAAGCTGAGAGGATGTAAGTCCCCACCCATCTTCCTATCTCTTCTCCTGCTGCCCAGTTCTGGATATTTCCATGCAGAGACAGGGCCGTATCTGGCCTTGTATGTGGATGCTGGGATCTGACTCGGCTTCCCATGCTAGCACAGTGAGCACTGTCATCTACTGGCATAACTCTAAAGTCTCCCAAGTCTTCTAAAATACTTCTATACCCTGACCAAGAATTAGACAGAAGGTTTATCTTCTACAGAACTGACAAAGGCATGAAGCAGCAGAAGCTTTTAAGGATAATGAGAGAAAATAATTTAACATCTAGGAATAACGTATGCTCAAAAAGATCATATTTTTTACATTTTATGATTATTTTACATTTTATCCACTTGATCACATCACAAAACTTATGAAGAGTTTACTATATTTTTCTAAGAGTTGGAGAAGAGGGGAGGGAGAAAATGAAAGCAGGAGAGAAGAAGAGGGGAGGAAAGAGGAGAGAAGAGGAGAGGAGAGGAGGGGGGGGAAAGAAGAGGAGGGGGAGGGGAAAGGAGGTAAAGAGAGGGGAGGAGATGAGAGGTGAAGGGAGGAGATGGGAGGAGAGAGGGGTGGAGAGGGAAGTGAGGAGAGGAAGAGAGGGGAGAGGGAGAGAAGGAAAGGGGAGAGATGAGGAGAGCTGAGAAGAGGAAGCAGAGGAAGGAGAGGAGAGCAAAGAAGAAGCATGTATTGAATTCAAGAAGATGCCCTCAGGTTAACTTGTATCTGGCAAGAGCTAATCATTTCACATAAGCTTACTGAGTTTGGAAACCTGATACTCTTTTTGTGGTAAAACAAAACCTCAATACTTAAAATATCTAAAATATTTCCTACTAATGTATGAAAATATGAATCACTTAGTTATTCTGTAGGCACTCCATTGCTATGCCTTAAACTCTCTTTTCAGAGTTACAAAGCCTATTTCTGTCTCTCAAAGCACTTATAAGGGTCTTTGGCTATTTCTTGCCCTTTAAATATTAGTAATAATTTTTTGATGAAATTTAGATTTTGAGTTCTGTCAGAAAACATAAAGATCTCCGTTGTCTTTGTCAAGCCCCAAACAAGTCCTTCACCTTTTGATTTTTTTGCTTTCCATTTTAATGATTGCCACGTTTTCTAATATAACCCTGTGTTGTTGACATTTTTTAAAGCAGAAAACAAGGACAATTTGATTAATGATCAGGAGAGAAACTCTCCTCTGATCACTATGACACAGCATCCACAGACAGAGCTGCTGCCTCTGACCACCATGACACAGCATCCACAGACAGAGCTGCTGCCTCTGACCACCATGACACAGCATCCACAGACAGAGCTGCTGCCTCTGACCACCATGACACAGCATCCCAGACAGAGCCCAGCTGCTGCCTCTGACCATCATGACACAGCATCCACACAGCACAGAGCTGCTGCCTCTGACCACTATGACACAGCATCCACAGACAGAGCTGCTGCCTCTGACCACAAGACACAGCATCCACAGACAGAGCAGAGCTGCTGCTGGTCTTGGAGTAAATTGAGAAGAAGACAGTAAAGTACACACACATGCATGCACACATACACAAACACATGCATGCACATATACACAAACACACACACAAACACATATACACATACAACACATACAGAAAAATGTACATAACACAAACACATAAAGCAATACATATCCACACAAATACACACACAACACACTCATACACACAAAGACATACACACATACACACAAACACATGTACCCCCCACACATACAACACACACAGTCACACACACTTCTGGTAAGTTAATCACAAAAGAAAACCACTCCGTGAATATTTCCTATGTAGCTTTTACATCATAGATGCTGATATTTGAGTACCAAATTGAATATGTTTGTCAGTCTCAGAATAACTATGGGATGTGCTATGTTTTGCCAACGAAATGGCTCTTAAAATCCATATGTGAAAGTTTCAGCTGCCAGCCTTAGCTCGGAGGAGGAACGGTGGCAGAACCATTGGCGGTACCTCCTAGAAACAACAGACCTCACTCCCTCACTTTCTCTGCTTTTGGCTACAATGAGCAGACGTGCCTTGCTCCATCACACACTCCTCGCTGCCATGTCTGCCTTGCCACAGGCACGATGGCACTGAAACCACCTGGCCATGCTGCAATAAACCTCCTGGGCCAGAGACTCAGGGATTTGTCGCAGTCAGCGAAAGCTGGCTGATGGGATCCTCTTCGAAACTCAACTTAGTTCACCAGGTTTCCTTTATGAACTGGGCCCCAGGCAAGGATACTTCTTCTATATCATAAGATATCATAGAAAGAAGCGTGTGTTTTAAAATGAAAAAAAAAATATGGCCTGATCTTTAACCATCATGAAGATATTCTGGGCAACTGAAAAAAAAATACAGATAAGATTATCTCAACACAAGCTTTTGCTGTGCCAATAATGGCAGGGTTTCACATCCTGAGCTGTCGGACTCATGCATCAAACACTGAGCAATAGACCCCAATGCCAAGTGTGTCTGCCAACTCCTTTTCCAGCCAATCCACACATACACACACTCCAGCTGTGTAAGTGAACGTGGGACTGAGACCCTGAACTCTGAAGCTACATTATGCCTCTTGTTTATTCTTTTCTGACTGTGCAACTGGCTTACTGCCTTAATAATAGCTGTGCAGAATATGACTAACAACTCAAAGATTTATTTTTATCTCTATGTGTGAACGTGTTTGTCTGTGTGTTGCAGAATATTTAACAATGAAAAGATATGTTGCATTTGTTTATGTTGCACAATGCTTGTTTAACTGTGTAAAGATGTGTTGCTCTTTATCTTCCCTATGGCACCTGATAGGTCTAATAAATAGCTAAATGGCCAATAGAAAAGGAGGCGGTATAGGCAGGACTTCCAGGAAGGGAGGATAAATAGGAGAGGGAATCTAGACTCAAAGGAGAAAGGAAAGAAAAGAAAGAAAAGAGACACTCAGGAGATGCCAGGGCCAGCTAGCCAGACACAGAAGAAGCAGAAGAGCAGAATATACAGAGTGAGAGAAAAGTAGAAAGCCCCAAGACAAAATGTAGATGAAGAGAAACAGGTGAAATTAAGTTATAAAAATGAGTGGGACAAACCTAAGCCTAGGCCAATCATTCATAATTAATGTCTCTGTGTCTTTATTTAGGAGCTGGTTGGTGGCCCAAGGGAAATTCCAAGTACGTATGTGTTTATATGCATCACGTGGATGCAGGCACGTGTGGAGGCTGGAACTGGAGTTTTGAGAGGTTGTAAGATATCTGATGTGGGTGCTGGGAACCAAACCCAGTTTCTCTGCAAGCTAAATACTGCGCCGTCTCTCCAGCCCCATTTGAATCACTTTTAAAGACTGCCCATGTGCATCTCCATTTCCATATTCATTGTGCTTTTTCCAAAGCAAAGGTTAAAAATACCATATGACAGGTCCACAGAGAGAAAAACTCTTGAGATGTTTTGCATCGTGCCAGGGTTTTATGATAACTTAATGAGTCTTGTTCTAAACTGGTCCAGATTTCAACTGATGCATTATCCTCTTGAGGTCCAGCCCCAGGCAAACACAAGAGCAGAGAGAAAATGGAAGACTTCTGTCATTTTAGCGTCTCCATTCAGGTGTCTGAGCCATTTCTCCTAGACTCTGTAAGAGGAATGTGCTAAAAGGTGGCATGCCACTGCTTTCCATGGAATTCATCAATTATAGAAGCCAAGCTCTGACGATTCTGAATAATTCAAAGATGCCAAGAAAATGCTCAACAAAATCAAGACAGATAACATGTAAAAGCCCTCTGTTTCAGCAACCTGGGATCAAAAGACAAATCAAAATCACCAGGAATGCTCCCTCCTGTCTGTGTCTGGACATAAAGAAATACGAGGGGTTATCAGTGGGCTAACTGGAATGGGGAAATGTGACCTGGGGCCAGAAGTTTGCCAGAAAACACTATGACTTATTTTATCATGTTCTCTCATATACTTCTCCAGAGGAAGTACATCTCTGCTCATCTTGACTCCCCGCATGGCTACCAGGAGGAGGTAAAACAATTTACTTAAATAGGAACTGACATCATTGATTTAAGATCTTCCACAATGATGATTTTAATGGACCGTGGAACCTTCGAGGGAATCCGTTCATTCCATACTTTCAATTATACAGTGTTTAATTGTCTAATTTTACAGCTGATTGTACAGATGCTGCCTGGTCCCTAAATGCTGAACTCCATCATTAAGAGTATGTCCTGGTAATTCAGTTCGATGCCGATGCCTCTCTCAATGGTGCTCACCATTTTCTTAGACTTATATGGTGCGGGAGAATTGTCTGTATTCTGTCAATCATGTTACAAATAAACGGTGATTAACCAGGCGGGAAATACAGGTGGGAAAACCAGATAGGAAGTAGAAATGATGTAATGAGAATAGGAGAATTCTGGGAAGGAGGAAGTTGATTCCTCCCTCTCCTGCCCAGACCACCAAAGCAGCAGGATGTGACCTGCTCCACTGGAAAAGGTACTGAGCCACATGGCTAACATAGATCAGAAAAGTGGGTTAATCAAGATCTGAGAGTTAGCCAGTGAGAGGCTAGAGCTAATGGGCCAATCAGCTTTAGAACTTATAGAGACCTATGTGTGATTTTCTTTGGGGCTAAACAGTTGTGGGGTACTGGGCGGGACAAAAACCCCAACAACAAACAAGCAGGCCTGGCCCTTCATATTACACTTATACACATCTGAAATGGTTCTCAAGAACAATCTAAACAGAAATAACAGACACACTGACAGGAAGAGGAAGTAATTAAACCATGAGAGCGCAGAAAGCAGGGAGAGAGATGGCTCTGTGAAAGGCAACAAGTGTGATATGAATCGTTCAGAGATTCTGCTCCCAGGGCTGGAGATGAATCTGTGATTAAGAATGATTAGTATTCTGCCAGAGGACCTGAGTTCAGTTCCTTGTACCCATGTTGGATGGCTCACAGCTGCCTGTAACCCCAACTCTAGGAAATCCAATGCTTCTGTCTTCAGAAGTCACTCACACTAAGGGCACATACCCAAGCACAGATACATGCATATGGACATAATTTTATATTTAATGATAGAAATAAGCTCTCAAAAATTTGTAGTGACATTTCTCTAGATAAGTTAAGGAATCTAAGTGTGTTGCCATCATTCAATACCAAGAAAATACCACATAGAAATAGGTTTTCAGCTGAATTAGAAAACATTGCTTCTCTCATCCAACCAGACCCACAGACTCTTAGTCTTCCCATTGTTGATTTAGTGATGGAGGAAGGTCATTGGCTAATAAAGAAACTGCCTTGGCCCATCTGATAGGGCAGAATTTAGATAGGCAGAGTAAACAGAACAGAATGCTGGGAGGAAGAGGAAGTGAGCTCATATGCCTTAGCTCTGCTCTCTGGGGCAGATGTGATGAAGCTCCGACCCAGGATGGACGTAGGCTAGAATCTTCCTGGTAAGCGCACCTTGGGGTGCTACACACATTATTAGAAATGGGCTAGTCCAGGTGCGAGAGTTAGCCGAGAAGAGGCTAGATATAATGGACCAAGCAGTGTTTAAAAGAATACAATTTGTGTGTTGTTATTTCGGGACATAGGCTAGCCAGGCGGCCGGGAGCTGGGCTGTGGGAAGAGGCCCGCAGCTCCTACTACAATTTAGGATCAAGAACAATGGAAAATTATAACAGATATCCTGATTAAGAATAAACAAAATAAATTACTCCAGGAT
Organism: Neodon shergylaensis; assembly: GCA_025134845.1. Lineage (NCBI taxonomy): Eukaryota > Metazoa > Chordata > Mammalia > Rodentia > Cricetidae > Neodon > Neodon shergylaensis. Next base: position 1,142,628 of record JABTXL010003776.1, on the reverse strand, counting down.
GACACTAGAATTCAGTCTACAGATTTTGGATTTGGACTTTGGGTAGTCAGAGAAGGGGTATGCTCAGCCCTGTCCATTCCGTGATGGTCAGGGCAGGCTATAACTGGAAGAACTCAGGCAGTTCCCATTTCATGCAGAGGAAATAGCCACATACTGGCACACCTCTGCTTAAAGCATTTGATATGCCTCAAAGAGTCGCCTCTCCCCCGCCCACCACCTTTCTACCAACCTCAGTTAGACTAGAACACCGAGCTAAGACCTGAGAAGGTTTCTTCAGCCTCTCTACTGTTTCTGTCCAACAGACATCTTGTTTGTACTGCACATGCCCTGTGGGTCTTAGTACACAGCTGTGCTGCTGGTTTAGATGTAATAAAGTCTACTAAAGGTCCTTGGGGAAAATGCGTGTCTATCAGCTGGTACTAATAGGAGATCATAGAAAACTGAAGAAATGAGGCCTCTGGAAGATCATGAAGCCACTGAAGACTGGTGACAATCGCTCTGAAGGAGATGGGAAACTCCAGTTTCTGGTCTCTTTCCCTTCTCCTATTCCTTCTTGACTCCTATTGTAAACTGTTTGTTCCATGGCGTGCTCCCAACATGACCTGTTAGTAAAGTCAGAGACTGAGCACAAACGGCATCACTTGATCACAGCCTCCGAACTTGTGAGTCAAAGTAACTTTTCTCTTTATAATCCACTGCCTCAAGAGTTTGCTCAGCATCTGGGGAGGCTTACAATCCACTGTGTGTCAGCATGGGAATGGGAGCCGCCTTTGGAGGATAGTGAGCCATGAACAGGTTTTGGGTTTCCTCCCTTCATCTGCTGCAGTCCTCTGGTCTCATTCCACAGAAACGCAACTCACATGTTCCCATCCTCACTTTTCCCAGGAGAAGAGAGGAGGCTGCACCAGCCACTGTGTGGTCTGAGAGGGGGAGGCAAGAGGAAAGGACAAAGCCAAAGTCCTTGCTTATTAAAGCAGAGGTCCTCTGAGTGGTAGGAAGAGTGACTGTGGCTGTATGCTCTGCATGTCTTTCCAGCAAAGTCTCCCACTCAGATGACGTCCTCTTCCTGCACTGTTTATTTTAGTCTAGCTGAGGCAGGTAAGAGAGGGGACGAACAGAGCCCAGCCTTGAGGTGTAAATGGCATCTCAAAGATGGCACCGCTGATTAGAGGAAATTTAGCCTTCCACCTGAAGCTGATTAACCTAAATATATTAGCACAGACTCAATGAAAAGAGCTGGAAAGTCCCCACAGGCAAGGCACATTGATTACATTAGATTGTCAAAACCAACAAAGGACGGAGACACCTGGCAAGAGGCAAGAAGAGCCCGTGGAAGAAGGAAAGGATGTCTTGGAGGGAAGTGGGGGCCAGCGGGAAGGCCTAGGAAAGAAGGGGCAATGGAGGCTGAAGATGAGCAAGGTACAAGATGTGGGTGAGAGAGGATGCCGTAGAGAAAGCCATTGTTTTATAAACTAATTAAATGATGAAGAAATCAAAGGAATTAGGAACAGAATTTTAAATAGCCCTAAATTTTAAAATTACAGAGTAATAATCACACAGGTGCAGATGATTTAAACTAGTACTTGTGCTTTAATAAATCAAGTTTGCCTGAAGATTAGAAAAGTAAAACAGCCACACTGATCAGTCTTACAGACCAGTCAGCAATGGCACACACCTTTAATCCCAGTAGCCACAGTAGTTTGCCATAGAAACCAGGTGGTAGTGCTACACGCCCTTAATCCTAGCACTAGAGAGAATTATATAGGAGACAGCTCTCAGACACGGTCTCATTCTGAGATTCCTGGAGGCAGGATCGCCATTTCAGACTGATGTTGAGGTAAGAGCCAATGGCTGGCTGTTTTGCTTTTCTGACCTTCAGGTTGAACCCCAATTTCTGTCTCTGAGTTTTTATTCATCGTTCTTCACTAGATGAAAACAAATGAAAAGAAATAGCACTGAAGAGCTGATCTGATATCTGGCTGGAAGCCATGAGCACCCAGAATGAACAGGGTGAATATTTTTATAGCCGAAAGGTATTCTGATCACGGATCGGGTGCTAGTGGAGAGAATACTATCTCCATGTTTAATTTAGTTGTGTGTTTCTGTGAATGCAATTAAATCCTAAGGCAACATGTAAAATAGAAAAATGTTGCATGTTGCCTATTACTGTAGCATACAGGGCGGGGCAGAGGCAGCATTGTGAGTCCTGGGATAATCTGAGCTACAGAGCAAGGCATTGCCAAATATATGCACATGCACATGCATGAGTGCATGCGCGCGTGCATGCACACACACACATGCACACACGAGTTTCGCAGTGACTTTTAAGGAAAACAAATCCTATCATTTGAAATTTAAATTCAGTTATCTGTTATCTGGAGCCTACAATCTAGCAAGAACATGCATCATTGGTCACTTGACAAGGTGTTTTCAGTTTTCTATGGTGTTCTGGTCCACGAGAGTCTTATGCATTTAAAAGCAAAGGATGTATGGCTGATTCAAGTGCTCTGCCTGTACCTGCTCTCAGCACTTCTGAGCTCCTTGCCACTCTAGGCACCTTCTGTTTCCATGTGTGCCGATCCCTGGCTAATGACCATTCTCGTCACAAGAAAGCTGGTCTCGGATGCCTTGTGTTTAAACAGAGCATCATTGAGAAGGCATGCATAGATATCAATGACCTCCATTCTGGAACTTGAAGGTCATTACCAAAGAAGCTGAAATAATAAAAGTTTCTGTCTTTCTCTTCATCCCCGCCCCCTCTTCCCTCTCTCTCCTTCTCTGGTTTGGGATCACCGTTAAATAATAAACCATGTAGAAGAATTGGCAGTTTTGTCTGGCTCACTTGAAATCTCAAAGTTGTGCATACATCAAGACTGAAAACTTATATTTAATAACCAAATTTTATTTTACCAGCAAATTTTTGGTCAGATTCTACAAGATGGAAGATTCTTATTATGTCAGTAGAAAATCTATTATTAAGCAGTGTGAAATTCAATTTGCCAGGTTTAAGAGTCCTATGTTTGCTAATGTATGCAATAAGTTCTAAAATGGACAGTCAGAAGCTGTGCATCTGTAGGAGCTGACAATCTGCATCACCTACAAAGTAAGAGGAGAAAGTGGCCTATGCTATTTTGTGAAGAAAGAAGTGGATATATTGGGCTTGTTTTGAAGAAAGGTCGTGGTTCATCTTTGAATCAAAAAGAACTAATAAATTCCCTAAACAGAAATTTAGGCTGTATGTATTTGTGAATGGCAGTGGCACATTCCCTATATCTGTTTACATTCAACTTATAATCCTAGAAATTACCACTGTTTGATACATATGACCCCAGTCCAGAATACGAAGGGCATTGATATCTAAACATACAGCATGACAGTGGTCTTTAAAAAACAAAGGCTAATTTCATGACTCAGTAAATAGGGATGTATCCAAGGAAGATGCTATATCAAGACCAATGTTTGCTGACAGCCAGAAACTCATAAAAGGGTCATGAGCCAGTCTGATTTAACATCCTAATAAAAAGATTCAGAGAGTAAGTTACTTTTCAGTGATATAAAATATGTGTACATATTTGATAATTATTATAGAGAGAATCCTCAAAAAAAAAACTAAAAGCTTTTGGGTGTAAATGAGAATTTCTAGAAAATAATTACAGTGTATTAGGAGTTTGTATGTCACTCCACAAGAAAGTACATACTATGAAATGGAATGTTTTGAAAAAGATGGGAAATTTTCAAAATCAAAATTGTGCTTGCTGCATCAGTTCAAACAGCAAAGTGTCAAAAAGAAGCCAGCTCTGGAGAGTGGGCTCAGGGGGTCCCCTGCTGCTGCACAGGCCTGTGGGCATGAGGTTCAGTCCTCAGCTCCCATGTCAAGCACTGACAGTGGCTGCATGCACCTCCAGCCTCAGCATGTAGCTGACAGGACAGACTGACTCCAAGAATCCCAGAGCAACCAGTCCAGATGAAACTGTGAGCTGTGGGTTGGGGTCAAACCTTGTTTCAAAAAAATAAGGTGAAGAGTGATTGAGAAAGCCACCCACAGCCCACCACTGGCCTAGAAACATTCATGCAGAGGTGGACATATGTAGTCACTCATGCAATTACACACAACAAAGCAGAACAAGATTTCACAGGGGAAACCCAGCATTGGTCAGGAGAATTTGGTCATTGACATGCAAAGGCAGAAAGCCAGTTAGAGCCACCTTGATGCTTGGCACCAGTTCTGGGAGCTTGAGTGTGCTCTTACTTTAACAAGGCAATTGTCTTCTAACACTACAGGAACCTCTCTGCTATTCACAGGCAGAGACGCAGAGGAGGTGCATGTATTATGTAAGTAGACAGGAAAGCCCACCTAGTGTCTGCAAGTCACCCTACTGGCTATACTTCTTTAAGTTCCAAGTTCACTGACCCAACTCCCCATTCCCCAAAATTAAATTTAACTTCTTACTACTATTCTGCCTAAAAAAAAAATAAAAAAATAAAAATCAAACACACAATAGGGAGGTTGAATGAGAGCTGTTGCCCAGAGGCTAAAGGGTGGGGAGTCTGACAGGAGGAAGCACATGGCTAAGGATGGGGTTTGTGGTATACAGCCCTGCTCTGCTTCCGTTCACTAAGCTTCCTGTTTGGGTTAAAGATGTGATCTCTCAGCTTCCTGCTCGAGCCACCACACTGCTCCTTGCTGTCATGCCACCTCACTATGAGGGACTCTTCCCTCTCTGGAACCATAAAATGTTTCCTTAAGTAGCTTCTGATTGTATTTTGACATAACAACTAAAAGGAACCAATTACATGTTTCCAACTTTATTGTATCAGTTACATAATTATAATATGAAATCATATCAGAGCTTCACAAACATGATAGCTGCTGTGGCTTCTGGAGTTTTGTTTTCTCAGACAGCTAAGGTACTTGAAGATCTTTTTTAGTGACCTTGAGCTTTCTCTGCTACCCTCAGATCCCCAGATTCCAAACACACACACACACGCACGCACGCACGCACGCAAGCACGCACACACACACACACACTCAACTTTGCAACACGGACAAGCTTGGAGAAGGATAAGAACCTTAGGCAAACAGTTTTTTTTTTACAATAGACAAAAGAGTTTCCTGAATTGTGAATGACATCTCTAGAGATAGAAATGGAAGATTGCGGTATGACATTCTCTCCCACTCAGTAGGGACTCCATAGCTCACCCCACACTGCCAAGTTCCATAGAATACATTAATGCAAAACCTAGAGAATGCCAATGGCTCCCTTTGTCTAAAGAATAAAATTCCCACAGGGGAATTTAAGCAGGTTCATGCCAAAGCTGCTGAGTTTATATAGATAAATACAGAGAAGGAAAGATGGGGGCACGTAGGCCAAAGTCATGAGTAAGTTTTTTTTTTTTTATCTTCACAACACACTTCTTATCTAAAGTCTAAGACTTAGTTTGGGTTTTTTAAATTTAAAAACTCTAACTTTAGAACACGGACTCAATTGGCCTCATTCTTCCTCATGTAAGGTAACTAAAAAGAAGCTGTTGACGTCTTACATCCTACACATTCTTTGAGGTTGACTGGATTAGGACATTTAGAACTATATTCAAAACTGAGTGGAAGGTCACCCCCCCAAACCTATCACCTACATGAAAACAGAAAATTAATAATCCGTTATGTTTTTCTCCATCAAGCATGGAGTAAACAGAGTACTCAGGAGGGCCTCTGAGAGGATGCTGTCCAAGTTCAATACCATGGATTTCATAGAAAATTAAAATTTATGTTCATATAGCGTTAACACAAGTTTCCAAAGTTGAGTTACATACCTGCATTTAATAAAGGTGAGTTGTCCTTTCCGCTCCCACTTTCTGCGGCTGTACATTCATACGCTAGTGCACACTAGGAATTAATGGGGAAAAAATGTAATCACACTTTAAAATAATGAAATGAGAGACTAAATGATTTACTTTTGTTTGCAACAACATGAAGCTCTGCATGTGGTTTCAAGAGTTTTAAACGAGCTATCTGCTTCTAGCTCCATCTTGAATGTATTGTTTGCTTAAGCTGTGACCATTTACTCATGTTTATATGTAATACATATAAACTGTGTAATTACAGAGTACACTTTATTTCTGGTTAAATGGCACTTGAGGAATAGCTAAAAAGAAAATGACTGTCCTTCAAGTACAAAAATAAAATTTACATACTTAAGAAAGTGAGCCAAGGACCCAAATATTTATATTCCCGTCACATTGGTGAATTTCAGCATACAAACTCCTATATTTCAAGTAAAGAAAACATGAAATAAAAGTATATTGAATAATCTCATTTCTAGGACAAACAGATATTCTTTGTCTCTAACAAAACAGTGCAAACCCTTTCTCATAAAATAAGAGGTGCGTTACAAGTAACCTGACATGCAAAGCTAGTGATTAAGAGTTCATAAAATCTGAGGCTAAGGATTCCCTGGTTAGAGGAAAAGAAGGAACTGAAGAGGACATGTCCCCAGTGATCAAGCCATAGTAGGAGTCAGGGTCTCAAACAGTTCCTCATTTGTCTTCCTATGAAGCTGTAACTGACAGAAGAAACTAAATTCTCCTATCCCCAGTGGGCTGATGAGAGACTAATTTTCCTTCTTCTACCAAAGAAGAGAATTTTCACAGCAAGCATGTCAGATATTAATAGTTAATATAAACAAAATAGAATAAACAGAAGGCCTAGAATGTTCTTTCATTGTAAGACTCTAAGGGAAACTGTAATCTATCTGTAGGTCCTGCTAGGCTCTTCAGGGAAGAGTCCACAGCCTCAGATACCCGTCCCCAAGGGGGTGACCTAAAATTCCTTGGGCTATTTCCTGTCTGTTCTCTTATGTATCTTCTTACCCTCATTTCTGCCCCTTATTCCTTTTCCCAGGGATGGTCTCTCCTAGAAGCTCAGACATGGAACCCTCATGAAAAAGGAGTATGCATATTCCTGGAACAGTTTTGAGGAGGAAGACATATAACCCATGTCTTTATTAATTACTCTGAAATCTGTCTACTACATGTGCCTTGACTGTGACATTCAGTTACACTATGCAATAAGCTTGTTAATATGGTTTTGCCATTTCTATATTGAGTTCCATCTATACAGAGGAGTTACAATGAATTTTAGTCTTTTAAATGCTTCTTCTGACACGTCACTTGTGGTCATCTTCCTTTCTTATAGCAAGGCAGAAAAGGTACTCCTGATATCACCGGAGAAGGTTTCAGTGAGACTTGGGTCTACTTAAGGTTCATTTCTCCTGTTTCCAATATGTCCTCATCTCATCTCTGTCTACACAAAACTGTTAAATGACCGTTTAGGAACACAGCGATCATCATCTCAGCATGGAGTGCCTATTGGCTGAAGTCAGATCTCACTGCCTCAGACTGGGGTGGAGACACTTTCCTAGTTTGTGTGTGACAGCTGTTCATGAAATCATTAGATACAGCTTTGAGATATCGTCTTTTGAAGAAGAGCATTGACAACAGAATGCAGCGTAGTGATCTATCTGGAATCTTTTACACAAAATCCTGAATTCACAGAGATCAGGCTGCTTTTCTGAGATACTATTATTCTCCGTGGAGGCAGCGTTGGCTCTTTGTAGTCAAAGACCACTTTATGCTTGATTCCTCATAGAAGATCCTCATCTGTGCAGACGATACAGAGAAATGAAATCTTCCCACTCCACGTCGCCCATCCAAACTGCAAATCAGACTACCGGTATCATATCAACTCAATAGCACTGTAATTTTTAACAACTATTCTGTTTGCTGGAGAGTTAGATCCATGACAAAAAAAATCAGACAACACCCCACACAACTGATTAAATCAACTAATATTGCTCACCAGATATCAAGTTACCAAATTGGCTAGCATACTGATTTTAGGTTTATATACTCTAGAACTGTAACAAAATAAGAGTCTGTTTTTGAAGTCACTTAAACCATGCATTTTGTTATGGAATTCTAAACTAGCTATTGCAAGAGACAGCCTTTAGTAGGTTTCAATCTACATGACACACATGCCACTTCTTGACCTAACTGTAGAAGTTCTACTTTCCTCCTCCCAATCCATGAAATTTTATTATCTGATTTCTTTCTCCTCTCTCTCTCTCTCTCTCTCTCTCTCATGTGAAAACATGTGTGTACAAACATCCATGTGCACACTGTGAAAGATACCAGAACTTTGAGTGTTTCCCTCAACCACTCTCCATTTTAGTGTCTTGAGAGGCTGTCTCTCACTGAACAGGAAGCTCGCCATTTTGGCCAAGATGGCTGGCCAGTAAGCTGTCAGGATCAATCTGTCTATACCCTAGGCCCACAGTGCTGGATTTCCAGGTAGTCACGGCCAAGCTCAACTTGTTAATGGGTGCTGGGTCTCAAATGCTTGTTTGGCTAGTGCTGTTATCAACTGAGCCATTTCCCCAACCATTCAAAACCATGTGGACTCTAAAGATGTTGACTGTTTCAGTGGATGAACTTCTTTATCAGTCGTCAGTCATGGACATCTCATAGCTCTAGTGACAGACACTGGCCCACACTTCATGACAATTTTGAGTGGGAAGATCTACAGAGAGATTTATCCTTCTGCTATTCTGAAAAGATGTCATAAAGCACTGAAATAAAACTTATTTTCATGATATTCATATGATTATTGTAATATGAGAATTTAATATATATTTACCACTTAATCATAAATTTTCTTAGGAATTGCAGAGGAGTATAAATCATTTTATAAAGAGAAAACTGCAAAAAGTTAAGATTTGTTGAAAGTCCAAATGAGACAAAGTTTATGCCAACGATGTTTGGCATGTTTACCTGTCTTGTTAACTTCTGACACTCACAGTATGATCTGAGACTGTCAATGTCTATCAAAGAAAAGTTTCATCTGTGATGAATCCACATTGCTAGCCCATTAAAATTTGTGCACTACTTTGGTGGGATACCTCCCAGGTAGCAAGTTCTACGTTTCTGAGAAGACCATCCCTCAGGCTTTTACACAGTGTTGTCATAATGAACTACAGTGCAGGGCAGGTGAATTGTGAGGAGAATACAGAGGGGGCTCAAGGCAGACCCAGCATCCCTCCATTTGCAGCATCATCACAGCAGCAAACTGGAATCCGGGGTGGGTGAGCTGTTGGGATACAGCAGATGTGTCCTGGGTCGCACTGAACCCTCAGGTCACATTGCTTCCTTCGGGAAATAGCCTGGTGTCAAGCAGCAGGTGAGTTGAGAAAACACTCAGTACAGAGAGCTCCAGAGAAAGCAAATTCAGCAGCTAATCTCTGAAGTGGGAGCTGATGCTACGGCAGCTGGGGGCCTGATATGTTGCTCCAGGTTTAGGCAGGCCTGTCTGCATACTTCAGCACCTGGTGCCCAGTTTAGAATTCAAATTGTCTTCTGTCCAACTTAATGTGAGAACGTGTGTAATGGTGGCAAAGATAAGCGTTATGTGGCATGCTCTAGGGAACACGGTTGGAGTGGAAGGACCAAGGCCCAGGCCAGACATCTCATATGCACAAACTGCAGATCTGCTGCAGAAATAATCATGGCCCAACTGTCACAGGAACCTTGGGATATGTCACAGTGTGTGATAACATTCCTGGAGGATGCAAGAGGAGAATGAGGTTTGGGGAAGAAGAAATATCAGCTCGTTCAGGGAAAAGAGAAACATTTTTTTTAAAGACAGCCTTAGATACTGTTGTTTTAAAAAGAAAGATGTTTTGTAAATGTTAAGTAAATATAATCCCCCAAGTAGATATTTCCCAAGGCTCAAATGTCAAGCATATTCCATGCTGGCTAATCTTGGTTGTCAGCTTGACTACAAACGGAACCAACAGAAACACAAGCTGCTGGGCACTCCTGTGACAGTGTTTCTCAGGAAGATTATCTGAAGCAGGAAAATCCATCCTGAATGTTGGCTGTTCCTCCTGGTGGCAGCCCGGATTTTTGCCTGCTAGTCTTTACTCTTGTTGGCAATTTTATCCTTTCTGTTGCTGTGGCATTTTTTTCCCTCATGTTAGAACCAACTTCTTTGGCATGCCAACATGAATGAAGACCAAGAGGTCTCCAGGAATCCTTCAGGCCTCTGGCACCAGGTCAGGACAACAGAGGCAACCAGCCTCACGGACTGAACAACTACTGAATTCTCCACCTCTCCAGTGCGAGGCAGCCATTGTTGGCCTACCTGGACCATGCCCTTCATATAACACACACACACACACACATACACACACACACATACACACACACACACACACACACACTCATTCTACCAGTGTCAGCTCTGTTCCTTTATAGACCCTGACTAATTCCAAGTTAAGGAGCAACAAACTAGAAAAAAAGTCACAAGTCACAACAGGCTTTATGCTTTAAAATGTTCATTTAAGACAAAGTATAAGCCATAGTAAAATTATTGTAATTAAAATTATAACATAAAATAAACATAACATATATGAAACATAACATGAAATAGTAAATGTTCTATTAAACTCCTGGAAGTCTTTTTAAAGCCTGAACTGTACACCTCAATTGCTTTAATACAATAAAAATTACATTCGTAAGAAAAATATTTAGGCTGATATTTATATTGTCTATTGTTATTGCTGTTGTTCTAGAAAAGGGAGAAGAAAGAGAAAGGCCTGTACAGACATTCCTTGGGCTTGAGCTTCAAAAACTTTATTTTTCACATTGCTAGCATTGTCATCTGGAGGATGACATACATCTGTTTATTTCTGCTCTCTTTTTCTCTTTCTTTTCCTCTCTCTCCCTCTCCCTCTGACTCCCCTCCGTGCAATTTTATAAAATACAAAGTTCTTGTTCAATATGCTCTCCTTCATATAAAATTCAAATTAGAAGTACGCCTCTTTCCAAATACGCCTTTGGGAATAAAGAGCAGGCTACACTTGGCTGTCACCTTCCCAAAATCCTCCCTGTGCCTCCTGCAGGGTAATCATGGCAAAATGCAACAACGATCTCCACTTTTGTTCCCACTGAGAAGAGATGATATCAACATGGGGGCCGGCACGGAAGAGAAAGGTGTTCTGAATGGCACAGCTCTGCGCAGCTCCGGGTAAATGGCACTCTGCTTCAGAGGAAATGCACATCTCCTGCTTCGACTCCAGAGATGATTTCTCATTTAGCTTTTGAATAATGAGATTTCAAAGCCCACAGGGTGTTGGAAACACAGGCTTCTGGCCAAGCTTATCATTTCTAATTTAATCTGCGCAGCAAGCTGCCTGCAATCCTACCTTTTGTCCCTGCACATCTGCTGTGATGTGGTCAGTATCCCCATCCTCAATCTCCCCCATCTTCACGAGGCTGACTTCTATGGTGCCAACTGCTTTGCCACCATCTGAGGTTCTGCAAGAGAAAAATCAATGAAACACTAAGGTAAGTATCTTCTCTCTTATAAGAAATCCAAAAAGCAATAGCTTCTTAAAACAGGGGATTGATACAATTTAAACAGATCTGGTCCATGCACAGCAAATCACATTGCTAGCATTGTGTCATTTTCCTGAATTCATGAGGTAGGACTACAAACTGCAATGTGAAGATGAACCCCCACAAAAGGCTCTAAATGGTACCCCAGAGATCAACACTCTACACCATATTATAAACCCTGGGCTATAATTGTGAATCTCTACAGCAGCCCAAGCTCTTGCCCCTCCATCTCAACCACCCGACACAAAGTTCATGTTTATCACAGAAGTACTGCGGAGTAAAACAGAAGAACTGTCTATGCATACTGGTGTAGATGGCAACTGCTTTCAAAATTTGACTGTGTTCCTAATTTTTAACATTTTCTTCTCAAGAGAGAAAGCAAAGAAAATTGTGTCCCAGCATACCCAACTGAGGTTGCATAAAGCAGAGCCAACGAATTTGTATAGTAGAGCATCCTAGACAAAAGTAGGGATCTAAAGCAGAAATGACTCATCAAGAACAAAGGGACAACCTGAGGCGTCCAACATCTTTATGGTTATTAGTCACTGAAAGGCTCATCTATGTTTAGTGACGATACTGACTTTATTAGTAAGATCTTCACCTGCATATAATAATAAGGCAAGCTAAAGATAAAATTAACAAACCACGAAGTTTGAGGATTATCTAGGTTTTTTTCCCTAAACAGGAAAATCTGAAGAATAAATTGTTCCATTACACCATGGAAACTCCACCACTGTGATACTAAGTTTCCCTTTAGCCTCGTGAAAGCAGAAAATGTGCAATTCCAGAGGTCTGATGTGTTATAACTTCCATCTAAGCCCTGCTGGCTCAGTGTCTCGGGTTAGACACTAATATTCTTTGCTAATGTTCTATTCTGAAATCTAACTTTATTCTGGGTATTGCTGTTGTATGTAATTTAATAAGCACCTTCTGAATACCCCTGTGTTGTCATAAGAAGTGTCAGAAAAACAAACAAGAATATCAATGTAGTTCATCAAAATGCTAATTAAAGAATGAGTAAGTGGAAATGATGCTCAGGTGTGTTACTAGAGCATGGTGATTTCCCTTCTAATAAAGCAAAACACAGAAATTAAAGTGTACCAAAAGAAACTGAGTAAGACAATTCTGGTGATATTTGTACAACTAACCTCATGTTACAATAAAATAAATAGTATTCACCTAGAAAGAAGTGTGATTCATTGTTAAATAATATGCTATATTTCTTACTAAGATAAGAAATCTAATGCTTCGTATTAATTTAAAACCAATAAATTAAAGTATCAACTACAGTTTCGAAATCAAAACAGAAGAACACATCAGATATGTGTGTGTGTGCACGCACACATGCACGCATGCATGTGTACTGTGGCCTGTGATAGTGTAGAAAACTTATATTAGTGCCAATTCTGAAAAAGTTTTAAATAATTCATTTTATCATTTTCTGCTTAAATATGTCCAACAAGGTGTTACAAGTCATCAATGGCCTATCTCTGAGCAATACCTGTAATTAAAGGTTTAATCAGGACCTTTATTGGTAGTATGAATCACCATTTCCCCTGAAACTGATTACCCACTGATTCATTTCCCCCTAAATTTGATTACCCACTAATTGATTGACTTTTTGGTATGGGAGGTCCTTCTGTCTATGTGTTGCTTTTATTGGTTAATGAATAAAGAAACTGGCTTGGCCTGATAGGGCAGAGTAGAGCTAGGTGGGGAAAACTTAACTGAATGCTGGGAGAAAGAAGGTCGAGTAGAGAGAAGCCATGGAGCCACAGCCAGAGACAGACACAAGCAGCCAGCTAGAGCCTTGCTGGTAGGCCACAAGCCTCATGGCAAAATATAAAATAATAGAAATGGGTTAACAAAAGATATAAGAGCTAGCTGGCAATACAATTAAGTGGTTGGACAAGCAGTGGTTGAAATAGTTTAATTTCTGTGTGATTATTTCAGGTGTCTGAGTGGCCAGGAAACGAACAAGCAACCCCCTACAACAATTTTCCCCTGAAATTGATTACCACCACAGATATCTTTTAATTCCCAGAGAAGTGTTTGAACATTTTTGCTTGAGCATAGTAAGCTTGTCTAATTTTAGGAAATGTGGTGCTTGTGTGTAACATCCTGGATTTCTCTCCCCACTAACACACACATTCCAGCTGGAGACTGGAACACTTGGTAAAAGGTATGTTCTCTTGTAGAGCTGAGTAATAAGAGGATCTGTGCCCCAATGTGTGCAACAGAAGAGTGCCCGAGGGCTGGGTTTGCAAATCATGGACGGTTTTGTTTCTCACATTTGTGACTTAGTCCTTCTTTTCCAGACTGGATTTTGAGAAATGATGACGGTAAGGTGTCCAGCCACTGTCTTACAAAGGTCTCTACTTCTCCACTTGGACCTGGTGAGAGCACAGCAGGAGGCACGGATAGAGTCTCCATGGCCAGCACATTTAAGACAATTCTCTCCAGAAATGTTGCTGAAGTGGATAGAAAGACTGGGGCACAGGCCAACAATCTGTCTTGGCGTCTGTATTTCAGGAGTGTGTGAATGCTCGCAGCACCTATAGGAGCTCAGTGCTGCTGTGAAATTTAAAATCCTAGTGGTGGAGAACAGATGAATGCCTGTTGCATTACAAGAGAGCCATCTCGGAATGTAAAGGAAGAATAGACAACGCACAAGGGTGTGTGTGTGTGCGCGCGCGTGTGTGTGAGTGTATGTGTGCGTGTGTGTGCGTGTGTGTGCGTGTGTGTGCATGTGTGTGCATGTGCGTGCCTGTGTGTGTGTGCGTGCGTGTGTGTGCATGTGTGTGTGTGTGTGTATTTTCGATTCACTGATCTTTTGTTCCCTTTTAAAGTATCTGACTGCTTACTCAATGACTTGGCTGTCATTTGTGTTTCCTACTTTCTCCCCAGTATCAGTGGTTCTCAACCTTCTAAGGGGCAACACTTTAATACAGTTGCTCAAGTTGTGGTAACCCCCCCAATCCATATAATTATTGTTATTGCTACTTTGTAACTGTAATTTTTGCTACTGTTATGATTCATAATGTAAATATCTATGCTTCTTATGCCTAGGTGACCCTTATGAAAGGGTCGTTAGATGCTCCCAAAGAATTCACAACCCACAGATTGAGAACCACTACCCTACAGACTTCTTAGATACTGAGTGGAATATAAGGAAGGCTCTTGCTAAAACTACTGACCTTAGAATCCTAGTTTTAATCCCGTCCCCCCAATCACTTTACATAAGCAGCGCTTTGAAGTTCTTAGAAGTGCACGCCCCCATTTGAGATTTGTGACTCACAGAGCTGGATCAGGTTATATACTAAAGAACTGAATCCATGATACCCAAGCCTGTTTCATCCTTTATTGAACGAAAGTACAATGTACATTTTGGGGTCTTAGTTGTTCTACAACACGTTTACACCCAGAGCACAGCCATCAGCACGCTTCTTAGTTAGACAAGCCACAGTTCATGAACCTAAAGGTTGTTTCAAAACAACATGTCTAGAGATAGATGTTTTGTTTTGTTTTTCAGATTCAGGACTAAACCCAAAATTTCCTTTATTCTTTATGCCATTCCACAATGCGTTCCAAATGCATGATAAATAGTGTGGCCAGTACACCAGCATCCATCCTCAGACAGCAGCTAACTACGCTGTCAACTTGTTTCTCATCACTTGGTTTTTCTAAGCAACAGTAGCTTCCCCAAACTCGGGATGAAAACCCTATTAGATGCTAACTTTTGAAAATGTATTGTTATCTCTTCAAATATATATTGAAGAGCGTTTTGGACTAGGAACCAAGAGACCCCAGTTCTGCTCCCAGCTCGGCTACAGATTAGCTCCTTTTGAGTTAAGGCACACCACTCTTCTGGGTTCAGCTTAATTCACTGGAAAATAGAGTTCAAAGTGCTACTGAAAAAGAAAGCCCTCTAAGCCCCGTGCTCTGCTCACTTCTGGTCCCCTCCACACATGCAGTTGAGCAGCCAGCGTGTTGACACAGATGTGGGAAAAACGCCAGGCAAGATCCAGCTGCCCCCTTATACCTCATCCGCCCACCGTCTATATTTACCACCAAACAAGCCAAATACCTGCCATACTTGGGGAGTAACTAACAACAAACTTGACTGAAACAAATGCAAAGGTAATCCCAGTACATCCTAGTAATTCATGTGGCAATGCAATGAGGCTGGAGTATTAAACACCCATGTGCATGGAGAGAGATCAAGTGCTTTTATGTGGACAATGCCAGCTCATTACCACCAGGGAAAGCACAGGAGAAGAAAAAGAGGGATAAGCTACGCCCCCTACAGCATTTCCATCAGAGCATCAAGTTTCCTTTCCATCGTCAAAGGGACTTAAATATTTAATTGTGACAAGGTGTGGAAGGGAAAGAACGAGGAGATTTCATACAAATGTATATGCCCTTCCATTTTAGACGGCCTTTTCACATAGGCTTTCAGAGATATGGAGTACAATAGTGATGGGGGGTCTCAAAAGTCTGACTTTAAAATACAGCCCCTAATGCTTCCTAATGAAATATTCAGTCTCACGGGCTAAACTACTGAAATCTACACATATTTTTCGAAGATAGAAGGAAATGTAAAACAGTCTTTTAATAACACATATTCTCTAAGTTTTTTTTCTTCCTACCTATTTTGCCATCCTTTAACAGATCAAAAAGAAAAAGAAAAGAAAAGCGCTTTCTGAAGATGTTAAACATCAAAATGTAAACAACGCCTCTCCTCCGGAAATGCCACTGCCATGCAAACCAAGCAATGTCTCTGTAAACATCCAGGGGAAAGTCATCATTAGCACTGTCAGGCTGTGTGAATATCAAGCAGTTCTGGTGTCATACCCAGGGATTTGCAGCCGCGAGGCATGCTAAGCATCTAAGGCATCCATCGAGACAAGCAGCTAGGAAATGAAAATCTCATCCGGACAAGCAAATCAACAAAGGCCATATGTAGCAGACACGGTGAGTCTTTCTGGTGCATATTATTATGCCGTTAGGTTAAGCCAGGGAGCATGCAAGTGAGAAGTTCGTGTAGGTACAGATAACCGACAACATCCATATTCTGTATGACATTCCTGAATATTCAAAGCCACAGAACTCTTCCATGCAAGTATTTAAATAATGGGTCTCAGTCTTATATCCTACACACTATTATGTCACCCTTGGGATTTGAATCCTTCCTCTTTATGAATTCACCCCGAGAAATACTATGGGATTTGACCTCTCTTCTATGAAGCTCTAACACAATCCAACATATCCGGCTGGGCCCTAATTTCCCAACCTATAGTTTCTAATACCCTTTTTCTTGATCTCATTAGTTTATATTCTATGAATTTTAAACCAAGCCTTCATGTATTAAATCCAAAGTCACTCATATAAGGAGAATTCATTTCTAAAACCCAAGCCCCAAATATCCTATTTCTACCTTTGCTCCACTCCAATCTGTCACCAGGTCCCAGTATTTTCTTCCTCCTGGTGTCTCTGGCAGGTTCCCCAGAGCACATCGCAAGCAGCTTCATCTCTTACCTCTAGTTCTACCTCAAGACCCTTCCTCTGACATCCACACCAGGTCCTTCTCTCACATCCACACCAGGTCCTTCTCT
>JABTXL010003776.1:1111052-1122408 GCA_025134845.1 Neodon shergylaensis | reverse complement strand
AGGAAGGAAGGAAGGAAGGAAGGAAGGAAGGAAGGAAGGAAGGAAGGTCCTGACTGCAACGTCATCAAAACTGACAATTTTAACTCTGTCAAAGACACTGTTCTAAGAATAAAAAGTCAGGCATGGGGGTGCACGCCTTTAATCCCAGCACTCAGGAGGAGGTAAGCGGATTTCCATGAGTTCAAGGCCACCCTAAGTCTACAGAGCGAGTTCCAGGACAGCCAGAGCTACACAGAGAAACTAAAGTAATATTTTTTTTGTCTTGAAAAACCAACGTGAAGATAATGATGATGATGATACAGGTATTTAACTAGGAAATCAATTCCAATGTGGCATAAATGAAAGAGAATTTGAATCTAAAATATACAGAAAGGTCTCAGAACTCTACAACACTGAAACAAGAAAACAAACTAAATCATCAATTTACATAAATTCCAGAACACTTACATTTCAAAAGCAGGGTATACAGATGGCAAAATCACGTGGAGATGATCTACAGCGAGAGAAGGTTTTGGTGAAAATTAAAACCGCTATAATATGCTGCTTCAACAGCTTAGGCAGCCACGAAGGCTGCACACTGATTGACACCCTCACATAGTACTGATAAGGACATAGTCCAGCACTTATAGAGCCAAACACAGGCTAAGCTAGAAGCAAAAATCCTAGATATTTATCCTAGAGAAATGAACACTTGGGATCACTTTAAAAAGTATACATGAAAAGAATCTAACAGCCTAATTCGTAATTGCCAGATGATGTAAACACTCCAAATAACATTAATATAAATTATTCAACTAACTGTTGTATATACGCAGCATGAAATATTATTTATCATGAAAAATAAACTTGATATACACAAAAACTTGCATGAATTTTGGGTATTAAAATGGAGGTGGGTCTTGTATCTTATCTGTTGCTTTCATTGGTTAACTAATAAAGAAACTGCCTTGGCCCTCATAGGACAGAAAATTAGGTAGGCGGAGTAAACAGAACAGGATTCTGGGAGAAAGAAGCTGAGTCAGTGAGTCGCCATGATTCTCCCACTCCAGCCAGACGCAGGTTAGGATCTTTCCTGGTAAGCGTACCTCGTGGTGCTGCATAGATTATTAGAAATGGGTTAAGAGGCTAAAACTAATGGGCCAGGCAGCATTTAAAAGAATACAGTTTCCGTGTAATTATTTCGGGGCATAAGCTAGCCATGTGGGCGGCCAGGTGACGGGGACGCAGCCTCGCCGCACCTACTACAACAGAGTGGCGCCCGACGTGATGGACTAAATCCACTTAAAAACCTGAGAAGGC
Organism: Neodon shergylaensis; assembly: GCA_025134845.1. NCBI lineage: Eukaryota > Metazoa > Chordata > Mammalia > Rodentia > Cricetidae > Neodon > Neodon shergylaensis. The sequence goes on along the minus strand of JABTXL010003776.1, from coordinate 1,121,109 downwards.
TTAAAAATAAGGGAGAGAGAGTTTAACACAGATTTTTGCTGTTTGTTGATGGTGTGCTGTAGAGAGATTTCCTGATTCGGCAACATCAGCATTAAAAAAAAAACTGCGTCATTTTAAAGTGTGGCTTCCTGGGACTGTGCTGCCACTGCAAACTCTGGCTTTAAAGCATTTCAACGGCTTTTATGGGACTGGATGTTTGTGTTCCCGCTTGGGATCAGAAGGAGAGTGCTCTGAGACCGTGCTGATGCCTCAGCGCTCCCTGCCTGCACCTGGGCAGAATCAGGCTTAGGCAGGCCGAAGAGCATGGCGGATTCCTGCCACCATACAGAGACGTGTTCAGACTGCGCAGTGCTCTGCGTGTCAGATTTGGCTGTAACTTGGATGAAAAGAGTTTCTGTGCTGCATGCTCAGCACTGCTGATTGTGGCTCCAAAGTGGACTTGCTGTGTGCCTGGAACTGTGACTGGCTCAGGGGCACCAAATGGATCTGAGACGGGAGCTGCTGCTCCATACTGAACTGTGCTGGTCTCAGGCAGGAACTACCGTAGTTACCATAATAACAGCGCAGTTAAGGTTTAGACTGGGCAGGACACAGGCAGTACCTTATTACCTGTACATGGTGCAACTTAAGTTTTTAAGAAGTGCTTAACATTTTAAGAAATGCTCCTGGATAGTAAAAAAATTACAGATTCACAATAAAACAGATTCAGACAGACCACTAAATGGGTCACAATGTTGGATGAGTGTACGCAGGCTTGAGAGAGAAAAAAAAATTAGAATAAAGTTAATGCCCATTAAAAAAAGGGTAAAATCTTTAAAGAGACAGAGTACAGATAGTTATAGATTAAAAGAAATAAAGAAAAATAAGCCACGTAAAAATGGAAAATTCACAGAGAGTCTGGATTATGTACATTGTGTTTTCTTTAAAATTTTTGACTGTGAAGGAGCTAAGTACAGAGAGAGATTTCATTACATGGGTTGCCAAGCTAAACCAAAATGGATTTCATGAGGGTATTATGACTTCAGAATTTGGGTCTAAGGACATGATGCTTTGGAAAGGGTCTTCTTTTGTTTTCACAGAAGATGTGACCCTGTGGATTGCATCTATTCCAATATGGTATGATAGACCACGTCCTCCTGAAAGATTGCTGTCAACACCCTCAAAATATTACTTTGCTCATCTGCCAACTGAGATGAACCTGGCACACAGGTTACCCCATGAAAGATATGATTAACAGCGCCCCCATTCAGCAGGAAGCAGTTTGGAGAGAAAAAACTGTGCCCATATTCCCAAATATTGTTTATAAATGTTCTTTTACATTTAAAGGGGGATATGATATAGATATGAATAATTTGCATTGGTATGGATTTTTAAGGTCAATTTTGTTATATGTATATGTATTTCTGTTATTGATTAAGGTATGGTGATTGTGTAGTTCATTTAAAATGTAATGTATAATTAGGAAATATGGGTTGTTAATGGATAATCATCAATAATAGTCAAGCTTGTAGTCATGTTAGTTAGATTTTCTAGATATATAGAGATATATTTTAGTTAGATAGGCATTCTTCATATCTTTCAAAGAATGCAGAATATGGCATTTAAATATTTTAATAACTTAGGGCTTTTCATGACAAGGAGACATGTCTGCTCCTGGCATCACCAGCTACTTCGAGAGGAAGATGGGCATCGAAGAGGATCCTTATGGAGTTGGATAGTCATTTGGGCAAGAAACTGCTCTTGCCTGGACTGTTGCATAAACTGGACACAGAGAACCCACAGAGAGAGGACTGCTGAACTTGCCTAAAGGTGAGATGGTCTTTCAGGGTTTCTGACTCATGAAGAGTCTGCAAGACATTCTGCAGGACACAGCAGATAGTGACTGAACTGCCTTTGAAATTTCCTGCTTCATGGAAATGTCTCTGGATATCATGGGCCTGTAGGCTGAAGATGGATGCCCCAATGGTACAGAGGAACTTTGGGTGACTGTCCAGGCAGCGAGATGTCTCTGTCATTTCTAGAGTTTTGGACTTCCTGTTCACTTAGGTATTATTATATCCTTCTGGAGTCTTTGATGGAGTTGAAGAATAAATAGTTATAGTTTTCCTTAGTTATGATAAGAGATAAAATAGATATAAATATTGTAACTGTAATTCTTACTTGATAACTGTTTTGTTATATGTAATTTTACTATGTTAAAGTTAAAGCCTTTCTTTTTTGTTTAAACAGAAAAAGGGGAAATGATGGAGGTGGGTCTTGTATCTTATCTGTTGCTTTCATTGGTTAACTAATAAAGAAACTGCCTTGGCCCTCATAGGACAGAAAATTAGGCAGGCGGAGTAAACAGAACAGGATTCTGGAAGAAAGAAGCTGAGTCAGTGAGTCGCCATGATTCTCCCACTCCAGACAGATGCCGGTTAAGATCCTCCGTGGTAAGCCACCTCGTGGGCTACACAGAATATTAGAAATGGGTTAGAACAATATGTAAGAGCTAGCCAATAAGAGGCTGGAACTAATGGGTCAGGCAGTGTTTAAAAGAATACAGTTTTCGTGTAATTATTTCGGGGCATAAGCTAGCCATGTGGGCGGCTGGGTGCCGGGGACGCAGCCCCGCCGTTCCTATTACAACAGTATTAGATTGAATGGAATTGATCTTTGAGGCTGAGATACTGTTAGACTCACAATTGCTCAATTTCTACTTAAAAATCAAAACTCTTCTAGAAGAGACAACAGATTGATTGGTAACAGAGGTGGATTTGGGTGGTGATCAGAGCTCACAAGCAGCACGGGTGGGAGTGTCCCCTTATGGTGATCAGCTCAGCCCATACTCTGATTCTGGTGCTGTTATGCACATTTAGTTGTGTATTATAACTCACAGAAATGTAAAAAAACACTTTTACTGTAGTGGTTTGTGAAGCTGGATAAATGAGAAAGAAGACAACAATCAACAATCTTCTCTGATAATAAATTAATAAAAACAAAATAATTTAGTGTGGAAAAAATAAAAAAAAAATTCCTCATCTTAAAGGGGTTTCTTTTCCCTTTCAACCAAATCTAATATTTAATATTTCCTTGGGATGGCAGACTTAAAGTTTGCATTTTATCTATGTACTATGCTTTTAAAGTAACTAAAGACATTAGAAAACTCATATATGAAATGAAAAAAAAAAATACCGCAAGTCATCAAACCAGATAGGAAATTGCTCATTCAAGGACATACAATAAACTTGCCACACTAATGACCCAGGATCAGGGCATTTGTCAAGTGGTCCTCTTCTACCAAAGAATACATTGAGATAGAGAGAAAAGAAACTATTGCTGGCCTTTTGCTTTGTTTGTGATGTTTACTTGGTGGTGTTGTTCACTAGAGGGATCAGGAAAGGTTGGGTGGGAAAGAGGGTTCATGTGTGGGAAGAGACTATTGAAAGAGAAGGATCGGTATCAAGAATAGAATTACAAGGAGTGAGTACAGAAGCAGTCATTAAAATGGATAAATGTAGACTCATTTGAGGAAAAACAATGGGACAGGTGAATGACTTCACAGGTAAAGGTGCTTGTCACTGTGCCTGATGACTGAGCTTGTGTCCTAAAGCTCACACCATGGAAGATTAGATCCTATTCTTAAGTGTTGTCCTCTGAGGTCAACAGCAGTGTTGTGACATGCACGAGTCTACATAGAAACACACACACAATCTAGAAAATATAAAAATAAAATCTAAAAGAAAAAATAAGGTGTGGCAGAGATTTTGTTCATTGCAAAGAACTTTTCGTGTAAATAGCTTTCAAAAGTTACAATGGCAATCAAAATGCACTTAGATACTAAAGACCGTACATGACAATCTTGGAGAATTGGAGCACTCGGTTATTAAATGTTGATGATAAGACTATTCAACATTAAGGTTTGAGGTACATAGTTTTAATCGAACTTTTTTTATACTTTTGAGTTTCATGTCAGCTTCTAATAGTAGGAAGGAGTACAAGAGATTTCTCTAAGAATGCCAGAACCAAAAGGTCAGAATTATGGTGTGCGAACATGATTTTAAAGTATAATGTATTTCAAACCTGTACAGGCAGAAATTCAATGCGTTTTAAATTATAGGAGACATGTACTTTGAGACTGAACAGCTCTCATGACCTACATTCTCTTGCTTAATTGCTTCTGGATTTGTTTTAAATTCTTCTGTGACTCACTAATAAAATCTTCCAGCTCTCCAAATGACATTTTCTCTTCTCTTATAACTTAGCAACATCTCCCACCAATAATACTTTGAAATTCATAAACATTCTATAGAAACACAAAAATAATGCAAAGTTAATAGGAAATTGTCATTACTTAAAAACACTTGCTATCTGTATGATTAATCACTATTCCAGTCACAGGAATGAAACACAGCAAAGCACAACAAGGCTTATCCTTGTGGAAATTCCATTCTAGAAACAAACAAGCTATATATCAGATGGTCAGATCCCTGGAGGAAAAGCGGTAAGTATAGAAGGATTGAGAAGTGCCATGTTGGGGTTGTTACCTTATAATCAGGGGTGGATTAATGTCTCTAAAGTAACATTTGAACAAGCACCAAAAGGAAGAAGAGACTGAGCTTCTCCCTGGAGGAAACATTTCAGAAAGCAGAGAGTTCAAAGGTCTTGAAAGTTAACAGTGCTGACATGTTCTAAAAAACAGCAGAGATGCCAGGGCACTAGGGGAAAAGGACTAAAAGATCTGTCCTAGTTCCATGGCCATTTCTGTGACCAAATATCCTGACCAAAAGTAACACTGGGGAGAAATGGTCAATTTGGCTAGCGCTCCAGGTTATCATTATGAGGAAGTCGCAAACTTGGGACCTTTGGACAGCCATACCATGGCCATGGTCAAGAACAGAGAGAGGCCGTGGTGTATGGGCACACGCCTTTAATCCCAACACTTGGGAGGTAGAGGCAGGTGGATCTCTGTGATTTCTAAGAGAGACAGAGATACACAGAGAAATTCTGTCTTGAGAAATGAAATAATAATATAGACAGACAGACAGGTAGGTAGGTAGACAGACAGAAAGAAGAACAGAGAGAAATAATATGTACCAAGGCTGCCTGCTCTCTCTGTCTCTGTCTCTTTTCTTTTCACTCTTCGTTGCTAGCTAAGCTAGGACCTAGCCTAGGGAATGGTGCTACCCACAATGAGCTGGGTCTTTCTATATCAGGTCACCAAATCACCTCTACAGACATGCCCACAGGCCAGTCTGATCTAGACAATTCCTCACCAAGCCACCTCCACAGACATGCTCATGAGCCAACCTGATCTAGGTAATTCCTCATTAAGACTTTTCTCAAGTGATTCTATGTTTGTCAAGTTGAGAATTAAAATAACCAGCACAAGAAGCACATGTGAGTTTTACTACAAGCTGGCTCATTTTCACAGACTTAGTAACTTGAAACAGCCCTCGACTTTCCTAGGTTCTGTGGTGGAGAAATGATCAGAGTCCTTTATGAGAGTTTAACCAAGTTGAAGTCAAGATGCAGGCTGGGTTTAACAATCTTTTTCTCTCATGGAGGCTATAGGGAAGAACATGTTTCCTAAGCATTGGAGAATGTATGAAGCACATGAGTGGCTACCCCACAAGCAGAGGATGAGAACTGAACTGATGGACAGAGTGGTCCTCCTATCATTTTCCCAGGTTATACCCACACTGAAGGGGAAGGTGTGCAAAGCATCACCCTGATCACTGGAAACTTTGGACTTTCCTAGCATCCTGGCTCACACTAGCAAAGGTTTATGAAAAACATTAGACTCTAGAATTTCACAGGCCACTGTAGGAACTTTTATTTTCCTTCTACAAGAATAATCAACAGGGGATTTTGAACTGAGGTAAGCTTTGAAGTAAGAACTTGAGTGGTAAGTGCAGAGATGAAGGGTAACTGGGAAAGTAGCCCCACAAAAACAACTGGGAAAGATATGGCGAGAGATGAGGTAGATCAGAGGCTAGTTTAATTTGAATATATGGCTTACTTATAAGATATCTGATTGGTAGTATGGAGAGAGGGAGGGAGGAAGGGAGAGAGAGAGGGAGGGAGGGAGGGAGGGAGGGAGGAAGGAAAGGATTAGAATGTTGAAGAAGATAGAATGTCTTTAGATGGGGAATCTGTGACAAGATCTGGGGAGAAAGGAGGAGAGTATGGAGGAAGCAGGAATTCAATTTCAAATAGTTTCGACACCTATTTGGACTTCATTTTTCAGTAAGTGGTTAGATGACTGGCTTTTGATGGGAAGTGTAAGTCTGGAAGATAAGTTGATCAATACAGTGTGGACAATGGTTAGATTCTTCTTTGCATCCAAACAGAAACCAGGTAAGTCACATGAGAAAGAGGAGAGAAAAGATATGAGATTTTACTGACAGCAATATCAGAATGTAGACCTAGGAGCTGGAGAAATATCTCAGTAACTGCATGCATGAATATATATTCCAACACAAACAAGGGATAATTGAGGCTATTCAAAGCTTTGGGGCTATCAAGAAAAGATATGAAGAATAACTATAAGAGAATTCCTCTACCAAACTGCAGTGTAAGAATTATCAATACTTAGAAGTCAGACCAACGAAGACAAATAGTAGGAACAGAGATGAAAAAGTCATGGGTGGTAGAAAGTGGAAAAAAGCCTGGTGTTTCAGATATCAAGGGAAGAACGTGTTTTAAGGAATAGGCACCTGATCCACTATGTAGATATATTTTAATGAGAGATATAATGGAAATTATGCACAGGATTTAGCAACATGAGACCACTGTGGGTCATGCTACATCCTGTTTGGGTAAAGAATCAGGGATGAAAGCCCAGGGAGGTGTTTTTTAAAAATGATCTAAGCGAGCCGGGCGGTGGTGGCGCACGCCTTTAATCCCAGCACTTGGGAGGCAGAGGCAGGCGGATCTCTGTGAGTTCGAGACCAGCCTGGTCTACAAGAGCTAGTGTCAGGACAGGCTCCAAAAACCACAGAGAAACCCTGTCTCGAAAAACCAAAAAAAAAAAATAAAAATAAAAAAAAATAAAAATGATCTAAGCAAGTGAAATGGTTCTGCTGCAAAGGCTGCAGGGAACTGGAGCATGAGTAAGAGAGGCTCATGGAAGGATGAATGGAGAGTTTTTACACTGATAGACAACTGACAGGTACTGGTTATTATGGATCGGTGACAGCAGATACTCCCTGGAGCATTGCCTAAAACATTGTTAATCTTAACGGGGGGGCAAGAACAAGTCCCAGTATCTGGAAAATACACTGTGGGAAACTGTCAAATTCTCCCAGTGAAACAGAGACCAGGTAAATCAGCTGAGAAAGAGGAAGAGGTGAGAACGTTCAAGATTTGAGGAATGGTGTGATGTAAAGCAGTGACCCAGACAGACAATGAGACTGTGAAGGAATCACGGGTTACACAATAGTGCTGTGCTTTCATAGAAGGTACCCAAGAAATTAGGGTGCATGCCCCCAAATACAGCCCTTGAACAAGGAAGTCAGCTGCCTCTGTCTACTCAGTCGCAGAAATGCAGTTACAAGGTAGGTAAGCTAGACATTGGTTTCAGTTAGATTTAATTTTATCAAGCAGAGTAAATTACAGTTTTAATAAAATGGTTAATCCCAGCACTCGGGAGGCAGAGGCAGGCTGATCTCTGTGAGTTCGAGACCAGCCTGGTCTACAGAGCTAGTTCCAGGACAGGCTCCAAAGCCACAGAGAAACCCTGTCTCGAAAAACCAAAAAAAAAAATGGTTAATTACATTATATTTTGCTCAATAGGGAAGGGGATATTTGGGAGTAGAGTGCATATGGTTTCTAGAGGATGAACCAGGAAACCTTAGCTGGGCAAAAGGCAGGGGCTGTGAAGTACAAGGATATGCAGAAGTAGTAGTGACTAGGGGTCACAGAGAGACTACTTGGAGTTTTCTAGAAAGATCCAAAACAGTATGCTCACAGTGGAGACCCTGGAGGGAGGGGTTAATGCCCAGGTAGCTAGAAAGTAACCTTAAGACAGAATGAGCTAGAGAAGAGGGGTAGAAAAGCCCTAAGAGTCCAGCGACTTATGAAGGCCACTGACATCGGAGGAAGTCCTGCGGAAACGCGACTCTCTGTCCAGAGTTAGGAGTCCCACGAGGTGGAAGTGGCAGATGAAGTTCACCATCCACACGGGAAAGCCTCGGATGGGTGGAAGTCAAGAGCCTCAATTTCAGAAGAGTCGGGTATTATTCAAAGAAAGAGAAGCTAAAGGCAAAGCTGGCTGGGGAGAGCTGGCAAGCATGTGAGAGTGGACCTCAGATATCAGAATTCAGTTGGTGAGCAGCAACTGGCAAGGGCAGAGTTGAGCACAAAAGAGAAAAAATGATACAAGGCCTTGAAGATGAAGCCAAGGGGCATCTGGAAATGCCACATAGTGATTAAAAACTGTAGTGAAAACACAGACATTGAGTTTAGCCCAAGTGTGCTAGGGCAGGCAGTCTTCGTAATGGAAGGATAGAAAAAATGGCCTTGTTAAGGACCCGTCCTCTGCTTCTGACTTACTCTGCCATTTTGTCTGAACTCTGCAGTGCTAAATCATCTGGTAGATATTCTAGAAGACAAGTGTGGCTGATTTCACAGCCAAGATGGATTAAATGGAGCCAAACAGATTTAGAGAAAGTAGGATGAATATATTGTTTTTATCTGCACCAAACAAGGGTATCAGCAAAAATAAATCAACAGCAAAATTAAATAAACTGTCTTCTACCAGTTTTCTACAGAGTACTCTAGAAGGATGTCTACTCCTTCCACTGCTTCTCCCTCAAGCTGTCATTTCAGACCTCTGACCATAGAAAGATGCATCTATTAGTAACTGAAAGCTCCTTGCACACCTCTAAGGACACATGTAAGAAAATTAATTTGGCTTTTATCTAGACTGAAATTCAAACAACAAGAAGACGATCCAACACTATCGTATTAAAATTTGTAATTCAAAAGAGGTTATTATGATCTTCTAAAAATGTTAGGTAATAAAAGAAATGTGTTCCAAATAAAAAGATTCACTTGTTTTAACTAACACTGGGTTTAGCGTATTTTCTATTATTACCAGATAAGCTCTTAAGTCCTGTGAATAGCAGTGCTGACTACAATGAGTGAAACCTATGGTCCATGCTCACCTTCAGTCTCCCCTGGTTCATCTTGTGGAAACTGAGTCATCACAAGTACTGATGGTTACCTAAGAATGCTAGGGTCAGAAGATTGTCTTGAATTTATGTTAAATGCATTAGTGAAAGCCGAAAGAAAACAGTATTATTTCGATTTTGCAGTGTTCATGGGAAACAGCAGTGGTTTGATTTAGTTCATGGCAGACTGCTCTTAAGCTCTGAGGAATTCTCCTCCTGTTATACTAATTGGTCTTTTTTCAGAGCAAGTCACATCTGGGATGAGTTCATCTCTCCACTTTATTTCCTTCCCTGGGTTTCTTCTCCCAGACTGCACTGTCTGTACAGCAGCAGGAGCTCCCATGTGCGTCCCTCTGTGCTGGCTTATGGTGTTCTTTATGTGTGGAGAATGTTTCCTTATAAGCATCGTCATCTTCTTCCACTAAAGTACACGCATTATCTACAATGTTCTGGTACATGGTGTGCTTCCAGATTACTGCTGCAGTGAATTCTTTGCTTCCCAAATGTGCCTGTGGAATCGTTCATTATCAAAAAGGATAGGCAAACTTTCTTCTAAAACTCCCTTCAGAGCTGTCAAATCCTTCATTTCCAGAATACTCCCAGCAAGAAGCGTCAGTGCAAAGCATCTTCATCTCTTGTGAGGGGAGGTCACAGGCATGAGCCGCACAGACAGAATGCCAGGCTCAGTCTCTGAAATGATTAGGCCTCATTGTCAACTTGTCTGGATTTAGAAACTCCATGGAAATCCACGTTTGGGGTGTCTGTGAAAATGTTTCCGAAAAGATTTCACTCGATGGGAAAGACCACTGTGCTGGTGAAGGACATCATGCCATGGTCTGGAGTCAGGAACTGAGGTGAGTAGAGAAAGCTGCATCCCAGCATGCACCTGTCTGAGTTGAGTA
>JABTXL010003776.1:1065847-1108360 GCA_025134845.1 Neodon shergylaensis | reverse complement strand
TTCTTCTTCTTCTTCTTCTTCTTCTTCTTCTTCTTCTTCTTCTTCTTTTTTGAGACAGAGTTTCTTTGTGTAGTCCTGGCTGGCCTGAAACTCACTTTGTAGACCAGGCTAGTCTCAAACTCACACAGATCTACCTGACTCTGCCTCCTGAGTGCTGGGGTTAAAGGCATGGACCACTATCACCCAGTTAATTACAGATCTTTTTAAAGAGCACTTAACAAATGCTTCCTAGAATATCCTCTAATCACTGAACATTAAGGCTTTGGCCATGATTTTTCTCAACTTAATCGTAAAGATATGACCTTGACTATAATTTTAGCTACCTTCCTGAGCTACAGGGAGTGTCAATGATTATTTTTGTCATTATTTCATTATTGTAAACTTCAGTCATTTAAGTGAATAAAATTCAAAACTAAACTTAGATTCTTCATCTTTAGAACCAGCTTTCTCAGCTTCCAACATCAGCAGCAACAGCAATTCTGCAAACCAAGTCAACAAAACAACAACAACAGAGACAACCTTGCATTCATTTTGCTGTCTCTTTCTCTCCTATCTCACCCCCATCCTGTCACCAAATTAAGCTTGTCTTTTTTTGAAAATGAATCCAGAATGAGATTCTGTCTTACCATCTCCAAACTACCTCTTTATTGCCAACTTCCAACAGCTCACTCGACTTGATATGGTAGCTTCCCACTGGTCCTCATTCACCCTTTCCCTGCTTTTGCTCTCCCGGACTCTGTAATCATAACTTGGAGTCAAGTCTTGCCATTTGTCTGCTCAGACCCCTACTATAGCTCTGGCTTTACTCTGACTGCAAGATGATGAAGGTGGCAGGGCCTTCACCCATCCACCAACTGGACGTTAGTACTCCCTTGGTCTCATTTCCTTGGTTCTACGGCTTGCCCAAGTCACCCCAACAGTTGCTGCATAGGCCTCTGCTACTCCTGGCACACAACAGACAGACTCCTTCAAGAGCTTCCTATGACTTATGGTTCACCTGGAAAGAGCACCAACACCACCATCGCCAGTGTCAGGCTTAGATCTGCATCGTGGTTTTTCTCAATGTTAATTCTGCTCAAATAGTCTTTCTGATGAAACTTACACTGAAGTCTCAGGACTCAAGTGACAAAATGTGAGGACAGAGTAGGACAAAAGCAAGAAGGCATTCATCAGTCTAGGGTCATTTAAATCCCATTTTAAAAAGATAGGAAATAAATGTAGTCTCAATTTTATGGGATACTCAGATTGATGATCGTGACAGCAATAGTGGCCAGTGTTCATTACAGACTATATAACAGGCACTATTTCAACTGCATTGCATGTATTATTTAAAAAAATTGTAAAATACATGCTATTCTTCACCCCTGTTATAGGTGATATTTGTGACACTTCCTGAGAACCGAAACTAGTCCCTCTGTTTCTGTCTTCTTATGACTTGTTTACAGAATCAGTGTGCAGCCCTGCAGTTTGCCCCAGATCCTCATGACTTCTGTGGATGTGGTGACTGAACACAGATGACTCAGAGAGTAAAGAGAAAACTGTCCCAGAGTGACCATTCATGTGTTACTATAAAACATCGCTCTGCGCTCTGCTTCCAGGCTCTCTTACAACTTCAATGAGTGACCCAGATCCTCTGCTTAAAACCAATTGCACATAATTTATCTTGGAAGTTCCCATCTTCATTTCCGCCTCTCCTCCCTGTAGGAGGGCACAGGGCAGGAAGTGGGCAAGCCTCCCTTTGAAGACTGATCTGAAAGGTGCAAAAATTGGAAAACTCTACAGGGACGACACATTCCCATCTCTAGTCACCCTGATCATGAAATTCAAAGGAAACTTTTTCTGTATCATTTCATATTCATGACTGGACATTTTTAAATTCAATGAATTCAAAGACATGACAAGGACAATCTTTCGGGGGATATTATGATCCCATAATAAATATTATAAAAGCATTTATATGCATTTCCACTGCTTTCCTCTTCCTACGGGCTTCATGCAGCTTACATTTCCTCCCTGTCTATTCTTTAAGTGATCTTGTCATGAAGAAAACAGTATCAGTTGAGAACTGTTTGCTTCAAGATGTGGTGAAGGTGTTGGGGACTGAGAGATGACATGGGAGAAGAGGAGGGAGAAACATCCTGTGATCAAATGATGACATCGTTCATTTTACCTGGCCCCGGAGTTTATGATTTGGCTCCTCTTATGGGTGTTATTATTGCTCGACAGGTTGGGAAATTCAAGCAAAGTAATTAGTTCCTGACGACAATGATTTCTTTCATCATAGTCGCAGCTAATCCCTTCGTGCTCTTAAAGGCCAATGCCCTTGTGCCCTGCAGAAATCAATCCATACTGGAACCAGTGCCAAATCTCAATAGCCAAGACATTTAGTGTCCGTGGGCAATTTGCCCAAGAAGCAAACACAAGAGCCCTTGGAGACCATCTCTCCTATTTACCATGTAAGCCCCCGAGAAATCTTAAATTTGATTTTAGATAAGAAAACAGTATTTATTTTTTCATGCAAACCTAATAAGTTCCGAGTACTTTGATCAGGGAATCCAGTGGCTCAGTCACCTAATTGTCTGCAGGGCTGAAAGCAAACATCTCCCACTGTAACACAGCACTGCGGAAAACAAGCCTGCTACACTGGCTTTAACTGTGTTTATTTACGCGTGTATTTATTTTGTGGTGCTGAGGATGGACCATGGGGCCTTGTGCACACTAAACGAACGTGTTCAGCCTGCGTGCGAGAGCAAATGCTACGGCTCAGAAAGGTTAGTTTTGCTAGGCCTGCTTCCCCCTTCCAGCACGTGGGTACATGGACTGAAACTGAGGTTGTCAGGGTAAGCAGCGAGCACCTTCTCCCAGTGAAGCCGCTCACTAACCTCTGAGGTATGGTTCCTCTAGGGGATAGCCACGCTGCATTCCACAGAAGCAGGAAAGTGAGTCAACAATGATGGAGGAAGGTCATTGGTTAATTAATAAAGAAACTGCTTGGCCCTGATGGGTTAGAACATAGGTGGGTGGAGTAAACAGAACAGAATGCTGGGAGGAAGAAGAAGTGAGCTTAGACGTCATGCTCCTCTTTCCCGAGCAGATGCGATGAAGCTCAGACCCAGGATGGACATAGGCTAGAATCTTCCCAGTAAGCGCACCTCGGTGCTACACACATTAATAGAAATGGGCCAGGCAGTGTTTAAATGAATACAGTTTGTGTGTTTTTATTTCGGGGCATAAGCTAGCCAGGCAGCAGGGAGCAGGGCGGCAGGAATGCAACCAGCAGCTCCTACTACACAACACAGGGGTCCTGAACTTCAAGAACTTGTCTGGGGAAACAAGCTGTACAGAGAAAAGAAAGTTTTCTCTATGTTCCCAGGGACCAGTTTCAATCCCTTTCACATGTGAATATGAAATAGGACCGGTAATTTATCAGCAGAAAATCCAAAGATAGCCTCACTGGGCATCCAGTTATAAGCTGGTGATATTCTTTGGCCACCGAGACTGTGGACTAGGAATGGTGACCTCAAAGGAAAGACAAGAAGAGAATCATTGATCAAAGGAAACTGAGGAGTCAGTGGGAAGCCATGGGCATGGCTGATGACTTAACCTTACTGAGACCATGCCTGGATTGTTACAGGTTTCCTAGAGGGAATAAGAGAATTTGGGGGTTAGGCCATGACATGAAGACCAGAGTAGTGAGGCAGCTAGGCCACATTCCAGCATCGCAGATAAGACTCTGTGCTCATCTAAGCTGAACACAGGGAACAGAAGACAAACAGAGACCACAGAAGTTTAGACCTCTGATCCCATGCTAGCAAAGTGCTTAGTGACCACACCATGCACATATGAAGGAAGAGTAATGGCCAAAGTGGCCTATGTAGCTAACGTGAAGCTGAAATGCAGGCATCCATCCCTGGAAGATGGAGAAGCGGCTGTGCCTGCCTGAAGCTTCTGTATTCATGTGTGCCTAGTTATGCACACTGTGCATAGGAGGCCCTGGGATCCCACACAGGATGGGAGCAACCTGGAAGGTCTTAAGGAGCAAAATACATAATCAGATAGGAATTTCAAGAAGAAAGAGCTAAAAATGATGCTGAGATTTGTACTTCGGGTTACATTTAAAAATATCTTCAAATTTTTCATTTTATCAAGAAAGGAAAAGCTCTATCAGGAATAACTCTCAAAAGGAGAGTATAGTTCACTTTGTCAAAGTTAAAACAACAAGAAAATATGCGTGTTCTGCGCATCCAAGCTTAGAAGAGTTGGCCAATGACCTTGACAGAGAACTTCAGGGAGCTAAGGGATGCTGAGAGCAGAAGAGACAGTCTTCCCAGGGAAGAGCCCACCGGTGGGTGAGAACAGCCCACCAGAGGGTTCTCCAATATCGAGGGGTCAGCCCTAAAAACACGCATGCAAGAAACATTATTCAGAATGAGCAGGTTCTAATTACATATTTAGGAATGCTCATACACACACAGTAACAATGAAATAAAAAGAGGTGATAAATTTGAAAAAAAGCAAGGGGCATGGAAGATGGCAGGGTTTGGAAGGATAAAAGGGAAAAGGCTAAATATGTGATTTTATTATAATCTCAAAAATCAAACACTATAAAAGAAAGAGAGAGTGGACAATTTGAAAGATGCTCTTCCCATATTTTGTTTGACTTGCAGAAGTTGAGATCTACACATTTCAGTAGTGAGAGTATAAGTATTATGGGGTCCTTGAAGCCTGCATGGGAAAATGGGGGAAGAAAGGTTTGGCCTATGAGTTGAAGGTGAATGTCCATTTGATAATGTCCCCCACACCAACCTACTCAAGCATGTGCCAAAGGATATGCTTATGGTAGAAGAAAGTTCATAATTAAAAATAGACACTGCCTCTTTATTTTTCTGAAAAATCCTTTTTTTGTTACTATTGTTATAAAGCAGAAATTTCTGAACTACATGAGCTTTTTAAGCCATGGGTCTAATAAGCTGTTAGTAAATGTTCTGTGAAGAAAATGGCTAATAGTCAACCCAAATAAAGTTGTGACGTGTGCGCTTTGAGTCTCCCAGGAGGCCTTGGAGGGCTGGTGAAGACTGAGAAGTCCTATAGAAAGAAAGCCTGCTTTTCTTCCCTTTTCATGTAGGAGCTTCAAACATATTGCACCACTGACTTCCTTTTCTTAAAGAAACAATAACAATGTGTTATCCAAAAATCACTGTTTGCACAGAGATGATTTAATTGCAACAGGAGAGCAGAAACATGGTGACAATGGTAGACACTACTCTGGTCAGTATGAGATTTCTAGTACAAGATGTGCAAGTCGCGTGTAGTTCCTTTCAGGCCCAAGCATCCTGCAAATTATCTTCACAGGTAAGTCAGCTCTCTCTCTCAGACTATGTAAGCAGGTGTCTTTGTGTACAGAAAGAAACTTGGTGCAATTCACATTTTAAAAGAGGAACGACTTCAGGCCTTTCTGTAGAAACTGAGGAGCTGCTGAAGTCTACTCTAGGCGTGGGCTGTCCCGTCACTATTTGAGAACTCTAAATCAATTTGCAGTACTATGACTCCCACATCTTTCGAACAATGCATACGAAGGAAGTGCTAATTGGTTTCCATGGCCTTACCTCCAGTCACGCAAATGAATTATGGACATAAAGAAAGGTGCAGAATATATAACCGCAGAGGCATCTAAGATGTCGTGAAAGCCTAGCTGAATGCAAGGGAAATATCAGATTGACATAATATGATAAGATTATGATTAGTTAAACAGTGGATACATGAGGAGAACCTGCAACACAACTAGCTTAGCTGCACTGTGTCTAGACGCCTGATTGAGTCCTATAAAGAAAATAGAACACTCCCTAACCATATCAATAGAGGAAAATATTAAAAATAATTATTAGTATTCCCTGTGTGGGGCATCATTATAAAGGTTTCTCATTAGGATTCACACCATCCTTACAACAGGCCCTGGAAGGGAGGCAGTGCTGGCATCCACATCTCACGGATATGAAACTGAGCTTAGGACTGGTGATGGTAGCCCATTTGGTAGCTGGCCTAGCATGTCCAAAGCTCTGGGCAGGCTCCCTCGGTAGCTGGGTATGATGATGTAGGTTGTAGTCCTAGAACTGGGCAGATAGCGGAAGGTCAGCCAGGAGTTCAAGGTCATCCAGTCTCAGAGCACTCAACATTTTGTATGGCTGGAGAGGAGCCAGAATTTAGGCTCTAGGGTATTTTTAAATTAAATATTTTTTATAAATAAATATAATACATATAAAGTTTATTGTTGTCCTCTCAAGGTCTGTGAAGAATTTTGATGGGATTTCGATGGGGATTGCATTGAATCTACAGATTGCTTTTGGGAGAATTGCCATTTTTACTATGTTGATCCTCCCAATCCAAGAGCAAGGGAGATCCTTCCATTTTCTGGTATCCTTTTCAATTTCTTTCTTCAAAGACTTAACGTTCTTGTTAAATAGATCTTTCACTTCCTTGGTTAGAGTTACCCCAAGATATTTTACGCTATTTGTGGCTATCGTGAAAGGGGATGCTTCTCTGAATTCCCTCTCTGCATCCTTATCCTTAGTGTATAGGAGGACAACTGATTTTTTGGAGTTGATCTTGTATCCTGCCACATCACTAAAGGAGTTTATCAGCTGTAGGAGTTCTGACGGTGGGGCTGATCTATTAGGAGATCACCAAGGCCAGCTGGACTGGGACTGAAAATGCATGGGATAAAACTGGACTCACTGAATATGGCGGACAATGAGGGCTGATGAGAAGCCAAGGACAATGGCACGGGGTTTTGATCCTACTTCATGTTCTGGCTTTGTGGGAGCCTAGCTGGTTTGGATGCTCACCTTCCTAGACCTGGATGGAGGGGGGGGGGAGGACCTTGAACTTTCCACAGGGCAGGGAACCCTGACTGCTCTTCGAACTGGAGAGGGAGGGGGAGAGGACTGGGGGGAGGGGGAGGGAAAAGGGAGGCAGGGAGGAGGCAGAAATTTTTAATTAAAAAAAATTTAATAAAAAAATAAATATAATACAAATATAAATAAATAAAAATGATTTATTTATTGTAGTGAATTGATACTTATATGATTTGGATTTTCCACTCATTTTTTAGTGGCTGGAAGGAATTTCAAGAGTTACTACTACAAGATGGCTTGTGTTAGCAACCTTTGATGACGTCTCCCTGTGGGTCTTTAGCATGGGTCTCACAAGAACTCATTTTTGAAGCAAATCCCTTGCTCCTCTCTTTGATATCTCCCTTCATTCTTAGGGTACAAGCAAGAGAAAAAGTCACCTGAATTTATTCTGTACATAGTATTCAGTATATCGATTTTTAAAAAACAGCATCAATATGGTGGTACATGGGAAGGGTTAGAAGGAGGCACTCCAAGGGGAAATGATGTAAGTATAATTAAACTTCAACCAACGGAAAGCTATTTTTAAGCATTTAAAAATTAACAAATGAGCGCATGCCTTTGATCCCAGCACTAGGGAGGCAGAGGCAGGCGGATCTCTGTGAGTTCGAGACCAGCTTGGTCTACAAGAGCTAGTTCCAGGACAGGCTCCAAAGCCACAGAGAATCCCTGTCTCGAAAAAAAAAATTAACAAATGATAAAATACGATAAAAAATTTTGACACAAGTTATAGCCACATGACAGTTACACATTTACAAATTCTGTTTTGATTTCAGTGTTACAGGCCTAATGTTGGTAGTAAAAAGTTGTATTTATTTCCTCCAGGAGGCTTCATTCAAATGAACTGTTGCATGTGTCCTCTGATGAGCTCTTCCCTCAGATATACACTAGATAGGATGTCAAAGGGATTAAAGCCAGAATTCAGGCTTCAGCTAAGAATTTATTTCTTGATCATTGAAATTTTGCATTTATATAAAGAATAAGTCCACACCTCTATCTGCCATCGGCAGATGAGAGAACTGTGGAAGTTATGATTCCAAGCATCTAGATAAGGAAACTAAACAAAATATTAAGGCATACTGAAGAAATTAACTTTAAAGTAAGAAGCAATGGAAAAGTATTTATAATGCTTTTCCCTAGCACAAGTCAGGACCTGGGACCTTCCTGCATTTATTAATTTACTCAGAATCACCCACCACAGGGGAAAAAAAATCTTTACAACTTTCATTAGCAGGAGAGAGAGAGAAAGAGAGAGAGAGAGAGAGAGAGAGAGAGAGAGAGAGAGAGAGAGAGAGCAGCCTGGCCCAGGAGACTTGAGTGACCACAGGAAAAGGACTTGACCCCAAATCCTCCTGCTCCCTGATAAGGAGTAAAGGAAGACTTCCGGTTGGGTAGAAGAGATGCTCTCAAAAGTATCATAGAGCAGGGAAACTTCCACTCAGCCCTGGAAAGATGAGCAGAAAGCTGGGATAAAGTACAAATACTCTCCTGTGAGAAAACGGAGAGAACACCAAATGTGAGTGCCCTGTCTGTCACAAACGGGGTCTAAGAAGAACATCAAGTACCAGTTTGAAGATCCCGTCCCATCCTCACAATAACCGAGCGCTAACTGACACGTTACAAAGAGAATGCACTGCCCTGGGAAGCCCTGGGTGGACAAGATCCAGTCTCCCTCCTGCAGCAGCTGTGGAAACTTAGGAAATCAAGCTGCTGCCCATATATTTGCTCATCTATAAATCAGAAAAAAAATATCATTATCTAGTTATTTAGAAAATGGAATGGCACGACCCATGAAGATGCCTCCTCTGTGGAGATCTGTGAAGGTGCCAGAGCTGCAGGAACCTGGTGTAAGGTTCCCTGCAAACAGGTCAAAGGTCAGCGGAGGACTGGGAGGGGGAGGCTCTGGGAGAGCCATGCAGTCAGTGCTTTCGGAGACAGGTCTTGCAAGCACAGGCTCTGCTTCACCCTGCTGCGGGGTTGTGGCTGACTCATGCACGCTCCAGCACGCTCACTTCCTGAGATAAGCATGCAGCATCCTGATGCGCTTTTGGGGACTAGTACTGTGTGTGATTTTTACTTTTGTTGCCAAAGGAGCAATGAAGTACATACCGTTCCTGCTGTCTATATCTCTGCAGATGTACCCCATAATATTCAGTATTCTTCTTTAAAAGTAGCCAGAGATGAGCTACTCTCCCCGAAAGCAGACTTGGTGGGTGAAAGTTCATTTATATTAACATATTTTTTTAACATTTTAGACATGAGTAACATTGAGTTTTGTGGAACCAGCAGGTAGTTCTGTCATAATCATAATTCATGCTCAGACAAGAAAGCTGATTTAAAGGCTAATAAAAGAAGACAGAGATCCTAGGGAGATAGGTTCTTCCTATCTTTATCAGGGGATAAAGCTCTCTCTATACAAGTATGAGGACTGCAGTTCAGATCCTCAAAACCCACATGAAAGTCAGACATGTGTGGCAGGACATGTTAGGATAACAGGAAAGAGTCTGGGATAGAGTAAAGGATGAGGGTACTGTGGTCTACACTGAAATAAATGTAAATCTTAACCCTGGATCTAGCTGCTCATGAAAATCACAATCCGTTCCTCACTACTGCCCTGGAAGTTCCTTCTCTTGCTCCTGGATGAGAAGCATGGTAAGGGAGGAAGGTTTATTTTGGTTTACAGTTGAGGAGCTCTGTCCATCACAGCAGAGAAGGCCTGGCAGCAGGAGACCAAGCCCATTGTTACCCAACGTCAGTGAGGAAGCAGAGAGTGGATAGGAAATGAGTGTGTCTGTGGAGATTCAAGACCCTCCGCTAGTGGCCATATCCTCCAGCAGGGCTCCACTTCCTAAAGACGACACAGCAGCCCAAAACAGCACCATCAGCTGGGAACCACCCGTGCAAACACACGAGTCTATGGGGTGCATTCCACACTGCCACAGCAACACACAGTCAGTCTTATGCTTAGACTATCATAGTCACCGATTTACATAGAATCTACCTAGACGTAAATCCTTGGTACTAGTCTTAAAAAAAGTCATAAAGCAATTAAAAATATAGACGAAGAAGCCACCACAGCAAACAATATTTCCACCCAATATCCATTTGCTGAAGCTCTGCTCTGCTTCAAGCATACAAAATTGAACTTCGTGATAGAATATCAAAAAAATTCAGGCCCCAAATTGTGGAGTAGATGGCAGAGAAAAAAGTACGGATTTTACGAAGGCTGTAAGCTTCCTACAAGGTAGTAGACTAGAAACCAAACAAACTAAAAAACGAACTGAGCTCTATTTTTCTGTATCTAGCCAGCAGCTGTGGGAGCTCAGTCAAGACAATGTAAAACAGAAATGCATTGCGTGAAGTAAAGAAGCTGGTACATAGAAAGCATCGAATGGAGAGCTTGCACGGCGTGTCTGCTTAATAGATTATTTATTAAGCATGTTCTCCATATCAACTGCAAACTAGTAATGGCTTTTCCTTTCTGAAGAGTCTGTCACTGTTGTTAGTGCGCACAAAACCTCAGCATTGCTAACTGCATACAGGCTGAACGGCAGTGCACGGTGAGGAAAGTCAACAACCAAGCCCGGGAAAGTCTGAAACTCCCTTCTGCCCTTCTCCCTCTGAAAAATTTCACCTTTTTAATTGCTTCACATGGTTGCTACTCTGCCACAGTAAAACGGTGAGATTGTTTTCCTAGCCCTACTCAGCAACAGATCTTTCTATTTCCCACCCTGTTATTATTAAATGATATGAAACACTACAGTTCTCCTAAGTCCTACTTAGATGGCCTCAAAGGTTTGGGACAGGCTAGAAGAGCATATGAATGCCAGGTACGTGGGTAGCAAACCATGCTCAGTTGCTACGGGTGTCCATGTTTCTGAGGCTGGTTGGAACAAGTGTCATTATTTCCCTCAATCTTTTGAACCTGGTTTCCACTTTCTGCCACCATGGCTAACATATCTGAGTTCCCCACAGCATCTAATATTCATTTACTTATTACCTATTGTAAAACTAGGATTCTGTGAGGAGGAAATCAGAAAAACACGAACCAGTGAAGAAATGGCACTGTCTCCAAGTCCTTGCTATAGCTCAGTCGCAAAGTATACACGACATGTGACATTTCATCCTGGGTCCAGGTGTCTCTTGTTGACAAGAGCACATCCGTGAAAGCAACGACTCTCCAGCCAGAAGAGAGCAAGTTCAGATCAACTCTTTCTCGTTTAAGAACATTATAACCTAGGAAAAGATGCTAAATTGTTTGCCACTTCTGATGGATTTGTGGGATGGATTAGACACATCATTGGTTAGTTTGATAAGGATCAGAAGAGTTACCTCCAATCCACTCTCAGCACAGAGCACACAACTGTATTTTTGTTTTGGTAGTGTATTTTCTGAGAACTTTAGTTACGAATGTAAGATTATTCAATATCTGTCACAATTAAAGTTATAATCTGCTGTAAAAGAAATCTGCATCAATTGTATGATGTACAGAAGTCAGGAAGGCAGAGCAGCAATCTGGGCAACAGCACCAGCAAACAGAATTAACATATAAAAGAAGTGGGGAGATGGGAAAGCATATAAACCCCAAAACAACCAGTTCACTTTTTAAAAAGGTATGGAAATCAATACAAAATAAGGACAATCAGTCCATGTGGGAAGCTGGAACACTCAGAACTGGTGACCTGTGCTATGTATATTAAGAAGATATATGGGTAGGAACCAGGTTATATATTGGAGGCCTTACCCCAAATATATGTAAACAAACGTTACTCTGCAACTATAAAAGACACACACATGAAATTTGAGTCTAAATCTACAAATTGTATTTATGTTTCTTTCTTCTTTAAGTTTTCTATAAGGAAAAAATACCCAGTGCTCTTGGTGTCCAGTACAAAGTCCCTGTGGGAGGAGTCACCCTGAACATCCCTGCTCTGGGTAGCTAGACACAATATTAGCATTTGGATTACCTGTTATCTCCCCAAGGTCCAGAATACACAGTGCGAACCTTCAGGTTTGAGCAAAATGAAACAAGGCCATAAAAAACATCAGTGAGGCAGAGACGGGCTGATCTCTGTGAGTTCTAGGTCAGCCTGGTCTATAGAGCCAGGGCTGTTACACAGAGAAACCCTATCTCGGAAATAAATAAATCAAATAATAAAATCAGCGCCTGGGAGGATGTCTGCAAACCTGCCCTTGTTCCTGTGGATGCTTTGTTCTTTGTTTAAAAGCAAAGCTGGAACACAGGAAGAATAGCAGTCATAAATAATCAAATGAATATAAAAGGCAAAACAAAACAACAAAACAAAAATGCTCCTTAACCCTGACCTAGTGTTATTCCAACTCAGAATCCCACGGACAGTCCATCAAAAGAAGATAAATTGCATCAAAAAAACAAACAAAACCAATTACAGGTCATGTGCTGGAAATGCAAGGCTAAGGTAAACTATAATCTGCCTGATCATAATGAAGGGATATAATGATTATAGCAAAAAATAGGATGAAAAATATCAAAACACTCAAAATTAGTATCTTTCCAGAAAATAATTATTTTTGTTACAGCTAATATTTTTCATACAATCAAAATCAAATGCCTATGAACTAGAGACATTTAGATCAAAATAGGAAACTTATTTCTCTTTCAGATAATTCTAAAGATTTTACACTGCTTTTTCACCTCCTTAGTGTAAGGCCCAAGTCCCCGTCTCTGGCCTCATCTTTGGAAGCCCTGTCCCTGTGCCCGCCAAGCCTTGACCCCTCCCCAGAGGAGGGTCAAGACACTTAGTATTTTCAATTACCCTTCTCACACACTTTTAAAGGTAGCCTCTGAGTTCACTAATTTTTATCTCACTGAAGAGTTCTTAACCCAATCCTTTAAGAGAGAAACAGGAGGAGCTAGGCAAATCTGAGGTCCAGCCTGGTCTACATAGCAACCTCTAGGGACAGCCAAGGCTACATGGTTAGAGCCTGTCTTCAAAAATGCAAACCCTTCCGTCTCAGCCCCTAAGGGCTGCACTATTGTACTGCATGTTGCAGGTGTGAATGCAAGGGAGTCAAGAAGATGGGGAACAAAGTGCCCTCAGTTGCAGGCATGGAGATGCATGACTGCAACCCTACACTTGGAAGGCTAAGGCTGGAAAATGGAGAGTTTAAGGCCAGAGCAGGCAAGACCCTACCTTACAAAAAAGAAATAAATAGGCATGCATGCAAACTGATAATTTTAAGTGAGCTCTATGTTTGATATATTCTGCCACCAGTCTCGGGTCTTGGAGCTTAGCCTCAGCTCTTAAACCCATGCTAGGTTACTATGTTGGAGAATACCAGTAGCATTGACAGCTAGTCTTTGTAGCTGGCCCGTCCATAATCCAAACCAAAAACAACAGCAAAATTTATTGAGGAAAACATTATCATCCTAAAAAAAAAATTTATGTCTTCCCAGATAAAAAATATTACCATACCATGTTTACAGACACTCTCTGACAGAAGCTAAAGAAATTAGGGCAGCCTTTTCAGAACTCGCACTCTGCTGCCTGGAGAGTATTTATTATATAATGTTATAATACAAATATTATACTTTTAAATCAAAATGCAGAGACATGATAATCAGAAAAATTAAGTAAAAAAAAACACATAAATTCAGATTTCACCAAGAGACACAGAATACTTAAGGATATATATTGTATAAAAACTACTTAAATTTAATGATATAAATTGTGGCTTTACGTGGTTCTTTGGGAAGAAAAAATACAACAAATTTAGGGCATTAGACCCTGATAATAATTTCCATGTTTTAGCAGAGCAAGAACTTTGTGAGATTGACAAATAATTATTTCTAAAATTTTGTATTCATTTTATATTGCATAAATGCAGAGTGGTGTTCTTTACCCATAGTTATTAAATTTGTTATACATTAGAAATAACAGATTGTTTTCAAATTTATTAAAAGTTTTAGAAAGAAATCGTCATTCTGAACTCCTTTTAGTATGAATATACTCTGCAACTTCGTAAAGGCCGCTCATCTCTGATGTCAAAATAAATTAAGCTCAGAATTAGCCAAGATCTACTGACCCTCTTAAATTTATCATTAATAAATAGGATTAATCGAGTAGTGACAACATTGAAAAAGCCAGCTCCCCTTTCCTATTATAAAGCTACCACGCTGCACCAGACGTATTTCAAGCATAAAAACGGACTCATTGATAGAGTGATATTTTTATTAGAGAAAGTTATTTGATAGAGTGAGCATAGTTTGTATTTGCTTCATTTCAAAGACTGCTATCACCTACTGCTGATGGAAATGTTTTCCTAACACATACTAATAATTCTGCACCCGGACGGGATCCTGAACATGAACGTGAACTGCTGTCCGGCTCTCTATCTTGGAGTCGGTCAGTCGCCTGTGCAAACGGTGACTCCTCCAGGACAGCCACACCCTGGCTGTCAACCTGATCAGTCTGCAGACAAAGCCACTCACCTCAGGCTCAGCGACAGCAGCTGCTGCTTGGACCTCAGTAGTTCCCCAACTTGAAAACTGGCACAGCCCAGGAAACTCCTCTGAAAATAAGGAAGAGCGTTTGCCATCAACTCCTGGGACTCTTTCTATGTTTTCGTTCACACACCAATTACACAGAATTAGTTTGAAAAGAACAAAATACTGAATCAATTAGCCCCCAAATAGTTCACAGACAGAAATACAGTGCTGAAATACCAGCTTGGTTAAAGACAGATCTTGACAGCCTGGGAAATGAGAAGAAGTAAAACACAGCAGCCTGGTCTTCCCCACTGATAACTGCCTCCCCACAAGGAAACCAGTGTCAATGAATATGCTAAACTTTCCAAATTCACCAAGATCTCCACTTACTAGAGTTCCTCAAATCACTGGCAACAGCAACTCTGTGTTCAAGATATGAGAAAATCTGCCTCTTGAAGCTATTTTTACATGGGCTCGGCGTGAGTTATAAATAGAAAGACAATATTTCTCCCCATCACAGAAGCATTTAGAAGCATTTGCTTCCCTTTGTTTTTTTTTTTTTTTTTTGGTTTTGTTTTTTGTTTTTTTTTTTCTAGCCTGGGACAATTTCATCCCAAACACACAAATAAATAGTACTTCTGCTTGATTTTCTAAAATTAGTTTTTAAACACATCACAACCGGGTGTCGTGTTTACCAGTAAACATTAGCTATCTACTGCTTTCAACTCAATGTAAAGAATACAACTGTAAATGGTTGTTCTTTTCTCTGTCTCAGGGCTGCAGTCTTTTGTCTGTTCCTGGCTATTTCTGATTGGGAAGTGACAGCATTATGGCATGAATATCATAAAGAGTATTCCTCGCCTTCCTCGATGACTAAACACAAAAGTGTCAAGTCCATATGGTCCCCTATGCCATTGCTGATGGGCAGCACGTGATGCCCTGTCAGAGGTCAAAAGCACCCTCCCAAACTTCCTCTCGGCACAGCTCTGCTGCCAGACCATGCCAGAACAAGAGGCTGGAGTGAAGAGCCTGAGACAGTGAAATGCTTTCAGAAAAAAAAAAAAAAACAGAGAATCATCCCACACACCAAAAGAGGCAGCATGTATACTGAGTTGTTGAAAGAAAAAAAGTCTGGTAAGAATTTTGTTTCTGTGTGTGTGTGTGTGTGTGTGTGTTGCCTGTGTATATGTGTCAGTGCATTCGGGTGAGCAAGGAAGCCAGGACGAGGAATCACTGCGAGCTGCCCTATGAGTTCTGGGAACCAAAATCGGTTCCTTTGCAAGAGTAGCCAGGGTTCTTCCCTGCTGAATGATCTCTCTAGCCACAGGTCAAAATTTTTAACCTCTTTTCAAAACTCTACCACAGAGGGGTAGAGTTCAGAAGGGTTTAAAGACACACATCTGGAAACACAACTTGGTTTTGAAATTGTACACAATTCTATTAATATTAGTTCCAAGTAGGTAACTTGAAGATCAAATGCTATTATATGCACCCAATCACCAAGGACTGGGAATTCTGAACTCATATTGCTAGATGGAAAAATACTGAGTCAAAGCAGAGGACCTAAGGAGCAGCGGTGTAAGCATCAATGGAAGCTGAAGATCAGCACCAGGAGCCTTATGAACAGAATACAAGAGCAAAGGGCAGAGGACACAGGAGCACACGGAGGCACTTAAACTCCCTCCTCAGAGAGCAGACACGACAGAAGGCACTCTCTCCCAACCTCTCTGTGGGTCGCTACTCAGTGCTTTGTTTTTCCATTTACATTGAACACCGCATGGTATATTCAAATGACTTATCTTAAACCCCTGCAAATAATTGAGATTTCAAGTTCTACAAAGATGATGATTTTCTGTTATACTCTGCTGAATACACATCAGACGTGGGAATAAAATGCTAACTGGCAACAGATGAACGGATGAGGGACTGACAGACCCCAGCTTCCAAGTAAATGACTCATTTATTTATTTTTAAGACAAGATCTCAACCAATAGCCTAGAAATTACTACATAGCACGGGGTACCCGTGACTATACAATTATCCCCCTGTCTCAGGCTTCTAAGAGTTAGAATTACAGGCATGTACCAGCACAGGCAGCTCAACCACGTTTTTTGATACATGTGGGAGAAACACAAATTTTGCGATTATTTATAAATCATTGTACCTCACAAAAATGTGAATAAATGAGAACCGTAGTGTACAGATAATACAGCAAAACAGCATTACAACAATTAGCAATTTGAATCTTTGTAAATATTTAATTTGCTTTTTTTTAAAAAAAAAATCCTGGAAATGTCTGTTTTGGGAACTAGGTATATGTATGTGAATGCAGGCTTCCCTGGAATGCTGGATTCCCCTGGAGTTACAAACAGTCGTGAGCTGCCATGCAGATTCTGGAAATAAAACCTTAGTCTTCTGAAAGAGGAGTAGGTGCTCTTAACCAGTAAGCCATCTCTCTAGACTACACTCCAAACTTAAAAATATATGTATTTCACCTTCTCTTTCACTGGAAATTAGGGGTTTTAACTTAAATTCCCATATCCCATTCTATTCATTATTCATTTCCCAACAAAATTCCCAACAGATCATGAATTTCACAAAACACTTGACTTTCTAAGCTTGTTGCACCCTTTAAAACTGTGTAGGTCTGAAGGAATGCAGAAAAAGGAACACACACCATACTAACATGGTGGTCTTTTTAGCCACAAAGTAGCAATTGCCCCAGACTTGAATTTTGCAATTAGAGACAGGTGGAATGGCTAATTTTAGGGATGAGCTATGGACACACCATAAGGCACAGCTGCAAGCAAGACTAGTGACCACAACAAAGGACTGTCTCTGTCTGCTGGACCAGAAGCAGACCTGTAGCTGGTCGGCCTCAGAGACAGCCCCAAGGTTGTTAATAGGGGTCCCTGTGTCATGCATTATTCTGAGCCAGTGTGCCAGGGACAAGGACCCTGAGGCAAGCATTCCCATCATAAATGCCCGCCCCACATCTTTGTCTGTGCTTGGGGAGAAGCTTGAGAGTTAAGAGAGACATGAACAAGAGACAACTGATAGAGTCGGGAGGGCATCTGGTAAATACTGAGATTCTCTGCGTTTATTTCTCATTGGCATTGTATACCCAATCCAAAGAGGAGGGGGAAGACAAGAGGCTTCTTCACCAAGATACAAAGAACAGAGTAGCTACCTTCTGAAGACCCAAAGCATCAAGTAACCACACCCTAGGTCAAAACATCCACTTAGTAGCTTAGTAGCCACACCGTAGGTCAATAACCTTGAGGGAACAAGAATAGGCCTGAACTCTCGACCTTAGTCAAGGTGGAATAGACCCACTTCCATGGACTCCCACATGGGCCAGGCTTGATCTCAGGCTTAGTCTGGCACTTCAGAGCTTTACAAAATAAGACTCATTAAAAATTAGTATTGGTAAAGGCCTGATAACATACTTGGCAAATGAGATGAGAAGTCACCCAGTTACAAAAGTTTATGTTACCCAATGCCTAATTTTATCTAGGGACTTGTTATTGAATGAAATAAACGATCAAAAGGTCCAATTTTGTTAAATTTTCTTTATTCACATTCTAATTAAAATATAAAACTTCCCCTTTCTCTTTCCTCCTTCCAGTCCTTCCCACATCCCTTCCTTCTAGTCCCTTCCATGCTGCCTTACCCTCAAACTGACAGCTTATTTTACTTATCATTATCCATATGTATGTATACATGTATCAATATGCACATACACATAAACATGCATGATATCCATAAAGAGAGGAGAAACAACATACAATGCTAATGTAAAACCATAGTGATACAGAGCTATATTTGTCCATATATACTTTATATATATACATATATGTATATGTGTATATGCTGTTATAGCATTGTAACAACAAATAAAAGAAGAGAATATATATAAAACAGATCACAAATTTCACAAGACCCTTAACTTTGTAAGCTTGTTCAACTTGCACTTTGAAATTCTTTATGTCTGGATGACTTTAGCATGAAGTAATCTATACATGCCATGATATAGCTCTCTGTCTAGAGGTTGGGGCCTATGTAGCACATCTGCTGATCCGTCATGGTTCAAGTCTATTTCACGGAGCATTTATTTTGAAGTCAGGCAGTCAGTCACACAGCAGACTTTCTGGTCACATTTCTAAGACTGGCAGTCACACAAACAGTCTTCTTGTTATTACAGTCTTTCTGCCCCTCTTCCATGATGTTCCCTAAGGTTCCAATTTTAAAGTAGTATGTAATTATTTTACACTGTAACACCAAACAAGATAATTGCCTATATATCTAAATTCTCACATGTTTCTGTTATAGTTATTTGTATTCTTTTCACCTCAGTGTAAGTCAACATAGAATCCTCCTAAACCCTAATCCCCAGATAGAAACAAACTGTCCACCTATGTGAACACTCACCAGAGACATGGAGAGAGAATAAATTAGGGAAAAAATCAGGCTTCTCTCTTTCTGAGATCTGAACATCCACAGAGAGGGAGAAACTGTGCACAACGTTAATGTAAGCAATACTGATACACAGCACTATCTCAATCATAAAATATTGTGTAAGGAGAGCAGAAAGAGGATTATTGACACTGACACAGGTATTGAGATGATACACCCACGGGTCTGGCATTTAGAGGTGTCTTCTGACCACCCAAAGTTCTGTGGGAAAGACAGAGTATTTGAAGGAGAAGGGGAAGAAAGAAGATGGTAAGGAGGAAGCTGGAAGGAAGAATGGGAGGGCTAGGGCGAGAAGGGACAGAGGATGGGGGAGAGAGAAAAGGAGCCAGAGAGAGAGGAGGGGAAGATGGAGGGGGAGGGAAAGAAGAGGAGGAGGATTACTATTACTATTCAGTTGAAAAGTATCTGCAGTACAGAAAGAGAAATATATCTGCAAAAGTAAAAATTTGATTCAGGTTAAATCCAATGAGAAGGAATCTAAATATGATAAAAATGGAAGATAGAAAGGTTGTGATGTCCCGTGCAGCTGCTACGGTTGAGAAAATATTGCACATGACAATTTTGCTCACATTTGTGTTAAGACTTGTGAAACATTTACAAGAAGTGAGAGCTCATTAAAGCACTGTCTGTATGCAGAGGGAATTGCTGGAGTCCATAAGAATGAACCATCTTGTACACAGCCCCAGTAGTTAATGTTCAGGGAGCCACTTTAGACCAGGTTAGCGCTCTGATCTCTTGCTCTTTATCCAGCATCTTTTCATTCGCCGTATGCTGTGCCTAGATTCCAGGGCAGTGCCAGGTGGCAATTCCTGTCCTGATAGACTCTTCTTTCATAGCTCTGAGCATCCTTGTCTGCTCATGACAACAGAGCAATACAAGTATCACCCTGGAGAAGATGACTATTAAAACAGGTAGCACGTTGTTTCAGTCACTTATCGGCAGGAGAGTAATAGCTAGGTGAGAAAAGAGGACATCAGTGGCTATTCCTACACAGGGAATGTGATGTGGGATTCCCCTCTGTTTGAAAAGGAATTCTAGACACACAAAAAACAAAGTTTAGGCACATTTTCCCCCCGAATGGGCGGCATGCTGTGGCTCCCTTAGGAGAGGTTTTCCTGATTCAGCAGTAGCAGGGAAAAAAAGCCACAGCTGTTTTTGAAAAGCCAACTTTCTGGGCCATGCTGCCAGCGTGACCTCTGGCTCTTTCAGGAGGCAGAGCATTTGAATGGGGTTTGTGAGCAACCTGCTATGGCTCGCTCAGTGGCAACATGGACTGCATGGACCAGCTGTGTGCCTAGAGATGGGACATTGTGCATAACTCTCGGAGGTGGCGAGCAGTTTCACCATGCTGGGCTGGGCAGGACAAGAAGGCAGTGCCATATTTCCCCTAGCAATGGCACAAGTTTTTAAGAAGCGCTTAGCATTTTAAGAAGTGCTCCTGGAGAGTAACAGATACACAATAGGACAGATTCAGACACAAAAGACCTCTAAATGGGTCATAGTGTTGGATAAATGTTTGTAGGCTTGGGAGGGAGAAGAAAAAGAGTATAGAGAGTTATAAAAAGAAGGAAATGGTTTATAAAAAAAGGTAAAGTCTTTAAAGAGACAGAGTACTGACAGTCGTAGATTACAAAGAGTAAAGAAAAATAAGTTTTGTAAAGATGAAAAATTCACAGAGAGTCTGGATTATGTATATTATTGTGTTTTCTTTGAATTTTTTGACTATGAAGGAGCTAAGTACAGAGAGACATTTCATTATATGGGCTGCTAAGCTAAACCAGCATGTATATTACTTGACTTCAGAATTTGGATCTAAGGATATGTTGCTTTGGAAAAGAGGTTCTTCTTTTGTTTCCACAGAGGATGAGAACCTGTGGATTACTTCCAGACTAATATGGTTTGATGTGCCATGACCCCCTGAAAAGTCGCTGTGAGTATACTCCCAAAAATACTTCACCCAATAAACAGCAGGAAGAAGTCTGGAGGAGAACTATGCCCATAGTCCTAAATATTGTCTATAAATGTTTGTTTACATTTAAAGGGGGATATGCTATAGAGATTTGCATTGGTATGGATCATGGTTTATTGATACAAGTTTAAGGTTAATTTTGTTATACTGTGTATATGTATTTCTGATCTTGATTAAGCTATGTGTTTATGCAGCTCATTTAGAAATGTAATGTATTACTAAGAAATATAGGTTAATAGATAATCATCTATAATAGTCAAGCTTGTAGTCATGTTAGTTAGATTTTCTAGATGTTCAGAGATATATTTCAGGTGGATAGGCATTCTTCAAACCTTTCAAAGACTACAGAATATGGCATTTAAAATGTTTAATAATTTAGGACACATCTGCTCCTGGCAGCATCAATCTACTTCAAGAGGATGATGGGCATTGAAGAGGCTCCTCGTGGAGTTGGTTAGCCATTTGGGCAAGAAACTGCTCTTGCCTGGACTGCTTGATGAACTGGACATGCAGGACTCACAGAGAAATAACTGCTGAACTTGCCTAAAGGTGAGATGTCCTTCAGAGTTCCTGCTTCATGAAAGAGCCTGCAGACATTCTGCAGGACACAGAAAAAAGTGACTGACAAACTGCCAATATAGGCGGAACTGTCTTTGAAATTTCCTGTTTCACGGAAAAGTCTGTCGGATGCTTATGGGCCTGTAGGCTGAAGATGGGTACCCCAATGGTACAGAAGAACTTTGGGTGACTGTCCAGGCAGCAAGATGTCTCTGTCAATTTTAGAATTTTGGAAGTTGCTTATAATGCATTTCGTGTTTATTTAGGTAATATTGTATCCTTCTGGAGTCTTTGGTGGAGTTGAATAATAGATAGTAATGATATAGTTTTCCTTAATTATGATAAAAGATAAAATAAATATAAATATTGGAATTGTAATTCTTGCTTGATAACTGTTCATGTAATTTTACTATGTTAAAGTTGAAACCTACCTTTTTATTTAAACAGAAAAGGGGAGGTGATGTGAGATTCCCCTCTGTATGCTGTGAATACCATTGGTTAATAAAGAAACTGTCTTGAGGCTACACAGGGAATAGAGGTAGGCAGGGAAATGCTGGGAGGAATAAGACAGAGTCAGAGAGAAGCCATGTAGCCCTGCCTGAGACAGAATCCAAAACTTTAGCCAGTAAGCCACAGCCACGTGGGGATACACAGATTAATAGAAATGGGTTAAATTAATAAGTAAGAGTTAGCCAATAAGAAGCTAAAGCTAATAGGCCAAGCAACTATTTAATTAAAACCATTTCTGTGTGATTATTTCGGTTTCTGGGCAGCCGGAAAACAAATAAGCAGCCTCCTCAAACAGGAATGTGGGGCCAAAAGTTTATCCTGCTGTGCTCTGTAGGAACTGGGAGAATGATGTAGACAGACAGCTCACCAGGTCTGAAACCTTGTGCTGTATGGCCACAGTGCCTCTCCTGATTACTATTGAGAAAGCTGGCTGAGGCACAGAACCAGCCACAATGCCACAATCTGCAAAGCTCCATCATGAAGGCTCGTCTCACAGGCTCTCACTCAGAGGACAGTCCTTTATCCACTAGTTACGTGGTTTCCCTCCCAATTTCCAAGAGCAGCATAGAACTATGTTATCCGAATTGCTTTGCTACTAGTTCAATAGCTTAACAGGTGACTACTCCAAGGGAAGGGGTCAATAAAACTTAAAGTGTCCACTGGGTTTAGAAAACTCAGCATGGAAAATAGAAACACAGAGTATAACTTTGTTTTATATCGAGCATATTTTAAAAAATATTATTTTTCATATAGTGAGTTAAATAAAATACAATTAATTTATTCTGTTTCTTTAAATTATTTTAAAACATAGCTACTAGGTATTTTTTTAACTGCCATATGTGAAAAAAACTTGCTTGTTATTCATTTAAGTTTGACTGGACACTGCTACATTGCAGATTAAGTGAGTTTGTAAAAGATGCTTTGACCTTTCTTATAAAGCCATATGTATATGTGCATTTATAAATATATATATATATATATATATATATATAGTTATGTACATATAAAAGACAATTTTATAGCCTGGGGCATTTTTTTTTACTGTCGACCATAACAAATATGGTTGCATGGTGTCTCACTCCATAATAAGAACTGCTCATTTTGAAAAAAAGTCATAAAGAAAAAGATGGAGGTTACTAAGAGTTTATAAATAACCCCAAAACTAAAGAGTATTTTATAATAGGTCATCTACTAAATAATTATTGTTATGAATACAGTCTAAAAGGCCTAAGGGCACAAATTGGCATCTATTTGACTAACTACCAGAAAAAGTCTTGAATACCTCCAGTAAATGTTGTTTAAGGATGCTCAAAAATACATAGAACACAATTGTGGCTATCCCAGGGAATTCAGCTTATTTCTGGATAACTGTTCTTAGTACATTATAAGGACAGAGTTTCTATTAGCACTATTGGCCAATAGTTTAACCTCTCAGACCCTTTAGTAGAGTTCAAAGAAATATCCTGAAGATGGATGGGATGTGTATTAAACAGTGACCCTTCACAGGTGAGTAACGTGTGATAAATCTTCGCTATTCAGAATGACATGACTGAGTCTAATGTAATTATTTCTCTGTGTGAGACTGGTTTAGTGATCATGCTTAACAAGTTATTTAAGTGCTGACAGCATCAAACATGCTAGCTTTTCCCATGTTAGTATGATCATTTCTGGATTCTGCTTCGTCTGTAATTTGTTCTCTTATGGCTCTAAAAAAAACAGAAAGTAGTTAGTAGACCAACAAGGAATGTTCTTTGATTATCTTAATAAGGAATCTAGGCCTTAACCTACAATATTGGAGTGGCAAAGTCGAGAGGCCTTTTCTCGAAAAAAAATTAAATAAAACAAAAAGAAGTTTTTTTTCTGCCACAAGTACAGTGCTTAGCAGTTTGCAAATATACCAAAATCTAATACCTAAATTTTCATTACTAACAGAGTTTTGTTCTGCTGTTGTTTAATCAGGAACTATTTCTAGGTTCTCCTTTAAGGACTCAGTTCTTCTCGATACATACAGGGCAGAATACTGAGCATGTCTCCAGGCAGTTCATGTTCTCTAAACCTGAAGGAGCGGGATAACCTGAATTCAACATCTTATTCTCCAGATAGGAAGATGAGGAATATAAAATCAGAAGCAGAACATGGACAGTCTGTTGTTTAAATTCCTCTTGTGTGCTTATGATACTGGGAACATTTCTCAAGATTAAAACAAAACAAAGTAAAACAAAGATGCGAACTGACTGCTTCTAGGTCCCCTTGTCATTTCATGCACACTGAATGGCTGATGGTACCACAGCCACGTCACAGAATCTCAACTAAGTCTTTTATTTGGGATTAGGAATTGTAGCTGAGTTTTTGCCAAAGAAGAGGACACAATATCAAATGTACCCTATTTCAGGGTCAGGGAACCTCCATTAGAAACCAGGGCCCCCAGGAAAGTGCTCAAAGGGAAGAAGGTTAAACAGAACTACCATTCATCCACCACCAAAGACATCCCATTAACAAAAATGTAAAGACGACTGGAGTTTCAGGTGTCCTGCTGAGGTGCTGGGTCTATCTCCTAACTGTTCTCCAAGACAGTATGTCTATGCCCAAGGTCAGTAGAGTTTTGTCCTAAACAAACAGGTCACTTGTAAAGATTGGAGGAATCAAAACTGTCTTCCTTCTTTAAGGGTGCAGGATGCTCTCCTCTGGGGTTCATGAGCAATCTAACGCTGAATGTCACTGGATTCTATATAAAGGGGCAGTAGAGAGGTGGCTGAACCAAAGAGAGGACACACCAGTGAAGATGCCTGTGGGGCTTGGATGTACATGGTAAATGCATAGGAGTGTCACATGGGTCAAGCAAGTAACACAGAAGCTGACGCATTGGTACCCACGTGCCTAGAAAGAATCTTAGCAGTAAGAGCGCAGGATGGGAGTGGGGTGGGACAGTGACAGAGCTGACCCCGAGCCACATCCTCCATCGTGGGGAAAACACACAGGGTCCCCTGAGTCATCTTCACTCGGCAGTTAGAATTTCTGTATTAGCCGGGCTGAGGATTCTGGCAGGTGTCCAAACCAGCAAAAAGGGCCAGACCCTCACCTGGGCTAACCCAGTGCAGCCTCTGTCCCCTACTCCTCCATGTCACAGCTTGAGAGTAAGATGTAAAACTCTCTGCACTGACAGGCGTTACAGAGATGTGATTGTCATGGAAAAGGGTGGGAAGAAGGGCAGAAACAAATAAAATTAGAGGCTCAATATTAAAAATAAATAAAATGCATTGACAACAAGTATATAACGAAGAAGTCTGTGCACTTAAGTCAAGACGTTACATCTAAAGCAAGTGGGCATCGGAAAACAGGAGCAGCCTGGGAGGCGGAGTTAGAGCAGAAAGTTTAGCTCACTCCTTGAACCTCAACAAATAAATGGAACTCTTTAATAAAACACTGCATTAATTATATCAACGGCCAAACTTTTTGGAGTTCTGGGATTTTACGAAGGCAGTCTGGGTGTGGTAAGAGCATGCCCCCCTACCCCGGAACTTTATTTGCAGGAGGCTGAATGGTGACTGTGGACAGGAGGCTAGAAAGTGCAAGGGCAGAACAGCCACAGATTCAGCAAAGGCCTCGGCTGTGGATCTTCCTTGGCTGGGAAGAACTTGGTGGGCCCTTTCTGAACTAAAGTACAAATAGCTCGTGTGGTCTGAGAACCCACCAACACCAGCAGGGGCAGGAAGTCCTGCGACAGAATCAAGATATAGGCAGAAAAACCAAAGTGAAGATTGCACTAGTCCATGGAAGAATGTCCTCTCTCCTCTGAGAAGCCAGAAGCCCCTGAGAGGAACAAGGGGGAAGAACACAGCACCCCATCGTTCCTTCTCCTCTGCACTAGCAGATGCTCTGTGAGCTGGCATTCTACTCAGGCAAGTTGCCCTTCAGTGTGTGCTTGAAACATTCCCTTGGCACACTGGCAAGCGGCTGCTTTCAATGAGAGGAAATGAACGGCACCTTGCCCACGCTCCTCACACTCAATGGAAGAAGGCTGTTGGTTCCTGAATGACTTCTAAATAAGCTTTCTGTCATTTATTTTACTCCTCTCTCAGGTAGTGGCCTTGGGGATTCGGCTTGCAGGGCAGTTTATTCAGATTCTGCCACCACCAACTCTGGCCCGGTTTAAGCAGAAAACACTGGGGCCCCTAGTACCCCCTAGCTCTTTCACCTTCAGCGGGTGAGAGCTGCAACTCTTCAGGAGTGTTAACCCCAGTGGGGCTCATGCTGAGCTGAAAAGCCACAGCAGCCTGCTGCCTGATTCACATCCTAGGAAGCCGGAAGAAGCTTCCTGTCTGAATAGCTCCTGCACTTTTGCTAAGAGGATATGGCTCACACCTGTAATTTCCCTAGCCCCCAGGAGTCCAGGATCGCTGGCTTACAGTTGCAATTCAGCTGCCTGCAGGAGTGTCTAGGCTCCTCTCTCACCATCTAAACTAAATAAAAAACCCACTTGAGAAAGAATTACTTTTATTCAAGAGACAAGAGACAGATTCTATTCAACTGAGCAACCAAACAAGGTGACTCCTCAAACAGTCACAGCCTGGTGACTTGATCGCTTTTGTCAGGCAGGCAGGAAGTCCGAGAAAATCCAAACCATTCAATTACAAATGGCATATCTATCTTTGGATTATAAAAAGCACCTACCCCAACTTCTGGAGGGGGATCCTTGTGCTCCGGAAGGACACTGGTGCGAATCTACGGAGAAAAACAAACATTTCCTATGTGACTTCTAAATAGAAACTTGGGCAGAAGTTTCACACAGGTCCTGGGCTTCTGTTTCCTTCTTCTCATGTCAGTTCCAACTTGCGAGTTAATCATCAATGAAAACAGCAGCGCCCTGCTATCCACCGCCTTGCAATAAAGCTGCCTTTACAGTCCCAAGGCTTCCTGGCTTTTCCAGTAGACAGCTCTGTTGTAATAGGAACAGCGGCAGCTCGGTTACCCTCACCCATCTCTCATCGGAAGCCGAGATCTGCAACACAAGTGAGTCACCTTCTTATCTCCTCAAAAAAACAGCTTCAAAGGTAGGGAGATGGAAAGGTAGGGAGAACTTGATTCCACTCGTGGTAAATAAACTGTTCTCTGAACAAGAGCCAAGGCCCAAGCTCCTTCTAGGAGATCCCGTCCCTGTGAAATCTGGGCCCTGTGATGGGACAGTGACATCTGGATGAATCTGAAAAGTAAGTCTCACTCAATGGGAAAAGGATCAAAACCCTGTCCCCAGGAGAAGCTAGCCACATGACTGTTCCAAGTGAACGCGAACCCTTTGGATAGTTAGACATGCCCGTTTACTGAGGGGTGTTTTCTACCCTTGTTTTCCACTAGAGTCGTGGGGCTGTTTTCAAACTATTTCTTCTCATCCTGGCTACTGCATTTTCAGAGTCTAATATGTAGCTACTGAGCCTAGTTCTCTTAAGGAAAAGAAAGAGAGAGATCATCTTTCTCACACAAGAGAAAAGGCAGCAAGGCCAGATAAGACTGGCGTGACGGCCTTTGAAATAAAAATGAGACGAGGCGGCTGAATGAATACAGGGCTACACCAAACTATGACCTGTTCAACTGGAGAGCAAGAGTCAGCAGGGACGGACGGGAAAGGATGGACAGACTAGAAGTATGCTGTGGAAAATGTTTCCTGAGGCCGTTCTAACAAAACCGCTTTGGAAGCTCAGACCTGTGAGTCCCTGTGGTTCTCATACTCCTTCTGAGTATAACACGTCAATGGTCCGAAGAAAGGAGGTGGCTACATGACAATACCTAGTCATGTCAAAAAGCTTCATCCAGCTTTTCTGGCTCATGGATCTTTAACACAGTCTCCATGTCTGAATAAAGTCATGTGCTAGGCAGAGCATGCCATTTAAGTCCCAGCTTGAGACTATTTCTTACGACAGATCCAGTTCAATCTCTGGCACAATGTGTCAGTTATTAAATTGCCAGATTGTTTACCAGTGAGCAAACTCACTGACGGGAGAGATGCCGAGAGAGCGAACAAGGACATGATGTGCAGAACGAACGCAGGTCAGAGCGCCTGGAGGAAGGCTCCCTTGGTAGCTGCTTGACTGTTCTCTCGCCAAGTTCACCATTCAGTCTCATTATCTGAGAACCATCAGCTACCCTCAGGAAGATGGGGAAGATGTGTAAATATTCAGTTGTTAGGTATCATGGAGCACGTGTGCACGTGTGCGCATGCACACACACACATACCTTACATGTGATTGTCCATAAGTATAGCCTTGTTCCTTGTTCCTTTCTTTATAGCTAACTGACCATGAAGGCTATAGATCGCGGGTATTCACATATGTGTAACCCATACACACACATATGCACAAGCTATTCACCTTCTTTTGCAAAATACTGACTTTCGAAAACATTCTCAAAAGGGAAATACTTGTTTTGAAAAAGTGAAAAGTGACAGAAACTGGTGCGACTCAACATGCATAGGACTGCATAAAATAGTTGATTTAAGCTATAGTATGTGCATTGAGAGAGAGACAAAGTTAGAATAATATTAACAATTCAAACATGGTCCATTAAACTCCTATTTTGTGTGATTCTTATTATTCCTT
This sequence comes from Neodon shergylaensis, assembly GCA_025134845.1. Lineage (NCBI taxonomy): Eukaryota > Metazoa > Chordata > Mammalia > Rodentia > Cricetidae > Neodon > Neodon shergylaensis. Next base: position 1,079,881 of record JABTXL010003776.1, on the reverse strand, counting down.
ATAAATATGAATAAGCTATAGATGAAGGAAGGTTCTTTATTCCAAGCGACATATATAAAAAATTGAAGATATCATGATTTGGTTTGCTATAGTCTGTGTATGTGTGTTGGGGAGGGAGAGGAGGAGTACAGGAAAACACGGAAAATCAAAATAAAAAAATTAATATTTATTTTGATAATAAAAGGCAAAGTGCAGGTTTGTCCAGCATGAAGCATGAGTTGGCACTGTGGATGTCGTGGTACAGCTTTCCTTACAGGCGATGTGTCCTCTTCACATCTCCACTGCTGCATGGAAAATGTTGTTTGGCCAGTGCATAGGAGTCTACCCTTCTCCGTGGGGCTTCCCTGTCTAGTGGCTGTGGCAAATAGAAAACGTTCAAGTACAATATAGCAAGTGCCGCAATGGAAATGCGAGTGTTTGCAGAGAGTGTTCAGAGAGAAGATTGAAGACTCTCCCTGTGGCTATCAGGTGAGGCCACAGAGCAATGGCGCTCAGAGCAATGGCGCTCAGAGCAATGGCGCTCAGGGATTTTTCAGCAAGGAACAGCAGAGCGAAGCAGAGGGGTGCAAGGTGATAGCTAGGCTCCTGAGCAAGGGACTTGATTTAAATGGGTTTGGAGGAGATTGGGCCCCCAAATGGATAAGGTCATGATGTTCCATAATTGGAACTTCTTTCTTTATAGACTTCTTCCAGGCAACAGAAAATCAGGAAAGACTTTTAGGGCAAGCATTTGAATCACCCCAAATCCTTCTGGGAGCTCTGAGCCTCTGCCTTTCTGTCTTTGTGTTGGCTTTTTTAATGAGATAGTGTAAGTCACTGATTGTATTGTGCCCCCATCATACCTTGGGGCTGTCCTGGGCTACAGAGAGGCAGTAAGGAGTGAGGTGCGAGGGAGCCAGACGGAAGGCAGAGGAATTGAGGACACGGAGCGGCTGGAATGTGGGATAGCACGGGAGTGTGCAGCTGACAACACAGTCCTGAAAAACTTTGGATGTGGCCTCTAGGCCTCTGGCTGAAGCAGATATGGAGCCATGGTTGTTACCACAGCATTTGGAATGTTCCAGTTCCTCACCATGTCATGCCTCCTGAGAATTAACAGTCTTCCCTGGGAATTCAGTTTTTCCTTTTTTGGTCTTATTAACATTTTTTTTTCCTACTGAGTATCTTCAATCTGCCTCTCCTGGAATTTTCCCAGAACGAAAACAGCAACAAAAGAAATGTTGACCCGACTATACACTCAAGTCCCTCCTGGCTTCTGTCTAGGGGTTTATGACAGCACATCAAGGGAGACCAGTGACGTGTGTGACCTGATGCAAGCCCACACTCTGAGCACTGTCTTGCTCATCCTCTGGGTTCACAAAAAGCAAATTGCTCTCCTGTCTTTTCTAGCCCTCTGTCAAGCCCACAAATTCAAGGTTCACATACATTAACTTTGAAATGATAAACATAGGTAGTAAACTTTGATATGATAGCCTATCCTAGCAGGCAGGGGTTAAGCCTGACTCCCTGCAGCTCCCTGTAGCTCCCTGCAGACTCCTTTGCTAACTTTCAAAACTTTAAGGAATGGCCGGGATAAGACTCCAGTAGGTGAACATAGCACAATCAGGATCAAACCCCCAGAGAAGACTCCAGAAGCTAGTGCATCTTCTACAGAACATGGATGCTGCTGTCCCAGGGGACAAAAACTGCTGCATCTTCACTGGTGAGTAAGTCACTAAGCATGTGGCAATGGGCTGTGCTGGGGATCCAGAGCCAGCCAAGGAGGTCATGCTGTCAAGAGTCTGTGTCCCAGACTGCATTTCCCGGACCTCAGGTTGGTCCATTTCTGCGCTGGTAGACATGGAAAAAGCAACCTCCTCTAGATGAACAGAGATGAAATGGAGGGGAAAACTGGAGATCATCTGGCAGGAAAACCCAGGCAAGGTCCTTCTTCCACCCTTCAGTGCCCGATACAAGTGTAGAAGTTGGCCCTGGAATCATAAGAATGGGAGAGCTGTCCCTGCCCCTCAGCACTTGTAGCATTTGGGAGAGTGGCCCCTACACCTTGCCTGGGCAACACAGTAGAGCTGGCCCTGAAGTTGTAGGCGTGGATGAGCAGACCCTGAGGACTTGAAAGGTAGAGAACTGTCCCTGTCCCTTGTTCATTGCCGCAAGAGGTGACTAGCCAGCGCAATGCTGGAGAGCTTACCCTGGTGGTAAAGACAGGCAAGAGATGGGGGGCTGACCAATCCTGCAACTACCCAGACCCAAACTCAGGGATGAGAGTTGACCTGCCTCAACATCCACCCCATCTGTGGTCTACTGGAGCATGTGAAGGAACCTGACTCGCAGGCCCAAAGCTGTAGAATCTTCATGACACAGGGCAACAACAGGAAAACCAAAAGGAGTTCCAATTATGACCCAGCATCAATAGCATAGCAGAAATCAGAGGCCTCAGATCAGACCAAGGACTCTCTGCAATGAACACTTGCCAGTAAAGATAAATGGACAAAAGGGTTTATAGCGTGACACACTGTCACACTACAGCTTCCATGGTAAGATTTTTTTTTCTGTTTTTTTTTTCTCTTAAATTTATTTTATTTTATTTTATGCTAGATGGCGGTGGTGCACGCCTTTAATCCCAACACTTGGGAGGCAGAGGCAGGCAGATCTCTGTGAGTTTGTGGCCAGTCTAGTCTACAAAGTGCATTTCAGGATGGCCAGAACTACACAGTGAAACCCTGTCTCAAAAAATAAAGAAACAAACAAACAAACAAACAAACAAAAACAACCTATTTTATCTTATTGGGAGTGGGGTTTGTAAGAAGAATAAATGAATGGGAAATGAATGGGCTCAATATGTATGATATAAAAAACACAAAGAATAAATAATAGAAAATTCTTTTTACCAAATTCTTCTCACATACCAAATTCTTCTCAAAGAATAGATCTTTGTCTTCGGAGAAAAATTCATTCCCTTTTACAATTTTATTTGAGCAGGTCAATGTGTTTTCAAGATACTTAACTTTTCTCTTTAATTTAAAACAGATTTAATGAAACTGATAAGAAACTATCAGTATATACGATATGTGAATATCAGTTTCAGTCACGTGATATTTTGGCACATGTAGGCATCAATATATTGCATACTGATTTGTGGTGCTGGGGACAATGCCCTGGACTTTCCTTGTTATGCTACTAAACTACAACCCAGCCCTAAATGGTGCTTGTAATGGTTTGTCCTGTCCCTTTAAGAGATAAGCCCTGCCCACCCCACTTCCCACGCCCATTGGCTGAGGCAGACAGATCTTCCTGCCTGCCTGCAGCTTGAGTTCATTATTTCCCTTGAAGAGACAGCGTCTGCCTCATTCTCTTCTTCCCACTTCTCCCCTTCCCTTCCATTTCTCTTTCTCTCTCTCTGCTCTTCTCCCTTCTCTCCTTCCCCATTTTCCTCTCCCCTCCATAACCCACTGAATAAATATGCAACCTCACCCTGCATGGCGTACCTATCCATCTCGTTATCTCAACCTCCACACGGCTCCTTGCCTGGGAGTTGCTGCTCTCTGTCTCTCACCCATCACATGGCTCCCTGCCTAGGACCCACTGGCCCTCACTGCCTACAGGTCGCTTGGCGATTCCCTGCCTGGGACTGGCTGCCCTCATGGCCCACCGTGGTCTTGGGACCTGCTGCTCCATTGCCACCACTCGAGGACCTGAGGTGTGGTCTCATGGCCTGCTGTGCACTGCCACCACTCAGGAACCTACAGCATTTCTGCTACTGTGCCCCTCAGGGAACAGCATCAGTTTACTTAAACCATTACATTGGTGCTTGTGACTCTACACACACCACTGGCTTTGGTGGTGAGTTCTCCCCTTCCAGCCCCCTACCACAGTCTTCATGGCTACAGTTGAACTCTTTACTGACATCCATCCCTGGTTGCTTTCCATAGCTAAAAACGTGACCGGATGACCCAGGGTTGGTCCTTCTGCACTAGCACTTTACATGCTGTGCGGTACATTTGATTTGGGGGTCCAGGGTCCCTTGAGTTTTTCTTTCTCTTTTCTGTTGGACCACTCGTAAATGGTCCCTGCTGTGAGCCTCTTTGGTTTCCGAGTAGCCCTGACCAGAGCCAGTCAGGCTTTAACACCCTGCCTGTAGAGAGAGGACACTCTTCTATGGGCCATGTGGTGTTTTTGCAGGTTTTCACATTTGCAGCTATGGTATAAACCCTCAAACTATCAGTCACCCACCTGTAAACTGCTGCTGACAAGAATGATCAGATCCACGAGGCAACTGTTTTCAAAATTCCAGTCTTTGCTCGCCACCGCGGCTTATGGCTTGGCTGCTCAGCAACAGGGCAGATCATGAATCTAGGTCTCTCTTATTATTATGTTTAAAACCCCAGCAGCTAAAAAAATCATGGCTTTCCCATACAACATGTGACCACTGCCATTTTGACTGAGGTCAGGTGACCTTACCACCATCTTAACTGAGGTCAGGTGACTTCACTGCCATCTTAACTGATAGTCAGGTCACATGACCAGGTTCTGCCATCTTTACCGAGGTATTCCCTGCCTGGTTCCCTGGTGCTGACTCTGTTACATGTGTGTTTTATGCAGTGGCATGCCTTTAGTAGGGCTCACCAAGAGCACCCATTTTGCCCAATTCCTGTTCACTCTGTGTGTGTATGTGCATACATGTAACGTAAATACACCATGTTTACTGTTGAATGTTACAATTGTCTGTTCATTGTGTTTCATTCCAGACTACAAAACAATAAGTCACATGTTTTAAATTGGTATGTACTTTTTAAGTCTTTTACAAAAATATACTATATATGTAATCCAACCCTGATCTAAAATATATTAAGCTGTTCTTTACTAGTGTCAGTTCTGCCATTAACCTTCTATTGCAAACAGTTTCTTCTTCTTTCTGCCTTTCTACAAGTGTAAATCTTACCTGTTGAGAATCAGTACAGTCAAGCTTGGACTCAGCCCTCCAGGTACATTCTATACGTAGTTATACCTGATAAACAGCCTTCAGCTGCTCAGAGATCTTGGGAATATGGCATTTAAATATTTAATTATTAAAAAAATTTTCATAACAAAAAGAGACAGGTTGGCTCCTAGCAGGTGCACTCTATTTCCCCAAAGAAGATAGAAGACAAATGGGCACAGAACAACGTCCATATGTAATTCGCTTCGATTGCCAAGCGCTGACCACTGGGAAAAACTGCCTTTCATAAGAACTGAAGTTCAACAGACAGTGGGGAGAACCACTGGAATCGACAGCCTGGCTGCTCAGGTCAAGGCAGGCCTGTCTTCATACAGATCTCTTAGCCCACAGGATTTTTCTGGAGCCTGGCAGGCCCTGCGCTAAACAGCAAATGGCAAATACGATCCTCAGTGACCATGAAGGACCCTGGAGAGTTGTAGGCCCATATTTTTATATGGTAGGGCCGTCAGGCTCTAAAGTCATAGGCCACACTCGAAGTGGTCACGTAACCTTCCAGACAGGCTGTCACTAACCTGACAAAAGGTCAGGATGTTATTTTGCTCCTTTCTTTGTAATATTGAGGATGCCTGAAAAAGAAGTGCTAATTCAGCCTACATGAATACTGAGCTAGCATACAGAAGAGGAAGGCGTGACAGAGGAGACTCAGGTGGAGATGGATGTGACTAAAAGCTGTTTACCTGGTTTCCTAGGAAACAGAATGCTAATGATTTCCCCCCTCAGTTTATGATAATAATGGACTGAACCTCTGAACTGTAAGCCAACAGCAATGTAATGCTTTCCTTCTGAGAGATGCTGTGGTCATGTCTCTTCACAGCAACAGAACCCTGACTAAGACACTCAATGAAAGGTATGTTCTAGATATGAGACAACAGAAATTGCAAAAGACTGCAAACCATGAAAATTATGTTAACTGTTTATACAGCAGGTATTCTTAACATATGAGCCTTTGAGGATACTTAATATATGAATTATAATAATCTGGCTCTAAATAATTCTGAAATTCATAAGATCCCTTCCAAAATGAAGAGTGAGTAAATCCTAATTCTTGTGTGAAAGTGACAGGAATATTTACTTACTTTCCTCAGGGCCATATTATGTTTAAATTAAAAAAAAAATGTACCCGGATCAAAGTAGGCATACAACTCTTTTAGTGAAAACTATCACCAGAATTAATGATCTAAAATGGTTGTTATTGATGTGTTTGTAATTTTTCTGTTGCTGAAAAAAATCCTGAGAGAATCAACTATATAAGGAAAAGAATGTCGATTTGGGCTCCTGGTCCATGTTTGCTCTGTCCTATGTCTTTGGGCTGTGGCAGAACAGTGGGGCACAGTGGAGAGTGTGGTAAAGACAGGCTGTTTATCTCAAAGAAGAAAGGGAAAAGGGAAATGCCAAGGTCCTAAAATCTCTTTCAAGGGCATGTTCCAATCACCTAACTTCCTTCTACCAACACCTGTCTCCTGAGTCTTGCGTCTCCACAGGCTGGCAGCCAAGGTTTCAGCACACGATTTTTGGAGGGCAGTTAGTGGATAAGCTAAACACAACCTTGACGGCACATTAGAGTTAACCATCGCCAACACATTTTTGTTTCTATGTTCATTTTGGTGTGAATTCATCAACTGCACCCTAGGATAATCAAATCAAAAGCTACCATGAAGGGATCCAGGCATCAGGATTTCTTAAGGCTCATTCTCCTTGTGATTCAAATGAACAGCCAGAAATAAACAAGAAATGTAACATGAGAAAGTTTAAAAACAGTTTATTTCACATGTAATTCTGTGTATATGTGTGTGGGAGGGTGGGATGGGGCTGGGCATCAGGATCTGAAGAAGCCAGAAGAGAGGTGGAGTTAGAGGCAGTTATAAAATGCCCAACATGGACACTGGGACCAGCTCAGGTCCTCTGAAAGAACAGCACAGTTTTAAACAACGAGCCATCTCTCCAGTCCCAGGATTTCTTATTAAAAGAACATTAAGTGTCATAGTGATCATTGTAAATGTCAAGGAACTGCAGATCTCATGATGATGCCTCCTAGCAGGCAAGTTACGCTGCCCTTTGCTAAGCGGATTTGCTAAGCAAAAGTTTATGGTGGAGATGGCTAATCTTTTAAGTCAGACACTAAACCTGGACAGAAAGGAGCAGGCATTTTGGGACCATTTGGTACTGTTGACTGGACTGTTTTTCCCAAAATTCATATGCTGATGCCTTCCTTTCTTCTCAGTACCTCTGAGAATGACTGTTTGAAGACGACTGGACCTCTAGCGAAATGTCTAGGTTAATGTGTGGGACCAACAGACCCAGAATGAGTCAAGAACTGTAAGAAGAAATGCTTGGAAAGCTCCTGCCCAGAAGACAGCAAGAGAGTGGCTACTTGCAAGCCTAGAGGAGATTCTGAGAAGAAGCCAACCATGCCAGCATCTCCGTGTCATACGTCCTAACCGTAGGACTATGAAAAAGTCAATTTCTATCGTATAAATATCTGTTCTCTGTTGTTTCTCATGGGCAGCTTAGTAACGTCCCTGGGTTTGTGTGGTGTGACTTTCCAATATTTAACGAAGACCACAGTTAGTCTTTGTTTTCCACCCCCAAAAAGCACACGAGTTTTTTTTCAGGGTTTCTGTGTATCTCTTTAAAGCCATTACACCTCACATTGCCTCAAAATCTTGCAAATTTCTTTAGCATAAGCCTCGCCTGGAATTTGAGTCCTATTTTGGCCTCCAAGTTTGTCATTTCAGCTACACATGCAATCCAGAATCTTTGCAGAGTTCTCTGCTTGCCGACACCTGTGTTCTGCTCGGGGAAACCTTGGTATTTCACATTTCCAGTTCCAGCAGGATCGGTGGATGCCTCCAGGTGAGAAATGGCCCTTTGTCCTACTCGATCAACCCACACTCCCTCTGTGCTTCTGAACTGTCCTGCTTTTTGTCCTTCTCCCTGGTTTCCAAGGCACTGTGGAGCTGTGGGAAATTCTGTTCTGCCCCCACACCTCATCCTTTGCCTGATTCCTTAGCCTCCCACCTTAAAGGAATTCAGTTAATCAGTTTTGAACTAAAGCAAAAAAAAAAAAGCTACTCAACAAAAGCCTTCTTGTCTGCATTTCTCACAAAACCCAATACAGAGACAAAAGCTTTGCTGACTTTTCTTCCTCTTTGCAAGTAGACATCCTCAATATCAAAAATGTCCATAGACGGAATTTCCTCTATCTGCTCATTTCTGCTTACACAGCTGGATGATGTGTCCAAATACATGGAGTTTTGTTATCCATATGGCTCCTTTTAAGTATTCAGAGTATTTCTTAATCTACATCATACTTGAACAAAATTTGAAAACACAGTGTGTGTGTGTGTATGTGTGTGTGTGTGTGTGTGTGTGTGTGCGTGTGCTCATGTGCATATGCCCAAGGTCTCATCCACACGTGTGTGCTACTATGAAGCTATACACCAACCTCTGAACTTCTTAATATGCAGAAGTCATGTGACTAAAGGACAAAAACTAACATTTAATTGAGGTTCTTAAGCATGATTGAAAAGGTAAAAAAATGATGCCCTTATATGTTAGTTTATTTGTTGAGAAGTTCCTGAAACCCCATTTAGAAATGCATATTTATAAGGGGCTTTTCTGGTAAATAGCATTCATTTAAAGCCTGAATATTATCCAAAAATGAAATAATTATTGACAATGATAGGCTATATTAGTTGTTACTAGGTAAATACAATCATCTTTCAAGTGCCAAAGCATATTGTACCAAATTGCACACATAAGAGCATCCTATTGACTTCAAAGAAAAATATGAATAAAAGCAAATGCAAGCACTGCTTTAGTTTGGATGCATCCCATGTACCTAAGATGTTTTTTGTTTCTCTATGGCAGTGATTTTCACACCGCAGCTCTCTAGTCACGTGGGTCCCTTTACACTGAACGGCTGGCTCTTTAAGAGTTATAATTTCTCTCTGTGAACACACTCTGATACTGAAGTCTAGCGATCACACAGGAAGCATGTGGTTCTTCAGATTAATGGTGACTGTGATGAGGCTCCTGACTCCCATAACTCTCAGTATCCCTGCCGTTACCGCCATCTTATTCCGTTTCCCTTTCCAATGATAAAGGGATCTACTGCACACAGGTGAAAGAGTACAGGCTAGTAAAAACAGCTGTCTATTTTCTTTCTTTTGCAGGTTGTGTGTGGATGATCCACATTCTGCTGAAAATACGAGATGTCAAAAGAAAGGATTCAGTCCTGTGGGTAAAAGACTTCTCTCTGTATCTGTTCTATTCTGCTCTCCAAGACAGTTTATTTCTGTATCTTCCTGACCTCCACACCAAGCTAGGAAAGAGGGCACCCTCTAAACACACCTGCTATGGAACATTCCTTTGTACTGTGTGAATATATGTTGCTGTGATTTGTTTAATAAACAAGCTGACTGGCCAAAGCTGAAACGAATAAGGTTAGGCAGGAGAGCAAGACTAGGAGAATGCTGGGAGAAAAGATGGTGGAGTCTGGAGTTGCCAGCCAGAATCAGAGAGAACAGGAGATGAACATGTCTTGCTAATAAAGATACTTCCGTGTGCTAGAGCATAAATAAGGAAAATGGGTAAACTTAAAAATGTAAGAGCTAGTTAATAATAATTCTGAGCTATTGGTTGAGCATTTGAAATTAATATAAGCCTCAGTGTGTTTATTTGAGAGTGCCTGCAGGACAGGAAAACTCTGCCTACACATAGATTTTCTTGATTATGCGTATGAGACATAAATGCCCTGTGCATTTACTTAAAGTAAAAAGAACAAACCTCCCAAGAGCTGTGCAGATTAAAACAACAGATTTTCTTCAAGTACTAAGAAATGTTTAAGCATTTAAAATGGAAATAAAGGATAGCACCCCTTCACAATGTAATGCATATTCCACAGTTGGTATCACAGGTGCTGAAGACAACAGCTGGACCCTGACTAAGCAGTTGATCTCTGGGTGTTAGCACTCCATCCTGCTGATTCACCGCTGTAGTCTGTGCCTTCAGTGTCCACCTATCTATCAGGGCTTGATGCCCAGCATGGCTCTATTAGGATGTAGTGGAAACTTCAGGAGGTGAGCTTTAGTGGGACGACTTTAGATGGCTGGGGTGTGCCTTTGAAGGGGAGACTGAGACCTGGTCCCTTCTTTTTCCTCCTATTTTTTTTTCTGTCTCACACAACTGTGAATTGGGCAGTTTTGTTTCTCCATATGCTCCCGCTAGATCCACGGCCTCATCAGAGACCAAAGCCAACAGCACTGATGGGTCATCAATACAAACATATGACCTAAAAATCAAAATAAGCCTTTCTTTATAGGTTGATTTTTTACGGTATTTTCATAGTGATAGAACACTAGCATACTCCCCCACCCCCACCCAAACTCATGCATAGATATTATTGGTATGCAAAGTATTTATAAAGTCCAGTTCACTTCCATATTGTCTATCTACACCAAAAGTTTGTCAGATCAGCCCTCCATAGTGTGTCCATCTGCCTCCCTGTCTTTATCCAGCATCTTAATATACAAAATCATTGTGTCATCATTCTGAAAAGTGGAAAGAAAGTCATTAAGGCTAATTCGCTAATCTCACACTAGACCTTGGTAGACCTATGTGCTTCAAAGAATGTTCTGTCTTCAAAAGAAATAATTGGAAGCTTATGGTTGGTGAATCAAACAAATACAATTAAGTTCAGGTTCAATTATTTCAGTGATACATATGTTAATTTTAACTCATGATAATCTCAGATCGATATTGCATTATTATTGCCCGTTTTACAGGTGAGAAAACTGGGTTTTAGAAAATCAAAGTCATTTGTCTATGTCACTTCATTATCAAGAAGCAGGTTTGTCATCAGATGGTCTGCTTTGGGAGGCTATGCCCCATGACAGTGTGTCTCTTCAGAGCCAGGACTGATGGTGACTCTAATGGGCTTCCCTGGGGTGGGCTTAATGAAAGTTTTTAAAACTAAAACTCCATTAGCCTCCAGGAATAGATACAGAAACAACTGATCACACTACTAGATTTAAAAATGCCACCATTACATATTAGCAGCCCCCAATTAAGACCACAGCCATGAGTTAATGAACAAGCCATTAGACAGAAGACAGTAATATTAACACAAGTGCACATCTATTAATCTGTTGTCCTCCGGAAGTCATTAGTCCCAACAATGGAAGGCTAAATAATTTCTAGGTAGCATCAGAACAATTGTGGTATTGCCCAAGTACTTCATAAGGTCATTTACAATTTAGAGTTTGTTCATTCTTGTCAAGAGATTATGGAGCTCCGTTGAGAAATTATTCAATTAATATACCGATAAAGCCCAGTTTTTCCATGAACTAGAAAATAGAAAGTTAATACGAGGCATGGAGTGTAACAGCTACCAATGTATCTAATCAACTAGTATTGCCTTCCTTTCCAGGCAAAAAGGAGGTGGCCATTCCAGTAGCTGGATTCTCCTATCACAATAGATTCCTTCCCTGTGGAAATTTTCCAAAGCCTCTAATACTTTGGTCCATAAGTCTCAACACAACTGCTGGTTTGAATTACCTGGAGAAGTTTTAAAAGTGCTCATGCCAGGATCTCTGTCCTCATTCCTTTAGTTAGATTACTCTAAGCACAGAATTTTCTTTCATGGCTCTTTGTTTCAAATATATGTTGGGAGAACAATGAGGCTCTAACCTTAACTTTCATCTTGAAAGAAAACACAAATCAAATTAGCTTTTGCACCAAGACCTCTGGCTGATGAGGGAGTGGAGAGATGAGTGTCTCAATGTGAGTTTGCTCTTTCTAAAGCCACTGCTTTAGCCCTGCTCCCATGCAGGAAGTGACAGCATGCCAACGGCCTGGAATCCTTGACGTTTTGGTTGTGAGCCTAGCCTTTAAGTCGGAACCATCTCCGCAGCCCAACCCTGCAACTCTTATTCAAACCACCGGTCTGCAGTTCTCCATTGTGATCCAATAAGGGAGTATGTGCACTCAAAACCGTCCATAATGATGCTCTAGTAATAGTCTCCTTTTAAATCCTCACCCTTTGCCCAGGACACAGTAGAATCTCCTGAAGGTTGTATGACCTATAATATCTTGAAAGATTACACATAGAACACACATTGTCTTTCTTTATTAATCTGAATTTGAAGAGATTTACAAACATGAAACAGTGCTCCCTTCTTAGGACAGGTTTTGTTTTCTCATAACAAAATTAAAAAATGGGTGCAATTTAACTTAGTTAATTATTTGTGACTTTACATAAATCTGGACTTTGAAAGTTTCTGAGTTTTGATTTCTAATGAGGGAAATACCCATGACTAGCACAACACATGTAAATAAAAGTCCCTAAGACTTGCAAGAATTTTGAATATCATAAAGTGTGTGAGCCCCAGCTGAAACCCTGCTGCAATTGGGCTTTTGTGTAGGGAATCTCACCCTTTCAGAGAAGGGTTCTCTGTCAAAGGTGGATGGATATTCATCACAGGAACCTAACTACCCCAGGCACCTGATACCCCAGGCCACCCTGGGACACAGTGCCTCCCGGACCTTGGTCGCTCTCTTTGCCTCCAGTGTCATTGTACACAGGTTGAGGAATGGCAACATAGTCAGGAACAAACAACAATCTCTTCAAAGATTACTTTTGAACACCAGAAAAAGATGGAAAATATCAAAATCGGGGAAGTGTGTACAATACTGAAGCAGCATAGTGCTATTAGCTGTGACTAACTGAAGCCATGTCACCGGCTAGTGGAGCTACGCTGTGCTGATTCTGACTGTAAGTCATTTCTAATGAGGAAAATCACAACTCAGAGGAAGCTAAGAAAGAAGAATATCTCAGCAGGCCAAGGAAACGTGAAGTGCAGAGGCTCTGAAGCCAAAGCGACTGATAATCCAAAGAGAAGAATAGGGAAAAAGTGAGAAACAGGGCAGGGTCAACAAAAGGCGGGGCTCCAGGAACACTGTGTTCACACTGTAATTATGACAGGAAACTGCCAGGTTCTGAGCCAAGAAATAATGCGACCTTTTTCATGCTTCAAAAATAGCATCCAGTATGTGGAGAACACATGGCAAGAGGCCAATAATGGACGATGATGTGACAGGACAGGAGCCGTTTACAAATGAGAGACATAGGACAACTTTCTCCTTTCTCTGGAGTCAGGAGCAGGCTAGGTATGTAAGTTTTAGGAAACTCATCATAGGGTTCCCTTGAGTCACTTGTTTTCAAATATTTATACAAAGCGCATTGATATTGGCAGAAAAGAACATGAGTGTGCAAATTCCCATGAATGTGATTGCATTAACCCTTGAGGAAAATAGTGCTCAAGGGTTACAGACATATGTGTGGGTTAATCATTAGGTAAGTAACTTTAGCAATAAATAATGACCGATATGCTGTTTGTAGCTCATTAATACTGCAGTTATTAAATAATAGTGCAGTTCTTAAGCTATGGGAATAGTTAGCAGAATGCAACATACAGCAGGAGGGAATTCAGTTCTACTGATACACACAGGGACAATCATATCATTAAAATTGCCATGAAAACCTTCAATGAGTGTCAGTAGAAGGACATAGATGCTGGCAGGAACCTGCAGCAGTGCTGAACAGCACCTATCCATTGCTTTGTTCTGCATTGTGACCATATCAACAACCAAGGGCTCAAAGACAGGACACTGGCAACCGGTGACACATGTGGAAAGACACAAAAGAAAAGAACAGATCCAGCAAGGTTTAAAAGCGAACTCCTCTTTCTAGCACCAAAAGTCCTATCAACAGGACTTGGGAAAAATGTGTGGACACAGCTGTTGGCCTGGTTGTACCTGTATCTGGCTTTGTCATTGAAGTGGGAGGTGTGTTTTATCTGCCTTAAAGCACTAACCCTGTGACAGGATTCTTTTCTTTGTCTACTGAGTGGTTTCCTCCATGTTTCACAAAGCAACAATCAGAACCACACACACACACACACACACACACACACACACAGAGAGAGAGAGAGAGAGAGAGAGAGAGAGAGAGAGAGAGAGAGAGAGAGAGAGAGAGA
>JABTXL010003776.1:1019478-1065837 GCA_025134845.1 Neodon shergylaensis | reverse complement strand
AGAGAGAGAGAGAGAGAGAGAGAGAGAGAGAGAGAGAGAGAGAGAGAAGCATATTCTGCCAAGCAGGACAATTTCAATGAACTGTATTTAACAAATGCCAAAAACAAACTGTATATTCAAGCAGTAAAATTTTATAAAATAGACCTTCTTGTGTGTTTATGGATTTTACCATCTCAAAGAAACTATATTTGAAATCAAAAGCTTAACATCAAAATTCTTGACTGTTGGAGGATCTCTGTTATGGATATTCTGTGCTTGAGTTGAGTTTAAACTCGGTGTTCTTCCTGCTGCCTCAGAGCTGATGAACTATAGGTAATGGGTTCTGGCATCTTAGAGAATTCTAAACTTAAGTGCACTGAATCCAACGTCCACTCATAAGAGAAATAAGAAGTGCTGCCACAAACTCATCTTGACACAAGATATTCTTTTCATTTCTTCCATTTCCTAAGATCAATTTTCCTATGATGCTGTCAAGAAGAAACTAAAGCATCTCAGCTTATGGTGTTCCTCATTCTCACAGAGTAGGGGAAGCCGCAGAGGACAATGTTAAATGGACTTCATCCAAACTCGTTTTCCCCTTCCCTTTCACCTTTTTCACGTTCTATATCGTTTTATTTTCCTGGCACTCTGAAAGTTTTAATTTTATTCAATATTTTCTTCAAGTTTTAAGTGATGTGAACTCCAGCATTTGAAGAGGCAGAGCTGATTCTACACAAAATAGAAAACTACCTGCTATACAGAGAAGACTCCATACTCTACTCATACTGTCATGGCGTGACTGCAGGCCACTGCCCAGCGCAGAACTGGAGATCCGCGAAGCTATTTCACACTCAGTTATAATAAGAGGATAAAAGGAAAAAAGAAGACAAGGAGGAACAGGACCAAAAGAAAAGGAGGAGGAAAGAAAAGAAAATCACACCACAAGTAAGAATTAAATCCTGAATGACTGTCTCCATAACGTCTACTTTCTCCACCCTAAAACGGCACAAAAGAAACAGCTAACCACACCCTGAAGACTACTCTTGATGTAAAACAGGTAAGTGATGTGCTCGGATGGGGTCAGGGCATGGGCATCTGTGTGAAAAGTCCCTGTCACATGGGTGTGTACATGCTTCTTAGCAGTTAGGATTAGGGCACCAAGATTCAGTGCTCAGGAATCCAGTTTCTTTTGTGAACACGATATAGATTCACAAAGGGCTGGCACATTCCCGGGTTTCATTTGCATTTTGGCATCTTTTGAGGGAATCCTCCCCAACCCAAGCCTGTAGCTAAAAGGATGTTTCTAGACTGGAGTTTCTTCTGTACATCCTAAACAGTAACACATTAAAGCAGAGTAATCTCTAACCTAGACATCTAATGTGATATTTATCAGTTCTGGCATCCAACTGAAGGTAGCTATGCTGCAAAATAGTTTAAAATGAATGATTGTACAATATTACATTATACTCTAAATTCCAGTCTCAGACCAAGCTTGTGGCTGCCAGCACTGATGTTCTTGCCATCCAATAGAGCTGACATCATCAGCTTGACATCCGGCTTTGTGGTCTGAGTGTACTCTAAGCCAATCAGGCTATTAAGTTTGGCCAAAAAGAGGCATCAGGGCTGACCTGATACTTGACTGCTGTTCTGAAGTGAGTATTACTGTTTCCTGTTGTCCAGGAGAGACTGATAGCAATCTCCAACTTCTTGTTCACTTTTGGTAAATGGAGCCACCAAACTCTGTCCCTCTGTCCGGTTATTGAGGTTGGCATGAGCCTGGAATTCATTCATCTTGTAGCCAGTTGTGAAGCTGTTATGGGTCACATGGGAGTTCAGGGTCTCAAAATTCATTGGAGAGCCAGCCAATCCTCATAAGTAAGCACTCCAGCACCTGGGATGGAGGGCCCAATGCTGTTAAAGTCCACATCACAGCCCAGGTTGATATGTTTCCTCTTTTAGCACCGCCCCTTCCCGTTATAGGCGAGCCTGAGCCCGGTGAATTCAAGGTCAGCTTCAGTCAAGTGGTGATTATCTTCCACAGTGACCTCAGTGCCCAGAGCGCTGTCTTTGTTCCGCTTCTCAGTAAAGACCTGGCCATACTCAGTCCGGACCATCTGAACTTTGTTTCCAGGCTGCTGTTCACTTTGGTGGTCTCTGTGTTGGAAGAGCCCGAGAAGGGAAATTCCAATCCGTTCTCGGACTCATTTTCAAACCAAGTCTTATAATGCCAAACCATAGTCTTTGGTGAAGAAATCCCTGGCGGACTTGCCCAGATCAGCATATGTAGGAGGCACAGCCATTGCCTCTGAGGAGATGACAGCAGGAGCAGCAGCAGCTGCGGCAAGGACTCGCTTCTTCGAAAGTTTTAAACAAGACTTTTTTTTAATGTTTTAAGATCAGTGGTATATAATAAATGTCTAACTGCTGACTCTCAGAGCCATGGGTAGAATGCTATGAGCTATGTGCTAACTATCTGTGTATAAATGCCTCACCTAGATACCACTACTGCCTTCCATACTGTTGACTGGAGATTACCAGCTATAGGCTTGGTAGGGATGTGTTTGACCAGCTCTCTAGGTCTATTACAAAGAGGTCTTATTACCCTATGATAAGATCACTGTGGTCCAGTGATGGAGATGTCTGTGAGGCCTATCTCTTGAGATTCTGGCCTATTATGAGACTGGCTGCAGCTCCCACAGGCTTTTACATGGAAAAATTAATATATAACTGATTTTGAATGTAAAATCCTTTCATCTTATGTGTTACAAGATAAAATCATGTCTCCAAAACCGATCATTTTAATCAAGGATCAGTAAGTAGGGTCTAGATGCCTAGCTATGAAAAATTCACAACTATCTGCTCAATCAGATTCCTAAGTGAGGAATTCTTTTAAAGCTAATGGAAACTTTGGCCATGGGAAAGCCACACACACTCCAGGAAGCCGGCTTACTAGAACTGGTCTCATGACTTGTCTGGGCCCCAGGGTCAGTGTTAAGTGCCCTGGCAGAGAGTGCTGGATGCTTCAAAATTTTCTCTATCTTTGGAGTATCTAATTGCGAACTTTGCAGACCACAGCTCATGTTCTATACCCATGACCCATGCTTAGAAAAGTAATCTCACTCAAGGTCCCCAGAAACATGGAAAAGAAGCCCCAGACACTGCTGTCCATACAGGGTGCATAATTTCTAAGTGAAAGTTGAAGTCCACAGAACAGTTTCCCACTAAGAAATTTTAAAATGTTTTTTTTTTCAATTAAGCAGAAGGTTTTATTTTGTTTTAGATTTTTTTTAGCATATTGACCATACTAATAATATCAAGTCCAGAAGAAAGGGTAAATTCTATTCGTTCTTATTTATATTAGTATAATTACATAGTTTTGTCCCACTCAAACTTTGTAATATGATAGGTTTTCTTTTGCTACCATGTTTTAGGTATATCAAATTACTTTATTAATAATAGGGGAAGAAACTTATAACCTGTAATGAGATCCGTTATTTTTGGTTTTCCTTTACAATGACACATAAGGGGCTAACCATCAGCAAACATCAGGAACAGCTTTTTTGAGGATTGTTAAGTCAGCAACCTTCATGGGATACACCAATATTCATGAAAAGAACGATGGGATAGAAAAGTACGAAATGCTAATTTTAAAATAAGCTGTATTGGTCCTCAATAAACTTTGGGACATGAACAGCTAGGTTTATTAAAGAGGAATAACATGGTTGTGGTGACAAAAGAGAAGAAACGGGACACGCTTTGTCATGAAAATCCAAGTGAGAGCTGAGTGCTTCAGTTGCAAAGAGATGGTTATTATGAGCAGATGGGCATTGAGATTAGACAAGGCCAAGGAAGGAATTCAACCCTGCAACTTCCTTCTTCTCGACTCATAACAAAATTGTGTATAGACGCCGGGTGCACGCCTTTAATCCCAGCACTCGGGAGGCAGAGGCAGGCGGATCTCTGTGAGTTCGAGACCAGCCTGGTCTACAGAGCTAGTTCCAGGACAGGCTCCAAAGCCACAGAGAAACCCTGTCTCGAAACACCAAAAAAAAAAAAAAGTGTATAGACTCGATGTCTTCTTTTCTACTCCGTTTTTCATTCAGTACCTTTTAAAGCTGCAGGCATCGACCCATAACTTAACCTGGAGAACATAAAGCCTGGAGGTATCAAAGAAGCCATCCTTGTGCTTCCTGAGAACAGGGGCTGAGCAGGCCATGCCAAGCATGCCTGATCTGGGTAGCAAGTGTCACAGGTCCGTCCTCTCTGTTCTCACTACTCTAAGTGAGGCCGGTGGGTGACAGTCCTGGAATTACCTGGAAACTCGTTAGAAATGCAGACCCCTTTGGTCCCATGTTGGTTGAATTACAGTATTATACTTCTTGGGTAGCAGGGTACTTGGGCAGTCCTTAAGTACATAAAAGTCTGAGAAACCCTGATGGAAAAGCCTCATTCATTCAAAATGAAGGAGTTTGTAAACAAATAGATTGCCCCTTCCTATCTCATCTGTCTTGTGGGAATCAGAGTAAGACAGGGGAAAAACCCAGAATATTAGGCAAGACATAGGTTTAAAATATTTATGGTGCTCCATCACAGTACGGTTTAAACACTTTTATAGTCAGGTGTAGTTGGTTATACTTTGTTACCGATAACACAGTTCCCTTTGTTGGTTTGTTTCAGTACACACTGCATTTACAGCATCGACCTGCCTTTCTCCACCTCAGCTTTGTTGCTCTACACTTGACAACATGGATTAAATGCAGAGATTGTGTACATGATGATTGGGTACGCACAGACTGTGAAATGATGATGACAAGCTAATTAACCTTTTTGTCACCTCCCAGACAGATTTCTTTATGGACAGCTGAGATCTGCTCTCATGAGTTCAAATGCACCGCCTAGACTCATTAGTTATAGTTACTACACTGCACTTGAGACCTCGCAGTATTCTTATTACTGAACATTTGTTCCTTCGACCAACATTTCTCCACCTCTCCTTCCCCAGCCTGTGATGACCACTCTTCTAGTTATTCTGTCTGTTCCTATGAACTGGATGTTTTCAGATTGCACAGATAACTGAGATCATCTAGTCCCCTTTGCCGGATTTTATATATATAAATATATATATCCCTTCAGGCTTATCCATGTTGTTGCACATGACATAATTTTCTTCTCAGTGATTATAAATGTTCATTATATATGTGTTTGTATATAACAATTCAATTTTTGATTCTCCATTTTATTATACAAAGATTCTTTCTGCATCTTGGCTGCAGTGTCTCATGCTATGGGTAATAAGAGTACCTCACTGCAACATGGCCCTATATCCTCCAGTGTGTGTTCTGAAGAGGAATCACTGGATCACTTGGAAATTCCATCTGTAATATTTTGAAGAACTTCCATGTTGTTTTCCTCAGTGTATCAACTCTATTCCTCCCAGCAATGGTGTGGCTGTGTTCCTTCCCGCCATCCTCGCCAACATTAGTTACCCCTTGTCTTTCTGATAATAAACACTCTTGCATGCTAGAAGAGATCTGTCCTCAGGTTCGTGTGTACATTCTTTTATAACTAGTGGAGTTGAGCTTCTTTTCCTTTGCAGTCATCCTTACGCAGATATCTATGTGAGCCGTGTGTGTGTGTGAGTGTTCACATGTGTAAGCATCTGAGTGGAAGTCAAGAGACTCATTTGTAGGAGTCAGTTCTCTCCACCATATGAGTCCTGGAGGCTGAATCAGTCAGTCAGCTCTTTTACCCTCTGAACCATCCTGCTCAATCCTTTGTCCATTTCTAGAGTACATTTTTTTGTTTTTTTTGCTTGTGCTATTAAGTTGTGTGTTTTCTTTTACATATTTTGCCTATTAACTCCCAGATACACATACATACACACACAGACAACACACGCACACACACACACCAATTATTTACCTTCCAATCTACATACTCCCCCTTCATTTTCTTGATTATATGCCTTTAAATACTGAATACAAAGAATTTAAGGAGTTACCCTACATTTAAGAACCACAAGCTGATGCCTGGTTAGAATTATGCACTGTAATACCTCACTAGGACAGTCATTAGAATTCAGGCAGCTTCCTGAGAAAGAATGCAGGAGAGAATAAGTCTTTCTGAGGATCTGCAAATTCCCAAAGCAGCAAGAGAAGTTATAAAAAGAAAGGCATTCGACCATTTCCATGGGAACATCCTCATGACTCCCGTTATCTTTATTACATTAGAAAAAAAAAAGTCTAGTGAACAGCTACCTAATATTTTTATGGGGGCAAAGAATGCTTTCTTTCTTAACTTCTGAAACTGCATGCTCTGTGTGTGTGTGTCTGTATGTGGTATGTGTGTATGTTTATGTTTGTGTGTGTATGTGTGTGTGGTCTATATGTGCATTTATGTTTTGTGCATTTGTGGTATGTATGTGTGAATGTATGTTTTTGTGTATGTGTGTATGTGTATGCCTATGTGTGCCTGTATGTGTGTCTGTGTGTGTGTGGTATCTGAGAATGTATATTTTTGTGGATGTGTGTATATGATTATCTGTGTGTGTCTATGTGTGTGCATGTATGTATGCGCTGCTGTGTACTTGTGTTTAGTGGACAGATTTGCAGAGCTAGTTGTCTCCTTCTATCTTTATGTACTCTCCATAAGTTCCAGCTGTTTAACTCAAGCCTCTAGTCTTGTTACTTCCTTTACCTTCTGCGCCTTCCTGCAGGCCCACTGCGTTCTGACTTAGCCATTCTGTTAAGGAGTGTAATCCGTAGTTTAGTGATTAACAGCTGCTATAGGTTCTACTCCTCAGAACCCTGTTTCCATTCAGCTCTTGAGAAACTTGTTCTCCATGTACCACAAGAAACACTGCTACCACTGAATGGATACTGACCATGTATTCGCCCATCCTATTAAGTGTCTGATGTTCTAAACTCTCAAATGCTAAAAGCAAATCTATGATATAAAAACAGTGCCACAGAAACCCTTGAAAACCAGGCAGAATTAATATGAAATGAGAGAATGTGAACAACAGAATCACCCGCCCTCTTACAGTAGCTGCTGTATGTTTATGGGACAGAAACACACAATTGTTTCATGCAGTTTAACCACTACATCTAAATTACCAGCACGGTGAAAATATTACCTGAGGGGAAAATGCAATTTGGCCAGCAACTTGTCTGCACCTTTTCCCCAGTGACCTCTGCCTCTGCTGAGGAGACAATCACTTCCTGAGCTTGACTTTCCTTTCTTTTCCTTAAAGAATGTGCCAGAGGCTGTGGTGCTGGTGGTATTTCCTGCTTGCTTTTAAGCTTAGCAAAAACCACATCAATGCTGTAGATATTCTCTTGTTCATATGTCTTTTGAAAGTTGCTCAAATTATTACTTACCTGTTCAGGTTTCTTTTCATTGCCCGGATTCTTTTTTTCTGGAACTATACATATAAAGTGTCCCATCCCTATTGCTCTCAGTGGATATTTGGTTCATTTCATTGTATTGATTGGGATGCAATAAAAATAACCGGCTCTTATGAAATTCTTCTGCATGGGTCTGACCACGTGTAAGTCACATTCTAATGCACAGGATCAACATTAGCTGCTACGTAGTATTTTCAACTCTGACACCTGCACCTGGACTCGCATGGTTTATCATGGGGGCTTACTTCATGACCCCTCAGTCATGTGAAAGTTTCTGGTCTTGATCTGTTCTAGAACTGCTAGAACTTGTTTTTCTTGTCAGCTTTGGGTGGGCAATTGACTCTCACTGTAGTCTGAATGAGGCTGGTTGCCATGTGCTTATCTGGCATTTGAGATTTCCCTTTTGGAATGTGTGGGTCTAAGTTTCCTGCTCTCTTTTCCCTACACTTGACTGGCTTGTGTTCATTTAAAGGGGTCTTGCATGTGCTTTAGTTACAAATGGTTCTTTTTCCTTTGTAACTTTTATTTGTTGCAAAAGCTTTCCTCATCCCTCTTCTTTCCACTCTTTGTGGTGTCTTCCACCTGACCCAGAAATTTGTGACATTATTAGAAGGCAGAACAAATAAACAAACTATAACAAACAATAAAAATGTGCCACTCCTTTCATATTTTTAAAGGACCACTTCTTGAAAATGTATCCAACATCATCCTACCTGATTCTCTATCCTAGTAGTGACCCAGCTGTACTTAACATGACTGAAGCCATGCTAGCTCACAATGGTCTTTGCAAATGGTTTTTAGTTTTTCATGTGTCTGAAAGTTTCCCTTCTACAAAACCTCAACACTGAAGTCTTTTTTTTTTTTAGATTTTTGAGACAAGGTTTCTCCGTAGCTTTTGGTTCTTGTCCTGGAACTAGCTCTTCTAGACCAGGTTGGCCTCGAACTCACAGAGATCCGCCTGCCTCTGCCTCCCTAGTGCTGGGATTAAAGGCGTGCGCCACCACCGCCCGGCCAACACTGAAGTCTTAACCAACATCCAACGAATTAGTTTTTTAAATTCCAATTGATTAAGTGCTATGTGAGAGACTAACCTCCCAATTTCTCTAACAGTTTGCAATTAAAGGCAACTCACAAAGAAAATACGGTAGATGATGCATAGAAGTCTCAATGGCAGCCTCACTGTTCCCCTTGGCATACACACCCAGCTAATGAGAGAGTTGGATACTATTTCTTCTTTTCAAATTTAACACCACAAGGTTCTTGGATCCCAAATTCTTCATAAACACCAAATGCTTGCTGCTTCACCTAGCATGAAGAACTTGCACTTCTGGCTTTAATTCCCGCACCCTGTAGTGTTCAATAGACCCCGTCTTCCATGCGCTTCTTCAGACCCCTGCCTGCCTTTTCTGTCCTGACATTGGTGCCTGGAGGCTGAGCCCTGGATTCGATCAAAAGAGCTTCTTGTGTTCCACACTTTTCTAAGGTGTTTTACCAGTAAGGATTCTGACAGTAAGCAGTAGGAGGAGAGCTTGAAGTTGAGATGCAGGATGCCCTGCCTTCCTTCCTGCTAGGGGGCTTCTGACTGGCTGTGCGCCTTGTCCATACTGATGCTCTCTGCTCA
The DNA here is from genome assembly GCA_025134845.1 of Neodon shergylaensis. Lineage (NCBI taxonomy): Eukaryota > Metazoa > Chordata > Mammalia > Rodentia > Cricetidae > Neodon > Neodon shergylaensis. Next base: position 1,056,831 of record JABTXL010003776.1, on the reverse strand, counting down.
GTTCTGTCCCCATGTTTTCCTCTGGACCTGGGAATGCTAATGGCTCTACAGTTACCAAGCCATATCACTGTGCTGCTCTGAGCTTCTGCTTTGCAAACAGTCCCTTTGTAAACAAACTCTCCTGGAATTATTTCTCATTTGCAAGTGCCATCTGTTTCCTTTGGGGACTCTGACTGATACAGATTTAATAGCCATGCGTGTGTGCAAAAAGAGAACCAAAACAAAGCGTTAAGGCATATTACCGTGAGAGCAGCTAGCTCAGGCTCCTGGGTAAAGCCCAGGGAGGTATGCATGTCGTTTCCCGAGGAGCTCAGAGAATGATCAAGGAACGCACTCACTCTGTGGAGCTTTGGAGATGTACGCAAAAACGAGCACAAGGTTATCTGTCTCTCTGAAGGCCAGGTGCTCTCCAGCAGGACGGAGTTGTAGACCTCAGGCGTTGACTGACAGCTGGATTTCATGCTGCAGGGTATGGGATGTGCTGTCTCTTTACAGACCCTTGGGTCCTCTTGTTAACTCATCAGTATTCACTGCCACATTTTGAAGCTAAAAATGAGACATCACTGTAATACACTTTCTTCGTGGGCCAATGGATCCTAGCTATGAACCGAATTCACAAATTTTCCCTTACTATTTTTCCTTTCTTCCCTTTGTCCAAAAATGACACTGCAGAGACTTTTGATGCTTACTCATTGATTTCATACTCCACATTCTGTCACTCTCTTATCTTCTCAAGCTTTGGGTACAGTAAAATACCTCCTATTTAGTAGCTCACATGAAACTGAAAAGTAAAAGTATTATTAGGATGTGAAAAAAATGTACGTCAGGATGCAGTGAGAAAATATGATTTCTCAGGTAGGAATGGTTTTCTTGCAGGCAAACTTCGCTGTGGAGAAATGTCTCCACACTAAGATGCGTTCAACAACATAGGGAAAGCACTTCAGTCGATAGAGCCTGTGAACTGAAGGTACCAGTTGGAAATAGGCAGGGTATGTAGACAGAGGAAGAGCTGTGGCGTGCTCTCCCACTGTGCCCCCTAGAGCCAGAGGTGGCCTAACTGCTCCATGAAGGTGACTAATGCTTAGTAACCTGAGATCCCCTTGCTCCCCAACACACTCGCTTTTCATGTTAGTGGAAAAGGCAACAGGGGAAATGAGGGCTCCCAGCCCCCCACCCAGTGCACCCTGGTCCCTTCCTTTCTGACTGTGGTGAGGACCTCAGACTTTGTACTACTCTGTAAGGAGCAGATCTTATGGCTAAACAGCTGGTCATCTGACGGCCCCTAAAACACAGACAAAACCACACAAGATCTTTTACTAAAAGTTCGTCAAATGCCATCTGTATTAAAATTCACACAGCTCTTTTGCTGTGTGTGCCTTGTTTATGAGAGAGGACCTTCCCAGCTGGAGCACTGCACCCTAAGAACCCAAACTGCGACCCACTAACCAACCCTAGCTGTAACACTGCACCCTAAGAACCCAAACTGAGACCCACTAGCCATTCCCAGCTGGAGCACTGCACTCTAACAACTTAAACCACATCTCACTAACCATTCCCAGCTGGGGCACTGCACCCTAAGAAACTAAACTGCGGCCAGCACACCCCCACCATTATTCACTGATTATTCCTGTGGTAAAAATTAAGTTACATTTTTATCAGAAAAGTACCACAAATTCTATGGTATTTAATAGTGAATATTTAAGTATCCTTATTTGATAGACAAGCTGCTTTGGTTATTTTTTTGCTAATATTTAACACTCTATAGTAAAGCAAAAGTGGCGGGCCATGGTGGCGCACGCCTTTAATCCCAGCACTCGGGAGGCAGAGGCAGGCGGATCTCTGTGAGTTCGAGACCAGCCTGGTCTACAGAGCTAGTTCCAGGACAGGCTCCAAAACCACAGAGAAACCCTGTCTCGAAAAACCAAAAAAAAAAAATAAATAAATAAATAAAAAATAAAATAAAATAAAGAAAACAACATATTTAAAAAGAAAACAAATTGTTAAAAAAAAAAAAGCAAAAGTGGGTCTCTTTACGTTAATACTAACTTGTGTCTAAACTCAACCTCATGTTTATATTTTTAAACACAAGATGTGATATAAAACATACATATTTTATTTCAGGGGATAATTTAGTTTGAAGAAATGTTCACTTATAGAAGTTTTATCCTGACACTCTATTTCTTAAGCCTACCAGAATATGAACAGATATAGCCTTATATAGTAGTACTGGATTTACTTGTATTCCGTAGAGATGGGCGACTTCAGTGCATAATGTATTGTTTGCTACTTTTCTCACTGATGTGAGAAGCACAAAAGTGCTATAAGGGAAGATGAGTTGTTTATGTTTGCAACTTGAGGGTATAAGGCATGGCAGCTGAGGCGGGGTGGGGTGGGGTAGGGAGGCTGTTGGTCAGACTACATCAGCAGCCCGGGAGCAAAGAAAGAGGACAAAGGGGTTGTTGTACTATAAAACCTCAAGGAGCGCCCTGCAATCCCCTATTTCCTCCAGAAAGGCCCCACTTCATAAGCTTCTTCAGCCTTTCGAAACAATGCTACCAGCTGGGGACTGAATGTCCAAACACACGAGCCCATAAGGAGAATTTTGTTTTCAAACTACAACTTGCAAGCACATTGAATTCAGTGCGATTTAGCTGCATTGTGATCTCTGTGGCTATGATTAAACCATGCAATGCCAAAGGTAGACCAGATCTCTTATGATCCCCACATTATCTAAGCCTCTCAAAGCCTCAGTATCCTTGGTCCACTTAATTTCTTTGCCTTGTGTGAAGAAGATGTGCGGTTTGCTTCTAACCTAGGAAATGAAAAAGATCATGGGCTAGGGCTACATTAGTGGTCATGCAACACGGAAAATCTGATAGATACCACCTTTGTAGATCTTAAGATTCTGATTTAGTGTAATGGGCCTAAAGGCTATCTTTACAGACTTAGAGAGATTCACATGACAAGAAACTGCAAGTAGCCTCCAACATCTGAGATGACCTCAAGTAAAGATAGCAAAATCTGGGGTTCTTATGCAGCCAAAAGATACAAAGTTCTGCCTACAACAGGGTTAGCAAAAACAAAACAACAACCAAAAAAACAAAAACAAGCAAACAAAAACAAGGTTCTTGCCCAGTTGAGTTCCAAGACAAGAACATGTGTTCAATGGTTCAATACTCTGTCTCTAGCCTCTGAGACCATGGGCAGAGAACTCAGTGAGGGCAAATCTAGAGTAACTAGAAGGCAGTAAATATCTGAAACAGTAAGCTACTAAGTTTGCGTTATTATACATTTCTCTAGCCTCAGTTCCTTTCCATATAAAATACAAATGCTTGGATCTCCTAGATTAGTGGTGGGCACCGACTGCCTTAGTGATTTCAACACACATACTCCCGGCCCTGATTCTGGGAAGAAGCTCAATCATTTCTACTGCAATGATGCGTGAAAATCACATTTCTGAAGAGTAAATATAATTGTCTTAGGAAGATGTGAACTCTACTAAAGTTAATAGTGAAAATGAAATCAAGAAGAATACTGATTAACCAGGAACATGACAAACTCAATTGTATTATATTTGACTTTTCAAACAGCTCAAAACAAAATTGAAAACCAGGAGAAATTGCCTCAAGGCATTGTCCCCTGGTCCTTGCAATCCTCCTCTCCAGCCTCCTAGGCACAGTTTCCCTTAGTAACTGTGTATGGTGGAAAAGAAGAAATCTATTTTAAACTTGTACTAGCTCAATCCATGCTTGGAACATAATCGCCTCTTCTGCCAAAATGTAAGAATTGTTCCATATTTGTACAAGAAGATAGATTAGAATTATAGGGAAATATTTATAACTGAAACACTTTCATAACACATAAAAAATTCAAAATATACTTCACCCATTTAGAATAGAGAAATCCCATGGCTAAAGCCTTCATTTTCCTTAATATCCTTCCAAACTGGCTTGCTTTCAGGCCAAATCTCTGAAAGTGAGCTTTATTTATTACTCTCATTTTGATTTCAGATCATTTTAATTACCAATAAAAAGCAAGCACCAATACAGAGCGGGATGTTTATGGAATGCTACTTATGTGGATGTTTTAAAGCTATAATAGATAGTGCCCTCATTCCAAAGATTCTATAAAACACTTTTATAAGTGAATACTGATTATCAAAATTTTGTAAAATCACTTTTACTAGTAGAGAAAATACAAAACAAAGAATGACTTCAAGTCATTGTCTTCAAGTATGCCCCGCACAAGGCCGAATATTTCACCTCACTCTCTCAAGCAGCACGCACGTCTCAGTTCTGTTACTGGAATTATCACTGAGAATGTGAAGGGTTTCACTTATACACTTTCAGACACAGGAGAGGACATCTGAATATTACCAGCATCAGAACTGCCGTGAAACAATCCTGTGGTCCTACTTTATCATCTTAAACCCAGAGGACACTTTGCAATACAGGCAGATGAACAAGACCACGCAGGTATGCTGCCTGGTGAAGTCAACGGGGATTTCAATAGCCAACTAGATTTTCTAGCCCATCCTATTTTATGCTGACGAATATATTGATGTTCTAGAGATGGAGGAAGAGCCAGGAACAGAACATTTATCTAATGGATGATCAGAATACCCTGTGCTGCTGAGTTCACATAAATCCCCATACCTGTGAAAGCTTTTTATTATAAAATCCTGAAAGTTTAGAATAAATCAGACTAATATAAATTGGCCTTTCACAAAACTTGGAAAATGGAGTTCTCCCTATATTTTTAATAATGAATCCTACAGGCAGAGCTGCTGGCTGGTCTTTGAGAAAAAAATGACCAAGAACTCCAAGTCGCCCCAAATGCCTTTTATACCCATTTTCATCTGCCCCACACTCTGATTGATACACCTTCTCATCAACCAAAACGCTAGCAAAGCTCAACAGTTTGCTGCCTTTGGCCGCTCAGCACTACCTGTTTGTAAATTTGGCCAGACTATTTAATGCTTTTGATGCTTTGTCTCTACATACAGCAAGGCATAATGTCCTTCATTCTTTTTTCCAAGGGAGGAAGGCTCGGAAGCAATACAGGGTGGGTGCAACTTGAAAATGGTAAGATATTGTGTAAATACAACATAATATTACCATTAATATTAATAGAGTGTTTCTGGCTCTTAGCCCATTGGGTGTGAGTGCTGCTACTTCATCAGTTGAATTTAGCAGCATTTATTAGAAATGGCACTTTTGTGCTCTCAGGATATCACCATTTAGTAGTCATCAGACTATGCCTATCTTTTCTAACAATGATTATAAATTGATTTTATTCATACTTTATAAAATAATCCCTCTCTTGCAGCTAAAGAGGAATCCACCACAGGAATAGCAATCTGATGCTCCCCTTTTCCACAAAGATTTTCTTAAGCAGATAACTGTTTCTGCCAGATGAGGAATGTGAAACAAATGACTATGGGAGACCCACACAGATGTGCATGCATGTCCATACACACACACACACACACACACATGTGGCATGCACATTCACGTACATAAATGCAGAATCCAAGCAAAGATAGATGACCAACTAACTCATTTAGATTTCCAACAGAACAATAGTAATCTACATTTGAATTATTTTAAAATCACTACATTTGAATTATTTTAAAACCACTTTTAAAAAAAAGCCCCTAGATTTATCAAAGGAAGATTTTTCTGTTACGTTGATATCAGGAACCATAACTGTCCATGTCCTACATTCCCGAATAGTTCCAATTCTTTACTGTACAACTCACTTAACAAGCTAATCCCTGGACGTTAGCCCCCCGGATCTCGATGTTTTCATTATGAGACTGTGGTAATTCAGACAAATTTCCATCTCAACTGCTCTCCTCAGTTTACCAACACAGGCAAACAGGAAGTCATGGAAGTATAGCCACAACAACAGCAAAAGGAGTTCTGACTCACTGCATGCCATTAGTGTCAAAGTTGTGCTGATCTGGGCACTTAAGTTGCATAGATATGACCTCCATGGCCTAGACGTTTATGAACTAGGCATCAACAGCGCCTTCTTCTTCCCTTCCAGGAGAATCTGCCCTGCAGACTCCTTCATTATTAAACCCACATCGACTCCCTAAAACAAACCGGTCATTAGCTTGGTTCCATTTCACTTTCATCTTTTTGACTCTCGCCTTCTGTTACTCCAGAATTTAAGCGGATTTGTGGGAATGAGAGAGCAGACATAAAATGGAAATGCAAAATATTTTCAAATACTAAATGCCATGAAATAATCAAAGCTGAAGTCAGACCACAAAAGTGGTATACTCATGAGGTAAGAATAGATTAAAAATATATTACCATATCTATCTATATATATAGATATATATTACCTTAATAAACCAAACTAGAAGCCAAAGAAACAGGAGGTGTGAAATTTTATTTGGGTGAATAACGGTACCCAACAACTGTAGACTGATGCCAGGAGGAATGAAGGATGAGGGAATTTTGTTTTCCAAACATTAAAAGGCAGATTTTGGATCTGTTAAAGTAAAATACATTATTCTTAATATGATTTCTGCTCTAGCCACTAAAAAAATAAATAAATAAAACAAATTAGAGTACCGCCAAGGCACGCCTCTTCTATCTAGACCACTATTTTGCTAAATCAGAGCCCACATTCTAAGTCACAAAGTGGTAACATTGTGTAGTTTCAGTGCTGGATAGGACAATACGAGAGAAAGGTTCCATAAATGGGAGTCCTCTGAATTTGCAATGGCTCAGGGAAGGGCATCTGAAGTCATTTATCCTCCCAATGACCAGGTTCAATTTCACAGCTCATCCGGAGCTTCTCAGGTGCCAGGCTGCTTGGAAATCTGCAATTGCTTTAATTTTCCTTTTCACTCTGTGAAGATGAAGCACAGCCCACCCTTGTAGAAATAGTGAAAGAAGCTAGCTTCAAACTGATGTCTAGTCTGAAAGAAAGTTTTAAGCTGGTTATCTTAGGTGTTTTGTCACAGTGGCAGGAAGTCATCTGACACACAAGATAAAGACTGGAGAAAGCTAACTAAATATTTATGTGAGCATCTGCCTAGGGTAGGGAAGTGTCTGATAAAATTAACTTTCTCAGTGTTCTATACATTAACAAAGATACCATTAGTTTTATTTAATTGTCAACTTGAGAAACTCAAAATGAAAGACAGCAAATTCCAATAAAACATTATTAAAATGTTCCATTATAGAAAACACCACAGCAAATAAAGTCTGTGCAAAGCTTGGTGACCCCTTCCTGGTATCATGGTCATAGGAGATTGCAAGGAAAATACAAGGCACTTGGAAAGACTGCAGCAGGTGAACATTTTCTTCTAGATTTAGCTATACTTCTAACAAGCGTAGTTCATAAAAATGGGATTATCTTGCAGAAAGGAGAGGGGAAAGAGGGTTCCAGGTCCCAGTTTGAGATTCAATATTCTCACTTCAAGTGAAAATAATTAATTAATACTTTCAAGGAAATACAAAACAGAAAGTGGGGATGAATTTTCACGAAAGTGTCTCTTGGCTTCTTTGGCTGAACCTTAAAGCCAAAGTTAATAACACACCTTGAGATCATTTAAGACTTAAGATCGCTACTCCATGTGTGCTTTTTGTTTGTTTAACCTGTTATTAAGAGAACAATGGAACAACTAACCTTACTTGCCTTGGATTCCTCTGTGTAATCAGCTTTTATAACCTAAGCTAATGTCTAGTTTTAATCTTAAATTATGTATATAGTCTTCTACACCCAACCCAAAGAAGTGTGTGTGTGTTGGTAATAATTTGCTGAAAAGAGCAAACATGGTGAAAGAAACTTTATACAGCAAATATCTACAGTAAATGTTGGAAACAGCAATTGCTTGGTAAGAGTATGTGTGCAGCAGTGAGTTCTTTGGGGTCAGTAGAAGTAAATAACTTAATCCCTTGCTTTCTGTAAAGTCTCTCTCATTTTTTTCCATGCGATATTTTCTATGCTGTCCAATGAGCACAGAGCAAAGTTTTCTTAGGGACACACACTGGTCAGGAATAGGGACACATTCAGAGCAGACAAACACAGACGACAGATAGGTCAGCTTCAAAGCACAGCCAGACAGAAAGCATAGGGACTGAAATGGAGCAATCAGTCTTGGGCTCACTATTGGGCAAGTTAACCCAGGAGGAAGTCTGTGGTTTCATTCTGTAGCTTAACTTGGAGGCAACAGAGAACTGTGATTATAAGAAGCATATCAGAATGCAAGAATAGTGTAACTCTAAATGCTGGCCTTGTAATTATGAAACGAGACGTAACCACGTGACTGCAAAAGACCATGACAAACAAAGGTACTCTTAGCTTCATGTTGGGAGTGGGAGCCTTTCATCTTGAAGCCTTTGCTCATCATACAGGGATGGGTTGAGACAAACCCTACCCCTGCTTTCCCAAGAGGTTGCCAGACAGCCTGGGTATTCATCAATCCTTTAAGTCAATCATTTCACTATTAATTATCTTGACAGAAGGTAAAAAAATATGTAGCAATATTTGCCTACTTAATGAACTCAAGGCATTCAAAATTCAGATGTGCCAATACCAGGTCTCACTGAAGAAAACTATTCTATTTCTGGAATATTTTACATTACTGGATAAATCACTAGTCACCTAGGAATTAAAATCAGGTTTGCATTCATTGCCTGTTTACAATGCTCGATCAAGGAGAAGCTCAAAATCAGTGCACGGAAGACCTTTTGAATAGCTTTCTGTTTCTTACTTCTTTTGCTTGTTGGGCATAAGAGAAAAACATTTTCCCATTTGGACAGGGCCCTGTCCAACCCAGAGTCTTGGGCATAAGAGAAAAACATTTTCCCATTCAGCCAGGGCCCTGTCCATATAATCACAAGTATAGATCTAGGATATAAGCAATAAATTAATCTTTCTGAACAGGGGTTTGGTGATGGGTAAAATCAAGTAGTAGAACTTCCGGATTGTAGGCCAGAAGTGGCCCAACTCAAGGCAGTGTCTGCCTAAGCCATCCCTGGTAAGGAAGGGCAGTTCCCTCTGAGCCATCACTGGCCACCAGAGCACCAGAGTAAAGCTGTATTGCCACAGAAGCAGGCAGAGTCCTCCTCACTGAGGGCCTCCTCCCAGGCAGAGTTGCTCTGTTGGTGCCCAGCGGTTTGAAAGCATTCCCAGTCTGCTGGATGCTGGTCGCGGCAAGCTGAAGGGCTGCTCAAGACACTAGAGCTTACGGCTCAGCCTTGCCAGCACCAGGGAGGGGAGCAGCTGCGAGTTTTCTAGGGTTTTTACAATTCCTTCCCCTCAGCAAGAAAGACTGGTTGTTTCTCTGCCAGACTCCTACTACATTTGTCTGTTTATTAGCTTGTGCCGCATGCGATGTCTAGTAGCCAAGATTGTCATGGTGATAGCCACTTATTTACAATCTGTGTTTAAATAAATTAACTCGGAGTCAATTATCAGCTACATATCTTTATTCTGATAGAAACGCTGGCATCAGTAAAGACAGGCCCTTCTTCAGCGAAGCATGCCCAGAGGGTAAGAATGGCTAGCACGTGAGATGAAAGGGATGTTGCAAAATCATTTCCCAAATCAGAGGGGAAAAAAAAAAATCTAACGTAAAGGGGCTGCTATTTTCACAGTCTTCCCTACTCTCTCTTTGCAAGCAAGATTGTTAGGAATCCAGATCTACTTTTTTTCACAGTAACTTAACACCAAATGAACCTCTCAGGGAGGCAAAGGACTGTCAGCAAAATACTCAGAAAGACAGCGTGATTTAGACGGCCAGTCTCAGGGATCAGTGTCTCTGTCTCTTGCAGAGAAAAAATAGTCTCTAAAAACATGAAGCATGGCCTCCTTTACAGCATCAATCATTTCTGAAGATATTAGATAGAGATTCCTTATATAGCAACAAAATGTCTTTGAAGAAAAGTGTACAGAAAAGGGGGAAATATAGAACTCACTGTCAATTTGGTGTTAAGAATGGTTTTCCAAGCTGGGCAGTGATGGCGCACACCTCTAATCCCAGCACTTAGAAGGCAGAGGCCGGCGGATCTCTGTAAATTTGAGGCCAGCCTGTTATATAAGAGTTTCTGTTGAGAGTTCTCTGCTTAGGTATGTACTCCAATTTTTTTTTATTGGATTATGTGATCTTTTGGTGTCCGATTTCTTGAGTTCTTTGTATATTTTGGAGATCAGACCTATGTCTGATGTGGGGTTAGTGAAGGTCTTTTCCCATTCTGTAGGCTTTCATTTTGTCTTGTTGACCGTGTCCTTTCCTTTACAGAAGCTTTTCAGTTTCAGGAGATCCCATTTATTAATTGTTTCTCTCAGTGTCTGTGCTGCAGGGGTTCTATTTAGAAAATGATTCCCTGTGCCAATGTGTTCCAGTGTACTTCCCACTTTCTCTTCTATAAGGTTCAGTGTGGCTGGCTTTATGTTGAGGTCTTTGATCCATTTGGACTTGAGTTTTGTGCAAGGTGATAGATATGGGTCTATTTTAATTCTTCTACATGTTGATATCCAGTTATGCCAGTACCACTTGATAAATATGCTTTCTTTTTTCCATTTGATATTTTTTGCTTCTTTATCAAATATCAGGTATTAGAAGATGTGTGGATTGATATTCGGGTCTTCTTTTCATTTCCATTGGCTCTCCTGTCTGTTCTTATGCCAATATCAGGCTGTTTTCAATACTGTAGCTCTGTAGTAGAGTTTGAAGTCAGGGATAAAATGACTGAAAGACACTTAAGGAAATGCTCAACATCCTTAGTCATCAAAGAAATGTAAATCAACTCTGAGATTCCATTTTGCACCTGTAAGATTGGCCAAAATCAAAAACACTGGTGACAACTTATGCTGGAGAGGTTGTGGGGAAAAGGGAACACTTCTGCATTGCTGGTGGGAATGTAAGCTGGTACAGCCCCTTTGGGTGTCAGTGTGGTGATTTCTCAGAAAATTAGGAAACAACCTTCCTCAAGACCCAGTAATACCACTTTTGGGTATATATCCAAAGGATGCTCAATCGTGCCACAAGAACATGTGCTCAACTATGTTCATAGCAGCTTTGTTTGTCATAGCCAGAGCCTGGAAACAGCCTAAATGCCCCTTGATCAAAGAATGGATAAGGAAAATGTGGTATATTTACACAATGGAGTACTACACAGCAGAAAAAAATAACGACATCTTTAATTTTGCAGGAAAATGGATGGAGCTAGAAAACATTATTTTGAGTGAGGTAACCCTGACCCAGAAAGACAGTTATCACATGTACTCACTCGTAGGTGGTTTTAAGCATAAAGCAAAAGCCAGCCTACAAACCACAATCCCAGAGAACTTAGACAACAATGTGGATACTAAGAGAGACTTACATGGATCTAATCTACGTGAGAAGTAGAAAGTAGAAAAAGACAAGATCTCCTGAGTAAATTGGGAGCATGTAAACCTCGGGGGAGGGTTGAAGGGTGAGGGGGAGAGGCAGGGAGGGGAGCAGAGAAAAATATAGAGCTCAATAAATATCAATAAAAATGTATAAAAAACAGGAGGAAACAAAAAAAGAAGAGCTAGTTTCCAGGACAGGTTCCAAAGCTACAGAGAAACTCTGTCTCATAAAACAAAAACAAACAAACAAAAGAATGGTTTTCCATAAATGTTACACCTTTAGGTTTTTCCTGCTCCCAAAGGAATCAAAGAGTCACGGATTTCTTCCATATTGTTTTTATTTTTCTATGATGCTTTGCACCAGACCCAGAGCCCCACTTGAGAGAGAGGCAGGTCCCTGTGATGTGGGAGTCCCCTCTGTGTGCTGTGATTACCACTAATGGATAAAGATCTATAATTGGCTTATTCATAGGGCAAAACTTAGATAGGCAGGGAGGACTGGACAGGATGCTGGAAGAAAAAGGGCATAGTCAGAGAGACTCCATGGAGCCATCAGAGTCTGGCATGCCAAATCTTTGCCAGTAAGCCACTGCCTCATGGCAATATACAGATTAATAGAAATAGGTTAAATTAATATAAGAGTTAGCCAATAAGAAGCTAGAGCTAATGGGCCAAGCAGTGTTTTAATTAATATAGTTTCTGTGTGGTTATCTTGGTTCTGGGTGGCCCAGACAAACAAGCATCTCCCTCCTACAGATTGGTGCATCAACATGGTGGACTAAATCCATGTAAAACCTTGCAACAGCCCTGCTTCATTGTTTTTAGTTATTATGTAAAAGCAAACAAAACGACAACTTTATGCACACATATTTTCATATTTTCTTAGACGCTATCTACGATAGGTGAGCTGTAAAATAAAAACCAACATCACCATGTGAATGTGTCAGTTCCTTTTAAGAGATGAAGGCAAAAACAAACAAACAAAAGCACAGATACTGGATTTGTTTTGAAAGTGGTCCTGCTATAGGACTTGGAGCATCATTGTCACATTGAATGTAGTCTCTGAGCTTTCAAATGCAATGAGTCATACAGGGAAAACTGCCCTGAGCTTGCATTGCTGAGGAATATGGGCTGGATAGAGCTTGCACTGTGGAAAATGCACACCTCCATCCTGCTTTCTCTGCACACCCTCAGATACGGGCTACGAGTTCAGCCCAAGCACAGGTCATGCTGTTTCTCAATGCAGACAAAATCATAGCAGCAGAATCTTTGTCATATTCTCGGATCAAAAATGGGTGTCTATGTTTCAACTGTAATTTGCAGATGACAATTTAAAGATTAAACACAGGATATATGATCCCCCTGCTAGTCATTTTCCTTGGCAAAACAAATAAGAAATTAAAACTCAAACCAGTTTCTCTTACACATCAGCAACATGGACACAACTACAATTCTCAACATATTCTGTCTTACCCACGTTTACTTCATTCTGTATAAATGATTTTAGCCTTACTTTATGATAGCAGAATAAGCATATCATAAGCCGTTGAGCCTCACCCAGGAGGAGACCTCATGTCATGTAAACATTGGTTAAATGCCCTGCAGCTGGGAATCTTTCTGATAATGTTGAAGTTACTTAAAAATATCTATTCCACTGTTATTTTTCAAAGATATTTTAAAATGTTATTTTTAAAGATCCAGAATGTTAATACTTAAAAATTATGCTTCTATTTTGCAAAATTAAATTAGTATTTCTTGTTGCAAAGTATTTTGTAGACTTTCTCAGTCTAAGCTCAAGTGGGGGTGTCTTGTGTGGGCTTTGTAAACCAGAGCCTGAGACTCCCCAGATCATTTTTCTACTGTCCCAGCTGGTTCTTCTCCAGGCTTTCCTAACAGGGAACCTCCTATGAAGACAGAAAGATGCTATGTCTCTCTCTCTCTCTCTCTGCATCACCCTTTCCCCAGAGCTCCTGGAACCATCTGGCAAATTTTCCAGCATTACAGCACTATTGCGAACCTTTCAGGGTCACCAGGGCCAACCTGCCCTGTTCCCTCTGAGGAGTGCTTGCTCTCAGCCAGGATTACTGCCCCCACTCACCAGATACTAGTTAACTTCAACTCCACCAGTCATTTCCTTCAAAAGTCCAAGAGCTAATAGTTCCTGTGTTTCCTGTTGTCTCCCTAAATCTAGGAGAGGAAACTGCCTTCTGATTCTGGCACAATTGTGACAATTTAGCAGACCCTTTTGACACTTACCAGAGTCACGAAAGCTTCCTGCCTAAGAAATGACTCCTTAAATACTGTGTGCAATAGGCTGTGTGGGTTGTCATCTGACCGGGCCCTGAGGAAATTGATAACACCCTGAGACAGTTAGGTTGAGTGTCGCTCTTCTTGCTTTACTTTACATAGGTAACATTTTGCTAACCACTTGGTGGGGAGGAAGAAACCCTGGGACTTGAACTCAGCATTCAAACTTCAATGCGTCTATAGTTCCTGTAGAAACTGCTTGTGCTCACAAAGTAAACAAAGACGTGGTATATTTTCGCTGTCAGTCAAAACCTGTATGGATATTTAAAGCAGATCTTCTGAATTATGCAAACCCAAAGCTAACTTTCACATCAAGATTCTCCATTTGCAATCATTCCTGAAAACAGGTTGAGATGTATACCATTAAATCAACGAAGCCTACAAAGTGTGAACTTGTTGAAAATGCCCTGACCAACCTCCGTACTTACTGATTGCATTAAAACCAGGAAAGCAGAGTCCAGTGAAGAGGCTCTTGTCTCCCATGTGTGTGCTTCCAGGGGCTCTTAAACACGTACACAGATCCTGGAAGTGACTGGGAAAATTCTAAGTAGTGTCTATTTCCTGATGGGTACTCAGACAGGAGTTTCCTTACTCTGGTTGGCCAAGTAATGTGTTTCCCTTTCTTCTTGTCTGTTCAGTGGCTGTGCTTCTGAAGGATGCTTTGTGTGCCTACAAATCACAGGAATTCCTGCACGGCACAATGGGAGACTCCAGCCAAAGCCTAATCAGGTTTATGAAAGTGTCACAAATACTTCCCCAATGGCGCCCGCAACTGGTGGCCTGAAGATAACAAAGGAAAGTGAGGGCAGAGGCGCCAACGCTCACTCTTCTTTCCACAATATCAGAACTGAAACAGAAAAAAAAAAACCAAAAACCCAAAGCTGCAATGTATTTGTATGGCTTGTACTGTATGAATATGCTAAGACATGTTCTGTGTGCTATGAATACAGATTTTTATTTTAAAATCTTATCTATGAATACAAATTTTTATTCTAAAATCTTATATGTGCATATATTTACATTGTACTCTATTCTATCAATTTTCCCCACCACATGTCTATGATTCACCAAGAACTAAACAAATCTCTTTCTTTAACATTTTTCATGTATATATGTATTTGTGTGTGTGTGTGTGTGTGTGTGTATGTATGTGGGATGCTTGTGCCATGGTGTGTGTGTGTGTGTGTGGATGCTTATGCCATGGTCCATATGTGAAGGTCAGAGGACAAATTACTGGTGTCAGTTCTCTCCCTCATCCACATAGGTCCTAGGAATTAAACTCAAGCTGTCTGTCTTGGTGTCAAGTGCATTTGTGGGCTGAGCCTCCTTGCCTACCCTAATGACTAGAACCATCTGTGTCCTACTTGAATGAGATGAGACTTAAATCTGCTCTTGGTGAGTAATGGTATACAACAAACAAGGCAAAGGAAGATGCTGTAGGAAGTCTTACAGCCAGTGGTTTCCCGCCCACTGGGGCCTGGCCTCTTATACTATATATGCTGATGTAGAGCTCCCGTCGGGCCTCTTTCTGGTTGTTGGATTCGGTTTCTGTTCTCCATTCAAGCATTGTGAGTTTACCCCTGAATAAATAACCATCTATTTCTCACTTCTGAGCTAGTGTGGGATTTCTTTTAAGCGTCCGTCCACATCTAGCTCCCACGTGGATTCAGACTCGACGCCTACCGGGTGGACGGCGTAATGGCCTAGCTGATCCGCGGTCCAGACAGTCTCCCAACCCTGCCCACTTGGATTGTTTTTACTATGCAGTTTTTTGTAGAACAAAACAAAACAAACACCCTCCCCCCACTCATTTGTTGCTGATGCCTCTGAAAGTGCAAGCTTCTGATTTGAACCCCAATGTTATCAGAATTTATCACTGAGACACTCACAGCAAATGACAGTTTCCAACGCGCCACTGTGTATTGGTGAATGCGGCCTCCTGCAAGGGGCTGCTTATTGCAACATGTTGCCACGGGCTCAGTTACGTGTGGACACTTTTGCTGACGAGCAGCCTATTGAGTTAGGAACCCACAGGACGATGTCTCCCCAGACCACCACTCAGATAATTAAGCTTTATCGCTCCTCTTGAGAGAGCTCTTCTGCCTTGAATCACTAACGTTCATGGTGCTGCCTAGGAGCGCAATGGAAAAGTTGAGAGTAGATTCAGGGAAGATTATTCTGTTGAAGTATCTGCTACAGAAGCACAGGGAACTAAGTTCGGATCCCCTGGCCCATGTGGTGATCCATAATCAAACCCCAGTGAAGGGGACTGAGACAGGCAGAGCCCTGCAGCTCATTGAAGAGGCCAGAAGAGCTGTGGTTCAGATGCAGTGGGAGACTCTCAAAACAAAGAAAGACTCTAGACATTGACCTCCAGCCTCCATAAGCTTGCATGTACACTTCGTGTCTCTGCAAGCGCACATGCACTTGCGCACACACACAAGTTACTAAATACAATTTTATGTTAAGCATAATAGAAACAACATCTACGTCTTTGATATTATGAAAGAGGTGAAACTAAATTTTCTTTACCCTTCAATTTTGTGAGGGCATTAAATAGAGATCACACCAAGGCTGCTATATTACAGTGTCTTTAATCTGCAACCATATGCATGCATGTATATGTGCTTGTGAGTGTGCGTGTGTGCCTCTAGGGAGAGTGTCATGCTCTTTTCCTCACTGTTCCTGATTGACAGGAAACAGAAACTCCACCTTCCTCTGGGGGATCAACCTGACTGATCACATGTCAGGGCACTGCAGGGACCCTGCTTGCAGGACTGGGGCTTTTAGAAGCATTAAGAGGTCAGCATAGCATAGCAGCTATGACTCACAGTCTCCACTCCTTCCATGTGGCAAGCCGACCTCATCAGCCTCCCCCTTCCTTCCTTTCCCCTTTCTCTCTTTCTCCACCCTCTCCTTTTTCATCCCCCCTCCCACACACAGGTAGATATTTTGGCGTTTTCGGTGAACTGGCCATGATACTGAAGTGCACTAGTTCTTTTCTCTGACTTTTAATATGATGTGATAGTATTATAGAGATAATTCATTAGCATCGTGGAAAGTCAACGCTTTGCGACTTTAGGTGTGTCCCCTTGCTCTCTGAATCCCACTTTCCTTCCTAGATGTTTTCTATAGCACCTTTAACTACATAATTCTGTGAATCCTTATTTTTCATAATTTATTCTCAATGGAATTTCTTTCCAGATGAATTTGCATTCGATAACTCTTGGTGGTCTAAGTCATTTCTCTAGTGTGTGATTTAATTGATGTATTATTCCTAAGGTCACAGAACACAAACTAGACCATATATTAAGAACTCACGAAAGATGCACCTGATTTTTCAGAAGCAGAAATCAGACACAGACAAGCCCCAAACCAGCTAAATAGAACTCTCACCAGCAAAGTCACCTCTACCTAAATGGAATCCAGCTTATTGGGTACCAATGACACCAGCCTTGCCAGAGCCATGGGACTGGGGCTCGACAAATGTGCACACTGATCATCACACATTAGAGGGTGCACAGATACCCTACATAAATCAGTGTCCACTGAGCCAGTGAATATCTTCTTTCATTATAGCAGCTTAGGTACATGTTTGGTTGGCACAGCCCATCACTGTGCAAAAGCCTATATGTTTCTTTGTCCCTCCCCTGCATATGGGAAGTTCTCACTTATTACAATTTCTATCTCATGTGTATGTGTGTGCATGCGTGCGTTTGAGCATGTATATATGTATGGATATGCATATACATATAGACATGTGGAAGCCAGAGGACAGCAATGAATATCATTCCTCGGGAGATGTCTCATGGGGTTTCTCAATTCCCTGGAGCTTGACAAGGCAAGTTGGCTAGCCAGGAAACCCTAAGGGTCCCCCTGCCTCCAACTTCCCACTATTGGGATTGCAGGCACACCAACATTTTATATGTATTCTGGGCATCAAATTCAGGCCCTTACTTTTTACAAGGCTTGCTATTTACTGACGAGTCATTTCTCTAGTCCTCCACTTTCTATCTTTTATATATTTAGGGTACTCAAGGACCAAACTGGCCATATCAATTCAGGTAAAGGACAGAGAGGAGAATTACGATCATTAATTCCAACTCTCTTAAAGAATTCATCTGAACAAGAGAGAATTGGAATTGCAGAAGCTAGAACAACAACAACAGCCAAAAATATCTTAAATTGCATTTAGCCCATTGACCTAAATTTTCAAATTAGGAAACTGAAACAATAGAGGTGCAATGCTTCCCTAAAATAAACTTCATTTTAGGTTTATCTCGGGTGTCATTATGTTACTTTCCACATGGCACATGAGAAATCCACTTCTGACCACACTAGAGTTTAGGGATTCTGGTTAAAATATACTTGAAATGTCATTTACCAGCCAGCCATCTGTTAATAGACTCTTTTTAAACATTTATTTATTTGTTTGTGTGTATGTGTGTGGGCACATGCACACCATGGGGTGTGGTGTGGAGACCAGAGGAGAGCACAGAAGAGTTGGTTCTTTTCTTACCCCATGTGGTTCCTAGGGACAGAACTCCTGCTATCAGGATGGAAGGCTGGGACTTTACCTACGGAGTCACCTCACTGTCCCTCACTAGCTACCGGCTGAGGGGCGGTCCAGTCCCTCATGCTGTAAACCGACTAAGCAGCTGTGCCTAGCTCACTCACTGGGCTGGGTGGGCTACTGGCTAAGCTGAATTTGATGCCCTAAGAGAGCTCATTTGATGCCTGGGTCCTAAGCCAAGATAGCTGCATGGCTGTACCATCTGGGACTCACTCCTTTAGCCGTCTTCCATCTAGCTTTTCTATGATGCTGGAGTCCCAAGAGGGCAAAGGTAGAACCTAGAGGGTCTCTCCAGTTAGAGGATCAGAGGTCACCGTGTGCAGCTTCTGTTGCAGTCTTCCCATCACAGCACGTGAGAGGGAAGGACAGATTTAAGTGGTGGAAGATTAGACTGCATCCCTTAATAAAAGAAACTTCAAGGTATCTTCCAGCACATCTGACCACATAGATAAATACAAAAGAGAGGACCCAGGAGGTTGGATAGGAGTAGAGACATAGACCCATCTTTCAACAGAATATGTATTTATGGAAGATAAGAAACCAGAGGATGTTGGCTTATTGCTCGGAGTTATTACCTTGAATTCTAATAAACAGGAGGTAAGCCGATGCTATGCTTGCCTACCTCACGATTGGGGCTCAGCAAATCCTCACTCCATAACCATGGGGCCAGGAGTAGGAGTGAGACTGCCTCACAGAGACTAAGCTGAGTCTTGTCAGTTTATTGACTAGGTACATATTCTTATCTGTTATGAAAAACCACGACCTTCTCAACCAAGGGAAGCAATTACTTTAATAGAGAGCATTGTTAAGTAACAACACCGAGATTCGGAAGTCACGGGTTTCAGGCAAGGTGAACACATTCAAAGCAGGCTCTGTTTAATCACAGAAGCCTCACGAAGCAACTCGGCTTACCAGAGTATGAAGCTAATGATGCCAAGGCTTTGATCCCCTAATAGGCCGATGAATCTCAAGGGGAGAAATTCTTCTCTACATAAGAGTAGCCTTGACCGCACCTCTCCATGCTGAGTCCTTTCTTAACCTCAAGAAAAAGGGCATCAGGACTCAATATGAAACATCTATTTTTGTGAATACTACACACTCCGCTAGATACCGATAGGCCTACAAAATATGACCTATATAACTATCTTTCCAGAAATTTTCACATTTGTAAGGGGAAAAATAGGACAATTCAAATAGCTAATAGCTAGCAGGCATGTCCACGCTGTGGCCTGACCCATGAGCCTATGTGTCCTAGTGTAGCCATGAACGTGACAGGACGTATTTTATAAAGGATGCCATCATCATTTCAAAATATTGGAAAGTCTTTTTTCTTTTGTATAAAATGACCGATAGCTGGACAGGAGGACAGATGGTGCACAGTATTCTAAGGAGAAAGACACCTTTTTAAAGGAGCATAAACAGTGTACGAAGGGTTGGGGAGGCGGCTCCACAGTAAAGAGCACTAGCTGCTCTCCCAGAGTAACTGCCGGAGCTTGATCCTAAGCCCTCGCCTGCTGGATTACCTGCAACTCCAGTTCCAGAATATCTGAGACCCACATCCGGCCTCTATGGAATAGGGTATACATGTGTTACATGGACACACATGCAGATAAAACATTTATGCATATAAAATAATTCTTTTATATGTGAAAAATAGTAATATTTGAACTACACATTTAATGTGAACCAAATGTTTCAAGTTAAGAGGAGAATACAGCATTCTGGATTTTCAAAAAAGGTTAGGGAAAAAGAAGAACAAAGAAGTTTTAAAAAATACCACGTTGTGGGGCTGGAGAGATGGCTCAGTGGTTAAGTGCTCTTCCAAAGATCATGAGTTCAATTCCCGGCAACCACATGGTGGCTCACAACCATCTGTAACGAGGTCTGCTGCCCTCTTCTGGTCGGCAAACACACACAGACAGAATATTGTATACATAATAAGTAAATAAATAAATAAATAAATAAATATTAAAAAATACCACATTGTATATGAACATTAATCTAAAAGGAGACTAAGACGATGCCTATGGATACCAGCCTGGGGAGAGAGAATTTGGAACTGTGTGAAGTGAAACATGCAAGTAATCCCCAAAATTAAGAGGGTGAGGATGCAGTTTGAGGTCCCCTGGGCTAAGAGAACCTGTCTTAGAAGACAAATCCAAAAGGAAGTCGGAGAAGAAGAGAGGAAGGCAGGGAGTGGAGGTCGTGGGAGAGAAAGGACGGGAAAAGAATCCACATGGTTTGGGAAAGTACTAGAGAAGAGCTGTAGGTTACTGAGCAATGGAAGAAAACAAACAAAGCGTTCTTAGGCTGCTCATTCTGGCCACAGGGAATATGGGTCGCATGCAGAGGAAACGAGTGCTCAGGAAGGAGGCGGCAGTTATCCGATCCAATAAATTCCATGAGTTCATAAAAGACCAGAGGTGTGAGGAAAGCATCCAGAGCCCCGGTGGACAGATCTCACCACAGGTCACACCTCAGGTCACACCTCCAGGAGAAGTGTGGCTGGTTCCCTCTACTCAGAGAAAGATTGAGTGAAAGACAAGAAATAGAAAATTTATAAAATATTTGATAGAAGAGAAAGTGTAAAGAAAACATGGGTAGCCTCAGAGACCTCCACTGTCTACTCTTCAGCCCTTAGACAATGACAAAAGGCTCTATTGGGGATCACCCAGTAAGCCTAGGGACTTAAGACTTGTGTGTTAGGGCGGGCACCAGTTATGAGGCAAAATGCAGTGGACGGTGACACGGGACTAGCTGAGGTGAGAGCTGGTGAATCTGATGTTCAAAGTCTCTCCAGCCACACTTCGTGTCCTACCAAAAATAAAAGCAACTGGACAGTGGAACTTACCCAGGCCGGAAACCCAGAAATTACAGGACAGGGGGCTATTTAATGTCTTAATGAAGACATCTGAAACACTCCCATCAAATGACTGTGGCTAAGGAAAGGAAGCCCTGTTAAGCAGGCCAGACTGACAAGCCTAGTTAAAAAGGAGAAGGAAGAGGAGGAGGAAGGAAAGGAGCAGGAGCAGCAGCAGAACTAAAACAAGGAGGAGGAGGAAAGAGCTTGGATCCTCAGTGGAAGAAAGGAAAGATTACTGTAAAATTTCAAAACTGCTAGGAGAAAACACAGAGAAACACTTCAAGATACAGAAAAAGTAGGGACTTTCTAAAAAGGACAAACAGGATTTCACAGAATTGGAAAAGTAAAGGTTCTAGAGCAAAGGAAATAACAGAACAAAGAGACATGCTACAAAATGGGAGGGAAAAGCCTTTCTAGGCAAGCATATAACAGGGAATTAGCAACTGAAACATGCAAAGGCCCCACAGAGTCAGAAGCACACCAGTAAAGATTCATCCCATCACAATGCACATTTACATCTCCTATAATTTTATATCAACACAAAATATTTTGCAATGAAATTCTGGGAGACTGAAATCAATATAATTATAAGATTATTACTATCTGGATTTTTTAAATCTGAAAACCCCGTAATAAATCCATGAATACCATTTGAAATGACATCCCAGAAAATATGAAATACAAGGTATTTTGATACAAAGAGAAGACTACTCACAGACTGTAAAAGAGGACTTGCCCCTGCTGTATACATAAGCACACCCAACCACACCAACTGCTCCAATAAACTATGTCTCAATAGACTAAAATTTCTCCAGCTTCCAGCACAGTTGTGCAGTGTGACCATGCACTTGTGTGACCATTCACTGAGCCACTCTTTCTAAAGCAAGAATTCTCAAGTTAAGCTGCATGCCGGAATTTACTGATAAGCTTATAAAAAATCTGCTATACTCATGTTATGCCAGATAAAAAATATCCAGAGGGAAGATCAAGATACTATTGCCTTTGAGAACCTCCCTGGTGACTCTAACACAGTCAGGGCTGAAAGTCATGCTGGGCATTGGGGTTCCCAACACTCCAAAATAAGAGAACTGGATGGAGATTTTTGTACAGATGTGACTCTCCAGCGCCCAGATTCCTAAGCAGCCAGGCTGGGGTCTGTACACTTGAACAGTGCTTCAGAAAGACACCCAGGAGAAAAGTCACTGTGTCTCAATGAACAGAGCTCAGAGGCACGCTTTAGAGCCACTTGAAAACCCTTATTTGCTGGAAGAATCAATTTAGAAAGTAATCTCGTCTTTCCAGATAACATCCATGTCTAAATGGCCATTCTGACCTTCTTGATGCAATGGTCAGTCTGGCTGGAATTGGGAAAATCAGTTCAGAAACCATTGCAAAATGATTCTGGCCTATGGAGGGACTTCATACGATGGCAGTGGCTAGGGTTGGCATGCCTTTCACCCCATGTACATATCATCTACTGTACTTAGAAATAATCACTGATATTATAGCCTCAAAATTCCCTGTGACATTTCTTCAAAAGCGACAAAGAACACTGGTGAAAAATAGACTTTGGGGCAGAGCTGCAGGGAATCCTTGCCTCATAAAAGTAACCGAGCAAACTCGGGTTACTCACTGAATGGTATCATGTTCAGGCTTCTCTTTTGTACGATCGGGAACTGTAATCATAGTACCTACCTCACATTGCTGTCATGGACGTGACAAGAAAAACAAGGATATGTGATCACAAGCTAAGCACTTGGCAAAGGTTCATATGTACTACTGCTAACCTCAAACAATGTGCAGGCTCTATATAGCTCAAAACAACATCAGGTGGCTTTTATGCCCATTTCTGTCACTATCAACAAATTACGTTGAGACATATGAATTTAAAGGTAATCCACAAATTATGATTATCCTTGGTTAAAACTTTATTTTTTTTTAATTTATGTTTTCCAAGGCTTTTAGGATCTTGGAGTACTGTAAATTGTTGAGTTAATATAACCTATCTAGCAAGAAATTCTTTTTCATGTCAAAATTTATTCAGTCACACTGAACTTTAATCCCTTTTTTCTCTGGGTTTGGTTTCTGTGCCAATTTAGAAAAATGGCAAAGTGATAGCTGCCATTATATATACTGGTTGTGGAAAGCACATGACATCTAAAAAGGACATTGGAACCTTGAGATGTGTTTTCCTTTGCATTACATGTCATAGAGAGGAGAAGCTTTTAAAGAATGCCAAGCAAAGCATTATTAGAGGTAATTTTAACTACAATGTAGACCCTATTATAGAACACGAGTTCATAATCCTGGCATCCTCTATGTAAATTCTGACTCTATGAGAATATTCATATAATAATTAATAATAATAATGCATACATGGATGCTAATTATGAAAATAAAAACACTTCAGAGCCTACTATATAGAAGGATGAATGAAGAGGCAACCCAGCAGGTATCAAAGAAGGATCCAAGTATAAAACTTGCTCATTTAAGATTGTCAATATTATTTAGTGCCTTATTTTGTCTTTAAGAAACAGCTTTAAGAAAGATATTATGGTCAAGAGGTTTCAAAATCATCAAATGTATTTAAAACCGTGGAAATTCATGGGAATCTACCCTGAAAGTTCATTTCAGATTCATGTTCCTCAAGAATACTTTATATTCAAAATTCAAGTGTAGTTATAATATACTAGAAATAATTAACGCTAAAATCCTTCCCTAGCCGGTGAAGAATTTAGGTCATTCCGTGGGTAGGATAATGTCTATGTTAATTCTCCAAATCCCATGGGATTCAGGTCAGAGACCTACACACTGCAGAAAGAAAGGACATAATTTTAGATAACATTTGAAGGAAATCTTGCAGAATGATTAAGAATCTGCATCAGCATCTTTTTAGGGGACCGTTCACTGCAGGCAAACATTTATAGTCTATAAATACGATACCTGCTTGTTATGTTCTATACATAGCACGCACGTTCTCGTTTTGCTCTTCGGGTGTCATCTTGATGCTGTCTCATTATGCCAACTGTTCTCTAAGGATCTGCTAAGTCCACCGTCTTTAAGTGTATTTAAAGTCTCAGCACTCCGCTCCGTTACACGGCCAACACACTGATGTGGCCACATTGCCATCCAGTCCCCATCCCACAGAGCAGATGACACATCATTTAAAAATTAAGAGGGGGGATGCAGGAATCAGAAAAATGGCTCAGCAGTTAAAAGTACTTGCTGCTTTGGCAAAGGAGGTGGGTTTAGCCCCCAGCACCCACGTGGTAGCTCACAACCACCTTTAAATTAAAGCGTTCCTAATGCCCTCTTTTGGCCTTCATGTGTACTAGGCATATCATGGTACACACACCATACATGAAGGCAAAACACTTACATACATATACACACATATTAATTTAAGAGCATACAAGTAGGGTTATATCTTTTCCATATCTAAAGACACTCAATGACTTTCAGAGTCTGAAACACCTTAAAACATCACTAAGATCCTAAGTGAACTGGTGCACACTATAACCCTAACATACTCTCTAGGAGAATAGGAACCAGCCTTGTTAAGTGGGGCAGACACTGTTACTGGCCTATCCTATATCAACTTGGCATATGTCTCCTAATGTCATAATGCCAGATTTGTCAGGACTGGCAACTTTCCCAGCTTTCTGTATAGACAAGGTCCACTGCCTAATCGTAGCATCTACAACATATAAAAGGTTGTCTCTAATTGAGGGAATGCTTTAAGTTTCCAGTTAGTTGTCAAAGAGAAATTCCCTGTCCATCCTATAAAATTAGATTCCCTACTGTAACTGTGTGTCATAGAATCCTGTTTGTAACACTGATCACAATTTACTATATTTTTGTCATTTTCCTCGTGCCTCTTGATTCTTCTGCAAGCTGCTATTTCTCACAGTATTTGTACTAAACAAAACTTGTGACAGATAAGAAAGAATAAAATGGGGCTGGAGAGATGGCTCAGAGGTTAAAAGCACTGGCTGCTCTTCCAGGGGTACTGGGTTCAAGCCCCAGCAACTACACGGTGGCTCACAGCAACCTACAATGCAATCTGGTGCCCTCTTCTAGATAGATAGATAGATCGATAGATAGATGGTAGATAGATAGATAGATAGATAGATAGATAGATAGACAGACAGACAGACAGACAGACAGACAGATAGATAGATAGATGGTAGATAGATAGATAGATGGTAGATAGATAAATAACTTTTAAAAAAGAAAGAATAAAATCCATTTTATGAGAACTAAACATTGTAAATTAGGTGCTAAGTCCATTACATGAGCATCTGTGACACATTTATCTTGTTTAAGGCATTAATGTTGATGATGCAAAAGTAATTAACAGTAAATATGACATGACTCGCGGTCTTAAAAATGACACAGATCAATGCAAAGGGAAATTCATGGGCTCATACAATCATTATGGGTGTCACAAGCAAGACACAAATGCCATAGGGTTCAAAGGAGAAAGAAATCCTTATTGTTGAGTACTGGGAAATGTTGTGGCTGAACTGATGTCTAGGCTACAACATTCAGTCCAATTTGAACAACGTAGGAAAGATGATTGAACAGCGGGGATGAACAACAGCTCAGAGAGGTTACCCAGGAGGCGCTTCCAGAAGCTTGGGTTGTGTATGGGGAACACGGAAGAGCTTACATCCCTGTGTGCTCACTTCCTTTAGCTCCAACCTCAAGACAATCCAGTTGAAACCAAGTAATAATAATAATTGTGCTTTGGGATGGCAAGATGGCTCAGGGTAATGGCACTGGCTGACAAGACTGGAGATCTTTGATCTCCAAAATCCACATTTTGGTACAAAGAGAACCAACACCTAGAAGTTGTTCTATGATCTATACATACATGTTGTGGCAAGCACAGGTACATAAACATAGGTCATACCACCACCACCACTACACTACAGGCTACATGTAAATTAAAAGTTTTACAAAGACCGGGCTGTGGTGGCCCACTCCTTTAATCCCAGCACTCAGGAGGGAGATGCAGGCAGATCTCTGTGAGTCTGAGGCCAGCCTGGTCTACAAGAGTTAGTTCCATGAGAGGCACCAAAGTTACAGAGAAACCTTGTCTCGAAAAAGCAAAACAAACAAACAAAAAAAGTTTTACAAAGAGTAATTTTGCTTTAATGTGGGCAAGTTACAAGAGTACACTATGGAGATGGAAGAGAGGGGAGGCATAGGATGTGGTGTTTGTGCAAATTCTATCAACATTTACGAAGGATGTGAATTAAAATGATTAAAAAATGCATATACATAACTCTTATAATCTAGAAAGATAAAGGGAAGTTACTTATTGTAAAGGTATAGACAAAAAGCTGAAAAATGAAAGAAAGGAAGAACATGTGACTTACAGACCTTATAGAAAGCTAAAGAAATTTACCTCTGAAAGCTTGTGCTCTTATAGGTCTTCCCTATTCTAAATTACTTTAACCTCACTGTAGCTTAGATGCCATCACCAGAGGCAAGGTTCAGAAAATTCTCGTGCTTAACATAAATTTTAATTGCCTCTTAAAATCTATTAACACAAACACAAATGCACACGTGTGTGTACACATGTTTTCAGCTTTTCAAGGAGATCCACTGAATTGACTATATCATATGCTTTTATCAATTTAAGAAATACAAAGTGTTGTCCCATTAGATCGACCACCCAATTAGTGCGGTAACTAGAGTATATATGTAAAGAGAAATACATAGTACATAAGTTAGCGGAGTTCTATTATTCCATGCATGCAAAAGTTTGAATGCTGAATGCCACCAAAGGTTCATGCATTAAAAACTTGGTCCCCAGAGTGATGATATTAGAAGACTGTAGAATCTAATGAGCTGTAGTCTTACAGGATATACTTAAAATAATGCAGGTGTGCTCTAGAAAGACATTTGGGAAAGTCTTCACTTCGTGGCTCATTTTATGAAGCTTGTTCCAAATGTACCCTCTCCCATACCTGCCATTCAGTGTTTTTATCAGAAGCCCCAAACCCTGAGTACACCAGTACTGAACCTACAAAACTGTGAGCTAAAGCTTCATAGGATTTAATAGCCTCAAGTGTTTTGCTGTAGAAATGTAAAGCTAATAGACTATGATACATATTCATTTGTATTTCGCAGTGTCCTCGCAACTCATAGATCTATCTTACTTCTTGAGTTTTGCACTCTCCCAGTGCCTATGAGGGTTGAGTAATAATTTATTGCACATTTTTAGATATGAAAATAAACAAAGCATGTTGCTTAAAAGAAACAAGAGAGTGTTTGTGTCCCCCCACCAAAAAAAAAAGAGAGAGAGAGAGAAGAGATTTCAAAGAAGTTGCGAGTCTTCTACAACCACAGCAGCACAAAGACGCCTCCCGGTCACAGGGGGAAGAATGACTGAGGTGTGTATCACATAAAATGTTGTCCAAGATTACCCATAATATTCCTTACAAAGGTTTTTGGTTATTAGCACATTTGTCTCCAGCATTCCTGAAAGACAAGTAAGAGCAGGCGGGTTCATCAGCCTTCCCTGGGATGGATCACCTGAGGCCGGCAATGGTGAAGCTGAGGATTGCTGTGCTCAGGTAGCATCAGACAGAATTGAAGTCCCTGCTTTTACCCTTGGGCCCCTTCTCTTAAAAGGATGTCTCAGTGAGGGTGAGGGTGGTTCAGGGAAAGAGGCTGTGCCCATCACTCCATGACCAGACTTCTAAAATTTTTCTGTGATACTTTTGTCCCTCAGACAGGGAAATGAACTTTAAATTTGACCAAATAGATCATTAACTCGAAGAACAGGAAGAACAGAAGTGCCTCACATTCTAAACAGAACTGCAAAAACTAGGTTATTTATATGACAAGCCTTCTCGGCATCTGTAGTGGACTTATCCTTAGTTACTATGGAAACACAAATCAAAATGACTCTGAGGTACCATCTTACACCAGTCAGAATGACCAAGATCAAAAACACCGAGGATAGCTTATGCTGGAGAGGATGTGGAGTAAGGGGAACACACTCCTCCATTGCTGGTGGGAGTGCAAACTGATACAGCTGCTTTGGAATCAGTATAATGGTTTCTCAGAAAATTGGGAATCAATCCACCTCACGACCCAGCAACACGCAAAGGATGCTCAATCATAACACAAGTACATTTGCTCAATTATGTTCATAGCAACATTATTCTTAATAGCCAGAAACTGGAAACAACATAGATGCCCCTCAACTGAAGAATGAATAAAGAAAATGTGGTACATTTACACAATGGAATATGACTCAACAATAAAAAACAATGACATCTTGGAATTTGCAGGCAAATGGATGGATCTAGGGAAAAAAGTCACCATGAAGTAACCCAGACACAGAAAGACAAACATAATATGTACTCACTCATAAGTATATAGTAGACATAAAGCAAAGGATAACCAACCTAGTGTCCACAACCCCAGAGAAGACAGGAAACAAGGAGAACCCTAAGAGAGACATTAATGGATCTCCCCAAGAAGGAGACAAGATCTCTTTACTAAAGTAGTAGTGTGGGGGACAAGGAATGGTGGTAGGGGAATATGGAGGGGAGAAGAGGTGCAGGAAGAACATGAAGGACCAGGAGGGTCGAGCTGGAAAAAGGACAAAGAGGGAGAGCAAAGAAGAGATACCTTCAAAGAGGGAGCCATTATGGAGTTAGCAAGAAACCAAGCACTAGGGAAGTTCCCAGAAATCCACAAGGATGATGCCAGCTAATATCCTAAACAACAGTGGAGAGGGTACTCAAACTGCCCTTCCCCTGTAATCAAACTGATGACTACCTTGTCATCATAGAACCTTCATCCAACCACTGATGGAAGCAGATGCAGAGATCCACAGCTAAGCACTTGGTCAAATTCCTGGAGTACAGCTATGGAGAGGGAGGAACGAAATTACAAACAAAGGGACCAAAACCATGATGGGGAAACCCACAGAAACAGCTGACCCGAGCTAGTGGGAGCTCACTGACTCCAGACTGAAAGCTGGGGAACCTGCATAAGACCGAGCTAGGTCCTCTGAATGTGGGTGACAGTTGTATGGCTTGGGCAGTTTGTGGGGCCACTAGCAATGGAACCAGTATTTATCCCTAATGCATGAACCTGCTCTTTGGAGCTCATTCCCTATGGAGTGATACCTTGCTCAGTCTAGATGTTGAGGGGGAGGGCCTTGGCTCTGCCTCAAGTGCTATGACAGACTTCGTTGATTCCCCATGGGAGGTCTCGACTTCTCTGGGAGTGGAAGGCCAGGAAGGAGAGGGAACTGGGCTTGGTATGTAAAATAATATTGTTTTAAAAATAAAATTTAAAAATAATTAAAAGAAAAATCACAGTAGCTTGAGGGCCCTGGGTGGCTGTGTAAGTTGCTTGAGCACTTGATGGCATGTCTGTGGCCCTGGAATCAGGAAGTGCCAGCGCTTGGGGTGCTTAGAGAGTTTGCCAAAGCGCTGGGTGATGGAAAGGATCGCAGTGCTCTCCTGATCAGCCTGGATTTTATCTAGGATGAGAAAACTGCAAAACAAGCTGAAAAGAAGTCAGGTGACAAAACACAACGACGCTCTCAGCACAGCATGCTGCTCTCGCGTCACGTATCCGACGGGAAGTGGGCGTCTAGGAAGAAAGCTGGATGGGACCTGCGCCACTTGAATTCACAGCCGTGGACTCTGGCATTCCTACAGCAAGAACCTACAAGTAAGGTCCTGAGTTCTGGCTCAGATGATTATAGAAAGGAAGCTCCTACACCCTGAGACATATATTAAGCCCTTATATGTCCCCAGGACAGACGGCCATGTCACTAGCAAGCAGTTACCTAGAAAGCAACAATAATCCCACAAAGGCAACACTCCCAAGACTCTCAAAGGGGTCTTGTCTGTCCCCTTTGCTTACTTCCAGTCTCTCCATACAAGAAAAAGAAGGGGAAGAAAGAGTCCAGAAGTTAGCTACCAAATTTTCCACTGCAGAGGAAGAAGCAATGAGAAAGCTAAGCCAAGGCGTCCTCAGAAATCAAAAAGCCTGTAATGGTGAAATTTCTACATAAACAGGGAACCCTGATTGCTCTTTGGGCTGACGAGGGAGGGGGACTTGATTGGGGGAGGGGGAGGGAAATGGGAGGCGGGGTGGGGAAGAGACAGAAATCTTTAATAAATAAATAAATTAAATAAATAAAAAAAAGAAATAAACAACACTGGAGTTTTCAACTAGGCAGAATGTGAGTTGTGAACAGTGACTTGAAAGTTGTCTAATCTGCCTAAGATGTTGCTAAGGGATCTGTTACCCAGCTGGGAAGACGAATTTGACATAACACAACAGGGGAGCAAGGACTGGTGAAAACTAGAACCATTTCATGTGTGTTTCCCACTGAGCCTAGCCCTCTCACTCTGCTAGACAGACATGGATGCAAAAATCAACGGAGACCACGGGGGAGGAAGAGCCGGTATTAGCAGAGAAGAAAGACTACTATTTATGTTCTCCGCAGAGATGATTTACCGCCGTGAGAACAGCCCATCAGCGCTAGGTGTAAGAAATACAAAGAAAACGGTCTGCAGCATTTCTTGCCGGAGCCCCTGCCGTTTTCAGATGCCTGCTTTCATACTTGGATGTGGGCAGTGTTGAATAATCTAGAGAGGGTCACACTTGACACCACAAGAACATTTATTTCAAGCATGAGCTACATCAATTAAATGTGTATTCACAACATCAGTCATTCCCAGAGCCGCTGAGTATAACGCATGCTCCTGCAAAAGCAGCCAAGATCCAGCAAGGCATAAAACCACAAAATACTGTTCTCAATCATATATCATGATTTTTTTAAAAAAAAATACAATTTTCAGTGGTTTAATGCATGCCAAAATAATCAATTATTTTTCCTCACTCATGGTAACTTCAAATAACCTAGGGATCATCTTGATCAGATGAATTGAGCCTACAATGACCTCAATCTGGCAATAATTTTTGAAAGTATTTTCCCACCACCAGAAAAATAACAGCTATAAAATTGCCATAAATATTAAAAATAAATACTACTAGAAGCAACTATCTCTGCTTTAAAACTCCTATGATTAAGTTCCAGAACAAGGACAGCTACAGTAGGTCATATAATTGAGAAGTAAGAGAGAAGGTGAAACTTAATTATATTTGTGACTGTTAGTTTATGTGGGGAAACTGCCACTCAGTAATCTATGTGCAGTTTACCACACTGCTTGATACAGTGAAAATAAAAGAATCTATTCAAATCAATTCAACAGAGTTTTAAAGCATTCTAGAATAATAATACATCTTATAGAGGATTTATCAAAACTCACAATGGCAAAAAATAAACAAGATAATAGAAACTTGTAGGTGTCACCATAAACAAGAAGATAGGTAACAAGCCAATATTTTTGCAGGCTACAAGCAAGTCCCTCTTGCTCTAACACTCAAAAATGGTTAAACAATAAAAGATTAAAGGAAAAAAATCGTCTATAAAGGAGAGGAAGGACGAGAGATATAGAAGGGGTTAGTGACGCACTAAAGAGTGGAGCCTCCTGGTCAGTTTACCCTGTCACTAGAGGAAAGGTATAAAGGACAGAGCCAGGTTAACAAAAGATTTGTTGAGAGAGGGAGTGAGGAATGCATAGACCAGCTGCAAGGGGAAGATAGTAAACTGGATTTCTTGATCAATTGTTTGAGGTTACAAAATCCTGTCTTGACGCTGTGAAGTGAAGATACTCCGGTCAAGCCATTTGGCACCCTGACGTTGAGTCCATATCACCGGCCAGTTTATTAAAGAAGTGACTGGTAGAACGGCCCAGCTTCCTTCCTCCCAGGCACAGGTGAAAACTCTGGCACAGTGAGCGCATTCTTTCACGCAGCTCTGACATCTTCTCCAGTTATTGATTTCTACAGGATGAATTTGTCACTCAGTGAGTACCTAATGAAGGCTCTTCAGTGACCAAAGAGTCTACACACCTTCGATGATTCAGAAAACACATCAGGGAAAACACAGCGATCTTGGAAATATAATGTGAGTCACGGGAATATGAACAGACTGAAGCCTGAAAGGATTAACCCCACCGTAGCTCTTCCCACCGTGAGGGAAGACTGGAGGAGGCTGGGGGGGAGGTAGAAGATGGAATATCTAAAACTTTCAATTGGAAGTCAAAGAGGTTAGGTCTCCAATCCTTGACTATATGTATATATAAATATATATGTATATATATGTATATACATATATACATATATATACACACACACACATATATATATGGGTATTTTGACTGCATGTATGTCTGAGAACATTTGTGGACAGTGCCCACAGCAGCCAGAAGTGGGAATCATATTTTCTCTGGAACTGGCGTTACGAATGATTTTGAAAATTGGAAATTTGGAAATTGACCCTGGGTCCTTTAGATGAGGAGCTAGTGCTCTTCACTACGAAGTCATTGACTCCAAGCCTTGGTCATTGAATTTAAATCCAAAGCATCAAGGAAATACAAAATTAAAAAGAAAAAAATGTTTTTTTATGCTTACTGTCCCCAGTCTCATGTTTCTCCTGCTTAGCCTCCTGGATACTGGGTTATAGGTATACCACCATGGCTTGCCAAAATTTAAATATTAACTGATCCATTGTGTTGGACATATTTACAACCAACAAAGTCAAATAATTGGCTCAGCACAATTTTATAAATGTTATGAAGAGTCAAAAATTCGCTATAGGAGATACTAGAGAATCACACTTAGAAACAACCAATAAGGGCAGGGCTAGAGAGATGGCTCAGTAGATAAGAACACATATTGCTCTTGCAGGGGATCCAAGTTCAGGTCTCACAGCAGGCCATTTACAACTGCCAGTAATTCCAGCTCCAGAGCAGCCAACGCCTCCCTAGGCACAGCACCCATTTTTATTTATCCACACTCACACACAGCACACAAATAAAATTGAAACTAAAAATAAAATCCTAAAAAGAAAACGAACATTATGCACTTTGGTTGTTTGAAGGATTGAATTGGGAAGGACCTCTTTACATAATTACCTGCTGTGCTAGTTACTTTTTTTTATTGATTCGATATAATCTAAGGACATCTAAGAAGAGGTAACCCCAACTGATAACGTACCAATATCATATTGTCCTGTAGACAAGCCTTCCAGGCATTTTTCCTTTGATTAGTGATTGATATGCAAGGTACCAGCTCACTGTGGGTGGTACCACTCCTGGAGAGGTGGTCCTGGGTGCTTATAAAAAAAAATCACGTGACAAAGGCAGGAGAAGCAAGCCAGTCAGTAGCATTCCTCTGTAGCCTCTGCATCAGTTCCTGACTTCCTTCGTGATGGACTATAACCTGTAAACTGAAATTCTCTTTCTCAAGTTGGCTTTGCTCATGGTGTTTATGACAGCAACCAAAAAGCCACCAACACACACGTCAGTAGTTAATGCCCTCAATTGACATCACACTCCCGTAGTGTGGGAGGTTGTGATGCTCAGCTCTGCTCTGTGGACGACACTGATAGACTACGGTGGGGGTTGAGAAACGCAGGTCCATTCACTTTGTCTGAGGGTCAGAGAGTTTTGGAGATTAACAGGCCTAACTGCACCTTCTAACTCAGGAGGTGGCTGCCTGGCCCTTTTTGAAGTTAAGATAAGCTCAGTGCTATCATGACAGGTGGTCAGGATATGCAAATGTGCTTCTGCTCCTTTCTTTTGTAACTATAAAGTCACCTAGGGAAGAGCTGTCTTCAAGGTACATGACCCAGTATAAGTGACTTGGGCATCTCGCTACCTAGGCAACAGAATGCTTATGATGGGAAGTCTCAGAGTTGACCCTGTGAGTTAATCTTTTGTATCATGCTAATGAAGCCTTTTGTTGCCTTCTCCCCTAGTTTACTTTGGGTATAAAAGCTGTGGAAAAATAAACACAAGTGATTTTCAGGATCTGAGTAATCCCTGAAACTCCCTCCTGATACTGTCTTATATTTTCTGTCTTATTATTTTATGCCCAATGCTCCTACACTGGTAAGAGGTGATTTTGTTGATGCTGGTCCTCAGCAGACTATTACCTGGAATTCCCAGCATAAAATCAAAGGGAACACGGAGGTATCAATGAATAAATACATGCAAAATAAATTTTAAAACATATTTGTTACAATTATGATAATAATATATCCATGACATGCTTCTACTTTCAGAGAAAATGCTGACTGCATAACTAATAACCTCCCTCCCGTTTTCCTCTAGAATCTCTGAAGATCGGTCTCTCTGCACAAACTTTCTGCCAAAGCTTCCAGTCCTCCCTTCCACAAATTCCATTAATTTCTGTTGTATAAGAAAATGGCCATCAATATTTGGAATGCTTCTAATGTTTTTTAAAGTCTATCATTCATTTTGAATTGAGTATGTAGACATACAAAAGAGGAGTGTGTGTGCGTGTGCATGTGTATGTGTGTGCATGCACACATCTGTAATTAGAGGACTTCTTATTTGACCTCAGGAGGTAAACAGAAGATGGACGAATGACTTATCTTTACAAAGCACTGACTTGAAAATGCCCCCAACTTCTAACCCAGCTTTTACCTACTAGATGTTATCAGATGTTATATAAGAATAATAAAGGCAGTTACATGTGTAGAGTCACTGGTATGTCAGGAACTCTCTCAGGGCTCGAGTGACTTATTATTTATTACTTGCAGCAGATGAAAGCATCTTATTGCTGCCCACATCTCAAAACTGGAGAAGTAGTGATGTCAAATTTGCCCAAGGTCACAGAATCAGAACTCTGGAGTCAAGACTCAAAGTTACATTTGCTTCATCCCAGGCATTGTATTAACATCAATTATGACACAGAAGTCATCAGCCATGATGAGTCACATCAGGGGTGCCAGGCTCAAAGCTGAGAATGTGCCCTATGGTATGGCTCTGCCACTACAGTTGGCTGGACACCACACTCTGTAATGATGGTGTATATAGTCTGTGAATCTGGGCGAGTTCTAGCCTGTTCTCAGAGACAGACGGACTATGATTTCTCTTATGAAGTTAATTTTTGGCTAATGACATTAAACTCCTGAAAAAGTGAGCTGGAAGTATTATGTGCCAGGTTTCGATAGTGAACAAATAAAAGGCCTACTAAGTGTTGCACTTTCAACCTCTCTGTACAAATACAAAAGCTCACTTTTCACCAGCATGAATTATACATGGCCGACGTAGTTAGTAAAGTACCTGAGATTAAACAACAGGAATTGTCTGCAAATCTAAGACAGCTCTCTAAAACAAAGTCAGTCCCTTTATTATTGTGATGAACACAGATTATTATTTTCTTATATGTGTCTTAAAGCTCAACACATCAAGTAAATATAATAAATGGTTTGGTGTCAAGTAATGACTCACTTCCTCTGGTTTTCAAATATTGTGCTAAAATCTGTCGTTTCCACATTCTACAATAGGGAGACATGCCAAAGCTTACACTAAACAAAACAAATATATGCTATTATGTTTATCAGCCAAAAAATAAAATACAAACCAACACATAATTTTTTAAAAATGTGAATACGTTTTCTTCAAAACCAAGCAATATTTTTTTATTTCTATCATTCAGTGTGTATTTTTGCTCATAGTATGCTTAGTCCTCTAGTCATGAAATATTAGCAATAGTGTCTGTCTTGGTCAGGATTTCTATTGCTGTGAAGCGACACTATTATCATAGCAACCCTTATAAAGGAAAACATTTCATTGGGGCTGGCTTACAGCTTCAGAGGTTCAGTACATTATCATCAAGGCAGGAAGCAAGGCAGCATGCAGGCAGACATGGTGCTGGAGAGGTAGTTGAGGGTTCTCATCCTGATCCACAGGAAACAGGAAGTGAACTGTTCCCATAATGGGTGTAACTTGAGCATATGTGACCTCAAACCTACCCCCACAGTGATACACTTCTTCCAGCAAGGCTAATACCTCTAATAGTGCCAATTCCAATGGACTGAGCATTCCAACACACGAGTCTATGGGAGCCATTCCTACTCAAACCACCATGGTGTCTTTCCCCTTGTAATATGTGTGACAACTGAAATCTACATAAAATATCACTATTACCAAGAAAAGCAACTGAGAAAATTCTTTGTTCTTTCAAAAGCACGTTGAAGCAAGAAAACATACAAAAAGTGCTGTAAAGGCATGCCATCCGGCTGGGACTGTGCACAAGAAACAGAATTTTACTCAGTGGGAATTGCTAAGTTGCATTTTGTGCAAACAGTATAGAAACAGAGAAGAACGGCTGAAAGAAGAGGAATGGAGAGGTGTGTCCCCAGAGGGACACATTGGCAGCAACAGGTGCTGTGTGTGGAAAGAGGCCTATGTGCTGGGGTGGAGCTCTTGGAAATTTCTCCAAAAACAATGGTGAGAGCAGAGGTGGGGGAGGAGCAGGGGGAGAAGGAGGAGGGATGACAAAAGACAAGAAGGAGGGAAGGAGAATTGGAAAAGTGTGGGAAGGTTAAAGAAATAGAAAACCAAACAAAGGAAGAAAGTAAGGAACTGTAGAAGATGCTCACACACCTACTATCTGCAGTCACCCACGTTTGTCCACACTAGGTACGACACCTACAATTACTCTTTATTGCTCTGTGTTTATCTCTGCTTTGTTGTTCCTGCTCTTAATTCTTTTCAGATAATTGATGAAACTCCCCCATTACATCCCAAGGAAAGCTTCCCCTGACAATATTTCCACAATGAAAAAACTAAAACCTTAGGTCAGGCTCAGAATGACTCCCACTGTTCCTTCAGCCACAGGTCTAGAAAACTTAGGAGAGAACTCTGTGATACACCAGTAGGCACGTGATAGTAGCTTAAACAACGGTAGCGTTTAAGAAGTTAAAGGGTTAAAAGTGCAAACACCTGGTCAATGCCCAAACCTATTTATTAACCCCCAGTGTCTATCTTTATGATAGTTCCCAGCCTGGGACTTTGTCCATTAGTTGCTTTGAAACCCCACCCTGCCTCCCATCCTGAGGTGCAGTGGCCAGCGCACTTAGTCCCCGTGGTGCGCCACCGCCTTCCTTTAAAGCAAAAAGCACTACTAATAAAAAGGGGTTCAGACTTACTGATCCTCAAACCATAAGATCTGTATAACATAATTCTATGCACTGGAAGAGACAGAGAGGAGAGAGAGAGAGAGAGAGAGAGAGAGAGAGAGAGAAGAAAGAAAGAGAGAGGGAGGGGGGAGGGAGGGAGGAAAGGAAGGAAAGGAAGGAAGGGAGAGAGGAAGGAAGGAA
>JABTXL010003776.1:968559-1013815 GCA_025134845.1 Neodon shergylaensis | reverse complement strand
AGCCACAGGTCACCCAACAAGAACAAGAGCCCTGGATCATCTTACAGACCTGGACCAGCCACAGGTCACCCAAAAAGAGCACAAATGAAGATACCAGACTGAAAGGCACAGAGCAAAGACTGTGTCTGCACCAGCAAATCACCTCTTAGATAGTGTCATTAAAAAAATAAACCTCTGAGTGCAAAACATGTAGCAGATGTGGCCAATGTTGGCATTCCCACTGCATTCTGATCTCCTAAAGCAGCTCTGTAGGAGTTTTACATTTTCCCGTTCATTGTCAGAGCAGGTATTGGAGCCTCCACTACAGAACAGTAGGCGCTGAAATCCCCCCCATCCACACAGCCTGTAGCAGATCTGAGCCCAAAGCCACCGATGCCTTTCTGGTTGTAAAGGAATCGATGCGGGGAGAAAGCGGTGTATCCTCTACCCAACTGTGACATGTTCTTGGTACAGCTTTTTGCTATGTATCTACTTTCTCTCCATGCTGTTCAGACCTTTGTTCTTGCAGCCCCTGGTGGGGTTTCAAATGTTTCTTAATATAATCATCCATTTCAGTTTGGTATCATCTTTTCTCTGCTGCCTTCTTAGGTTGCCAGGAGAAGCAGCTGTGTATGCTGTGTATGCTGAAGGCAGCAGCAGAGGGAGGCAGTGATGCTCCATCCAGCAGGCATCCTCCGACTGTGGCCTACATTAGGTGGAAAGGTTCTTTGTACAGATGAAGAACATTGTTATGTTCTCAGTAACATTTCCTAGCACATCTTGGCGCCTTTTTTCCGGAATAAATGAACTTGAGCCTTGGATTTAAATTTAAAGCTGTACCTAACACCCCCACCACATACACACATTCAACTCATGAATATTAGTGTATAGATTCATACCTAAAATTTGTGTCCATATGAACCAAAACTACAGACTAGAGTTTCTGAGATAAGGCCTCAGGTTGTTTGTTGCTCTGAGGCCTGAGAAATCAGCCCTGTAAATTCCACTCCTTCTCAGCTCAGATCTGAGAATGACAAGCAAGTGTACCAGCTTAAACAATTTCTTCAGTCCTAAGCAGAAACAAAATGAGGTTATAGTTGAATATAATATGCCTATCAATAGTTTCTTCAAAAACTCAACTGACAATATAAAAAAAATCAATATACCATATAAAAATAATAAGTTACGTGTCTCGTTAGACAAATCCCTAAGTCACCTTCCAAAAGCAAGCCTTCATCAGGGTTCCGAACTATGCCACAGTTGGTATGGAAGACTAATGTCAGTGCATACCCACACACGGAATTCCCTAGGACGTGGTACAAGAAGCCACTGCCCTCACAGCGTTTACTGCCCTCCTCCATGAGCACACCTTGAAGACAGTTTGACTTCACGCATGATGCTCACACAACCAAGATCATGACCAGGTGAGAACAAAATGTTTCTGATGTGGAAACAGATGCCCCTTTACACTCATAGGCACGGGCATCACCTTCTCCTGATCCACACGTGACCTTTCCATTCGGTGAAACATAATTTTCACCTCCATTTAACCTAAACCTGGCTGTAATTATCATTCCATTCAAAGGACTCCAAGAGCAGCCTCTGTTTCTTTAGACTTTCCTTTTGTTCCCACTGTGCTGTGTATATAAACTTGCGGTGATTAAGAGCTATTCCTCGCCGGAGCAGCGAAAGCTTTTGAATAACTAACGGCTGCTCCTTTCAAAACAGAAGAAATATTTTGGCAATGTTATCACATTTCAGTTTTGCAAAACCAAGCCTTAGTCGGAATCTAATACAAGACACATGTCCCGCTGCCCACATTCAGGCTTCTTTAAGGATTCACCAACCATCAAACAGCACGCTTACCAAACATCCGCCCACAGAGACAGCTGTGCCCAAAGGGTTGCAGTGTAGACAGATACGGCACTGATGGCTAGGCAGACAATAAGGGGCTAATCCACCAGGCATGTGTCAACAGCTGAAGAAACCTTGAAGATAAGAGGAGCAGGCCAAAAGTCCAGAGCAGAGGAAAAATAAGACAGACTGGAAGCCAGCTCTTCAATCCAGGGCTCCCGCTTCACTCACAGACCTCACGGGTTGGTCGGGCATCAGATTTAATTAGCAGGTACAGGATGTGATGAGATCCACTCTGAATCATGAGTGGATCATAGTTTACTGACTCTGCTAGCACAAGGCGGCTTCATGATCGCTGACAGCCCAGAACTTCCTCCTACTTAGTTCAGAGAGTCTTCATCTGCTTCAGGAAGCGTGTGTGTGTGTGTGTGTGTGTGTGTGTGTGTGTGTGTGTGTGTATGGCCAGGGTGGGGGTGGGGCTGCTGTTCTTGTTCTTCTCGACTCTGACCAGCCTTGGGGTATTTTCAGTGACAGATTTCTGTGCACTTGGACTGTGTCTGATGGCAAGTCCTCTTATCTTCACAGGCCCACACGTGCTAGCTAGCAAGCTCCACTAGTTCACAGTGGACCGTTCTCTGTGTGTGGATGGGGTGAGGGTTCCGCCATGACAGCCTTAATTATAGAAACCTCAGAATATGAAAATAGCATTCTTCAGAGGACAATGGAAAAGACACCCTTCTTTTTTATTTTGTTATATTTATTTATTTATTTATTTATTTATTTATTAAAGATTTCTGACTCTTCCCCGCCACCGCCTCCCATTTCCCTCCCCTTCCCCCAATCAAGTCCCCCTCCCTTGTTAGCCCAAAGAGCAATCAGGTTTCCCTGCCCTGTGGGAAGTCCAAGGACCACCCACCTCCATCCAGGTCTAGTAAGGTGGAGCCTAGGCAATTTGGATGCTCACCTTACTAGACACCCTTCTTTTTAAACGATTTCATTTATTTGCTTTTGTTTTAAGTAAGGATATTGACTACAATGATTGTCTTACTCTGCTTTTATTTTATTTCAAATTCTTATTCTCTCATTTTCTTAGTTTACTTCCTCTCCTCTATTCTATCTGTGGTATAGATTTTCTGCTTTTATTTTATTTCATATTCTTTCTCTCTCATTTTTAAATTTACTTCCTTTCCTCCATTCTACCTATGGTATGGGTTCTCCCTTTATCTTTCTACACATTCATAGATGTCACA
Organism: Neodon shergylaensis; assembly: GCA_025134845.1. Taxonomy (NCBI): domain Eukaryota; kingdom Metazoa; phylum Chordata; class Mammalia; order Rodentia; family Cricetidae; genus Neodon; species Neodon shergylaensis. The sequence continues at coordinate 1,010,732 of JABTXL010003776.1, read as the reverse complement.
TACAATTACACATATATATGTAGTCACGTTTTATTATTAGCTATTTTAAAGGAAATGATAGCCAGGTATGGCGACTCACACCAGTAACCCTAACACTTCGGAAGTGGAGACATGGGATCAGGAATTTGAGGCTAGTGTTATCTACACAGAAAATTTAAGGCCAGCCCTGCGCTACTTTAGAATCTGCCTCAGAAAATAATACTGCTATTTAAATAGGGCTTCTAATGGCTTCTGCAGCATCTTGATCCCAGACAGTCTTTCTGGTGCTTGCCCTTCCACAGCTCTAACACATGCCCTCCATCCTTCCTTCACAAAGGTTTCATGATGCCTTGTCGGGTGGCTGTACCTCAGTTTCCCCACAGTTCCCCGTGACTGTGAGGAGCTAGATTCATCACAGCATTTGTGCTACGAGCATTTGCATTTGCTCTCAAGTCTTGGGATTTTGATTCGATGGACTTGATAACAAGGAATAATATGGCTGAAGCAAATGCATGTGTACTTTTTATTTTAAAGGATACCACAGATTACTTTTGGAAGATGAAAAACACATTCCATCAGCATTTTATACGGATACAGTTTTGTTGCAGCCCTCCCTAAGATGGCCTGCAGAGTGTTTCAGTGTTATAACACACTGGCCGTATACCTCTCCAAGTCTGTGCGTCTAACCAAAGACTATGGGAGTACCTTCCCGATCTACTTCTCTGAAGACCTTCTCATTAATTCTTTGTCCAATTTTTGCTAAAAATTTTCACATAGCAATTTTCATATAATAGAGATTAAGCTCTTAGCTTCAAATTGCAATAATCCTTCATATCTATTTCTATCTCTCTTTTTATGCCATATTGTCTTACGTATAAATCTTAAATGAGCATCAAGTTATGAGTAGCCACACATGAATTCAGGAAATCTCCCTTGCCCCAGACTTCTGACACCACTTTCCTCCAGCGCCTTTACTCGCACTCACTCAGTACACTGAAATGCATTTCTCAGTGGAACATGGTGACGACATGATTTTCTTCCAGATAAACAATTACCATATCAGCTTAATTGGGGAAATCCCCCATCGTTTGCCTGCAGAGTCAAAGCTGTCCCGGCCATATTACATCGTCATGTGACCTGTAGTCAGTTTCCAGATCTAATAGGCCTCACTTCTCTGTTTCTAGATTTCTGGAACATCACCCAGATTTAATTGCAGTCCCTTTATGTTTTGATACCTGAACAGGTAAGTGTTATTATTGTGTTTAAAACATAACATATATGTTTTAAATAAATGATAACATTATGTTATCATTATGTGATTTCCCCTATAAACTTAAAAAATTTATCTAATACTTAATATCCCTTTCCATAAAAAGGAACTTTTGAGAATTCTTTAAAAACTACACTGAATTTATAAGTTGAACTTAAACAGCTTCTATTTGGTTTCCTGATCAAGCATAGTCATTCTCTTTGATTTATAAAGATTGCATTGAATATTTCTCCTCAAAATATACTATTTTAACTAATTAATGCCATTCAAGAAGAAGCTACAAGTTTAAAATTGTCCATGTGTTGATTTGAATGAGAATAGCCCCCATAGACTCACATGTTTGAATGCTTAGTCACCAGGGAGTGTGACTGTTTGGGAGGGATTGTGAGGTGTGGCCTTATTGGAGGAGGTGTATCACTGAGAACAAGCTTTGAGCTTTCCAAAATCCATCCAGGCCCAGTCTCTCTCCCTCTCCCTTTCCCTCCTCCTCCCTTTCCTCTTCCCCCTATCTCTTTCTCTCTCTGCCTGCTGAATGTGGACCCAGATATAAGTCTCAGCTGCTGCTCTAATGTCATGCCTGTCTGCTTCCCACCATGACTGTGGACTATCCATCTGAAACTGCAAACACCCCCAATTAAATGCTTTCTTTTATAAGAATCGCCGTAGGCATGCTGTTTATTCACATCAATAGAACAGTAACTAAGACAGCCCATCACCAACCAATTATAGGCAACTTAGCACATAAACGGTCTTTATTTATTACCAACAAATGGTCTTTATTTATTAAAGTCTTTTGAAGTTTCTTGGATTTCTATCAGATTAGTAGAGGAGGGTTAGCCCCTGCCTTCATACGTATAAGGAATTTCTTCATTGCTCAAGCTTTCCAGGAAATGTTTGATAACATTAACTATAGCAGCCAGCCTAGTATTGAGTGGATTTCCCTAGTTAATTATTTAAAAGATTTATTGGACCTTACTGGTAAATGTTTTTGTTATGTTCTTATAATCCATTTATCTGATTAGCAAAGACACATCATTAAATGTCTCATTTGCACCAAATTTTCTCCTTCAGTTATTAACAACATGGGCAAAGTTGACAGAGGAGGTGACACTGGGTTGCTCTAGTTTTCCTAAGATAACTTCACTTGGTTCAAGCAGACGCTTTCTTACCTAGGTCTACTGTGGTCTATACTAGCCAATTTATAATTTTATGCCTTTATTTTAATTGAAGTTTGGTGATAAGCTTACAAACATTCATTGGGTTTTGGCATTCAACTTGACTAGCATTCACAAATAGACTAGGGAACTATTGTATTTTACCGTCATGTTGTTTATGTGCTAGCGATTTCTTGAACAATGCAGTAACCACTGGGCTTGGTTGAAAGAATACCTCATACCAGGGGATGTAGCTCGGTGGGAGAGTGTTTGCCTTATGTGCTGTGACCTTGTGTGAACTTAGGCATCATTACCCCTTCAAAAAGAAAGAATGAAAGCATGAGGGACGTGTGGTTCTACTCAAAGCTTGCCCTGACATCCTACTTCCTCATGAGGAGAGATCAAAAACATTTCTAAGGTCCTGAGTAGGCTCACTCTAAGGACAGGCAGGCTCAGTCTCTGAGATTCCTGCAGCACCCTCAGCCTTCCTAACACTCTTTCATAATCATTAAATACAATAATAAAAAATGCTTGCTACTTAAAAGTAGACAACGGTGAACAACTAAAACAACAGCCATTGCTGAATGCTGTGCGATGGTAGATACAGTTTGGACAATGCTCCCCTTCTCAAGTGATCACTAGCAATAAATGGATCACCTTTTCAAAACACACCAGGAAGTCACCTCACTTCACCTAAGCGAAACACAGTGAAGTGATGCAACTTCCCAAGTTTTCCCCTGCCAGTCTGACAGTAGTAGGGCTCAAATACTTTGTTTCCATATTCTTAGTATTCCACCGTGAAGAGCCAGCCTTGCACTATGCAGGTAACATCCATCTTACTGGGGGAAATGACAGGATATCCAATCGATATCATTCCTTCTATTGTGGAAGTCCCAAACAGTTACAAAAGCAGAATTAGAAACTAACAAAACCCTTTGGGAGATGATCGGGAATGGCACCGTGAGAGAGGTGGGAGCCACAGAGAGAACAGGAACAGGAGAGGGATCGTAAAGTCATTACAGAGCAACTTAGAACAGGGTGTACTTGACATATACGCTGTGGAGAGGGGGACAAAGACAGAGGTGGGAATGCAGAGGTGTAGAAAGGCAAAGGCATAAATATGGACGAGAGACTATCACCTTGATGACACTAAGAAGCAACCCGTATTGCAGAAACCTTTCAGAAAACCCAGGATCACATCCAACAAAATGGAATAGCAATCTACGGATTACTAGACCCTTTCTAGACTCTTCCGCAAAAGCATTAAACATGAATATAATATAGCAATTGTAGTTATTCGTACCAACTCAGTGAAATCAAGATTTCCAAGAGTTATTAGCACATCAGAGTCACTGTGGTGCTGGTCATAATAGCAGTCAGGGAGAAACAGCCCATATTTATCAGGAAATGGATAAAGACACGGTGATCAATACATGTGGCAGAGCATCATTTAGCCTTAAGAAAACAGGAAACTCCACCCTAGGAGACATGGATGAACCTTGAGAACATTACGCTAAGTGATAGGTGCCCATTCCATATGGACAAACACTGTGCCTCTACTGTCTGAGGAGTTTAGGGCTGGCAAGCTCTCACTACCCGGGGGATAAACTGTGGTGCAGAGGACAAGGGCTGCAGTGACCAAGGACCTGCTAACGCCTGCTAGTTCCTAGGCATAACGTCTCATTTCTTCATGATGAAGAGCTTTTAGAGATTGCATACACATTGAGACTGCAGTTTAAAGTGTCAGGTTATGCAGAGTCTTGTTAGAAGGGAGGTCTTCAGTGTTCTTATTACAATTTCCAAAAAAAGAAACACTAACCTTGAACTAAAAGAATAATAATCTCAGCTTTAAATTATAAGTACATCCTAAAGAAATTGTTAGGCCGTAGACTGAAAAAACCTTGCAGCACAGCCATTCACCAAGAGCATGTGTCTGTACAGTATACAAAGAACTCTCAGAAACAATAACGAAAGCAAACTTTGAAAAAGCAGAAGGCTTGTAAACTTCAGTAGTAAATATGTCCAATAAGCATAAAAACTCAAATATAATCAGCCATCAGAAAATGCAGTTGATGAACCCCTGCTGAATGAAAGAACCAGCAATGTCAGGTAGCCAGGAACAACTGCGGCCTGGGACACAGTTTCATTGTTTTAGGAAAGGTAAACACGAATCTGCCGTAACATCTAACAATTATGCTCCTCGGTATATATCCAAGAGAATAAAAGCACAAACATCTGATGTTTCATTCATCGTTGTCAAATCCTAGGAACAACCTAAATGTCTATCAATAAAGAGATGATGAACAAATTGGGGCCTGTCACAAAAGCATGCAATTCAGCAAGAACAAAGATGGGATATTGATTCACACAGCAAATGAATGAATCTAACCATTATGCTGAGCAAAAGTCATCAGTCATAGATGAAACATTCCATACCACTTCAATCACATACATTTTAAGAATAAATGTCACACCAATACGAGACAGTGGTTGTCTGAGCTTGCATAGGATGTAAGCTGAATAAAGACACAAGGGAATATTCTGGAAAAAGTGGAATGGTTTCTATCCTGTCTTAGGTAGAAGTTACGTGGGCATATGTCGCTAATAAACTCATCATTTTATACCCATCCATGTTATTATATGGAAAGCCTACAGTAATTTAAAATAAGCACCCCATTTCTGAACGCAGGACAGTTTTCATCAGGCTCATGGGAGGCGAACTCATTTCGAAAGAGTAGCAAGCCTTGAAGCACGTGAACCCCTTCTGTGTCGATCTCTAGCCCCATTGTAAACCATGCCTTCCCAGAGGCCAAGCCTGAGAGAAGGGGCGTGTTGACAGGCCCACAGAGAGAGAACACAAAACAAACAGAAAAACAAGGTCAAGTGGAAAACACAAAAGTTTGGCCATAAACTTAGAAATTTCACAAATAGTCTTACCCACTATGTTTTACTTTCCTCTATGGATAGTTATATATATTATAATATTATATATATGTATATACATATAAATATATGAATATTCCCTATCATCTAACAATTATGCTCCTCCGTATATATTAAAAATAATAAAAGCACAGATATCTGATATTTCATTCATTGTTGTCAAATAGTAGAAACAACTAAATGTCAATCAAGTATATATATGAACATTTGATATATGTGTATATGAATATGATTGTTATAAGTGCTTAAAATTTGGGTTATATATTTTCCCTGTCTGTGAACACTGATTTTTTTTTAAATAATAAGCTTTTAAGCTCTATGACAAGAGTGTTCCTAACACATCTGTTGAAATGGAAATGTACCGTGTGTGGGGGGAGAGTGAAGGAGAGCTAACCGCCAATGCCTGTAGCACAGCACTATAGCCGAGCCTGGAGAGCTGAAAGCCTTTTAACATGGCCTGAAATTCTCCAGACACCAGCTGCATCTTCAGGGTGAGCACAGTGATAGCACACTTAAGGGACTGTCGTGACAATGAAAGGGAGCACTCATGGAGTGAGCAAGAGAGTTTCAGTGGTCGGCAGTCTCAGCTGCCTTCTGTTTCCCTCCGCCTCTTGCTGTTCCCTGATACCAGGGTCTGTGTCTTAACTAGTTAGACTGAATGTTCCGAGAGAGCCAGTGCAGACACCAGAGATGAGAGAACAGAGTCCTTTTTTCTAGGGATTGATCTGTGTACTAACTGTATCCACCTGGGGCAGAGAACACAGGAAGCAATACATTTACAGGCACTGTGGCTGGTGCTGTTGATGTTCTGTAAGGCTTTAGTGGACAGTTAGAGCAGTGACTGGAGGTTTTTAAATTGAGGTAGGCTATATCTCTTAACCACAGGACTGTCTAGTGTCCACTACACACCAGATTCTCTTATGAACTAATTCAGTCGTAGATAGAGCAAAGAATTATTTACCTCTAGAGCAAAAAGCAGGTCAGTGAACACTTCTGCTAAACAGGGCAGAAATTCACATTTCAACCACAGGTAGAAGCAATGCTCTGACCTAATCATACGCTAGCTGATTGGACAGCCTTCCTCAGCAGGGCAGAAGGAACTTTACCCAGTGACTTCCAACACCCCAGCTTGCATGAGAAAGAAGAGAAACCACTTTTGATACTGATATTCTTTGCCACAAGTTTCTCCTTGCTCAGAAGTTTCCACAGTAATATGAAAGACCCGCCTTCCCTGCTTGTCCCTGAGGCTGATTATTGTAAGTAACATTCTGAAAATACATTTCAGGTCCCAGGAGATTTTATACCTAGCCCATGCATTTCTATTTCAGGCATTAGATCCCTACCAAGCAGCGGCATATTTGAACAACCCATTCATTCAGAAAAATATTTTTTTCATAATGAGGGAAGAACCAAAATATTACAAAGTCTTGATAATGATCTTGACAGTTCCTGTCTTCCTCCTCAACTCACAGCCCAACAGTCACCATCTAGATGTCCCAGAAGGCACTATGAACGAGGTGAGGGACAGTCACTCTGAAGCAACACTCAGACTCCTCACGTTTGTTACGAAGATTAATTGCGTTTCTGCGGGAGTCACTGAGGTAATCAATCTTAGGTCCAGTTGATCGGAAGAATGTAAGAACAGCTAGGTAACAGTGTGCATTGCAAGAACACACAGAGGAGAAGATCATCTTTTCTCTCTAGTAGCATCTAACATTAGTATGTCTGCAAAGCAGCATAAAGCAGTGAGCTGTCACATGTATCCGACTGGTTAGCTCTGAGCAAGGATAAACTCCACAGGAAGACACAAGCAACCGAGTCTTCGGCTTCAGCCCACTAGAGGACTCAGCCAAATGAATCAAGAAGACCTGACTATTCCAAGTCTAATATGACCAAAGGTTGCTGGCACCATAGTTAAAATACTTTAAAATATATGTATATAATCACCAATCTCCCCAAACATACACAAATTCAGTCTCTTTCCTTTTGTCTAGAAATATTAGAATCTAAAACACTTAGGTTGTTAAGCACGTATAAGCTGTAATATAGCCCACCTACTTCCTCTCCCCACCCCAAAGGGAACCTCAAGAGATGGTGGGAAGACATGCAGTGTTGCATGTATCTCTGGGGACTATTAGCATATTAATGAACTGTGTTTCTATTCACACTTCCATCACCAGGAAGGAACAGGTTCTGCTTTAGTTGACAGCGTTTGGTGAATGACAGCGGCTGCATCTCTTATATGTTCAAGTTTCCCACATTTTATTCTACAGCCAGTTTCCAGTTCACCCAATACGCTAACATGAGAACATTGCCAGTCAAAGAAGAAGGTCTTTAAAGGAATCCACAGAATGAGTTTTCACAACAAAGCAAACAGAAAGTATAACGGATGACTAAGCAAGCTGTTTACCTGTGGAGGATTAATAAATGCATGCATTTTAAGTAGACGGGATTGTAGAAGATGAAGACACTTTGGGTGGTTAATACTGTGTTAAGGTTTCAGAGTGAACTATATACCACAGGTTCATGTGTGTGAATACCCTGCTCCAGTTAGGGCCCTAGATCTTGGGGATTGTGGGACATTTTGGACATGTACTTCAAGCATAGACCACTAGAAGTGTAGGAGTAGGCCTTTTGGGATTATAACCCAGTACTACTACTTCAGTTCTCTCTCTCTCCTCTCTTTCTTTTCTCTCTCTCTCTCTCTCTCTCTCTCTCTCTCTCTCTCTCTCTCTCTCGTTTTGCCAAGATATAAAAAGCCATGCTGTAGATTCCTGCCACCCTGGACAAAGCTGCTCACCACCATGGCTCTGGTTTCCCTGGTCTGATGGGCAGTATGCCTGAACAGTGAGGAGTACACCTTTCTTCCTTTAAGTTGCTTCCATGAGGTATTTTGCCATTGAGACAACAAAAGTAGCTTAAGAAACCTCTGATATTTTTAAAATTTAGCAGTCATAACTCTTGGGGACAAACTTAAATTTCTGAAGCATAATATTCCTAAAACTCTACCCTGCTCACAATCTCTGTCCTTTCTGTTTATACTCGGGCATTGCAGCAGGACTGACTTTAATTATGTGTGTGATGACGTGAAGCCAACTGTTTCTACTCCCCTTCCTTGTCCTCCATTCACATCCTCAGATCATTATTTCCTGGTACAGATGCAACATGGCTGCCCACCTGCCACTAGAACCAGCTCCTCTCTCTCACTCCTCACTGGGTGATTTTCCATCCATTTCTTTCTCTCATCTCCAGATGTTTGTGGGGACAAGGAAGAAGTTGGGGACTTTGTGCATAACCCATCAGTCCTTATTTACATCCCCCCCACAATCTCCATTTTCTTGTGTTGTTCCCCAAATCAAGAAAAGCAAAAAAAAAATATAACTCCCAAGAAGATAGAAAGGAAAAATGTTCCTAAATTCTTGCATCTATTTTAGAATACAAACAGTGGAGAAGAGAGGGAAGAAAGATTGGAAGACTTATAATACCAGAAAGTCGGCTGTGAAAGTCTCTCCTGAAGGTAGCACATGGTCAGGAAAACATGGAGGTGGGGAGATTTTGAAAGGTCTCATGCCTAGATAAAGAACTATAGGCAACTAACAACTTCTGAGAGAAAGAGAATTAGCCTCTCCCAGGAAGACCTCCCTTACTGGCTATGCAACATAGAGTGGTCAGCCCTAAAGTCAGATTCACATGAATAGCAGTTGAATTAGAATTCTCTTTCAATTAAAAAGAAATAGTTGTTTCTGTTTCTGTTTTTTTTTTTTTAAGAGAAAAGGTACTAAGTACAGAAAATGATTTTGTTCATCAGACTTTTATTTGGCTCTTACCTGTTATGGGGAACTATTATGCAAAATGATGACTACAATAATAGTAATTACTAATTGCTCATGTCTCTGCATATGCTGGACCCTAAACAGTTTCCACACATTTACTCATTTTCTCCTTATAACAATATAACAATGCCTCATGGAGGAGCAGATATAGAAACAAGCTCTCTTAAACACAAGGCTGGTAGGTGAAATAAATCCAGAATCCTGGGCAAGCAGCTCTCTTCTTTAGTGACTGCTATGGCTGTTTCTAGCCCATGAATATGCCTACATTTAATGGGGCATTTATTCCATAATTTATAAGAAGTGAAACTTCTTGGTTTGATGTATATAAACATACATAAATCTCTTTAATATGTGTTTCCTCTACTAAATAACCTTACCAGTGCATGTGAGCTCCTTCTACTACACTGTATAGAGTTATTATGCCCAAAGTAAGGCAGAGTGGGGGGGTACACTTCAACCCTTGAATGGTTCTTCAAGCCCATTCTCCTCCTTTGGTTTCAACCAGAGCCCTCCTTGGAACTTTCTGGTCGAAGTGCCATCAAAACTCTTCCATGCCTCTTGCTTCATATTTGAGTATTAAAATCCCATCATTCTGCTGCCTTAAAAACACATAGACCTCCATATTATCACAGATAGTTGAAGGAGAAGGCCAGCTTCCCTTTCTCAGTATCCACCAGCAGCATCAGGACCTGGTCAGGAGTTATAAGTCACATCTTCATGGACTGTATCAGGGCACCTAAATGCCTAACCAAGACAGAGGACTCATTCAACAAGAAAATCAAACTGGATGGGAATCTTGGAGTATCTAGGACAAAAGGCTGTTGAGACTTTGCAAGTCCTTGGTGTAAAAGAGCTGAGTAAGACTCAGTTGAGAGTTTCCACGAACTCTTACATTGGGTAGTAACAACATCAGGACAAAAAATAGTTTCTCTAGACGCAGTATAAGAAGACAAATAGTGAGAGTGGAATACCAGCAGATTTCAGTTTTGGGCAGTTACAATATCTTAAAAAATGGACTATTATTTAATCTGTTCTTTTACCCAAATTATCTTCCGATCAGCTTAAACCTGCAGCAAATATCTAAGCCAAGAGATCAAATCAGCCTTCTTAGGAAAGAGAGATAGGTCTGTTCAGCAAGTCTTTGTCCCTAGCTAATTGCCATGCTGGGAACAAGCCAAATGAGTTTGAACAACACACAGTAAAGTACAGCCACAAGACAAATATAAGTGCAGTCCAAACAGCCCTGTTTAAAAATTCTGGTAGTGTGCAAAGGCCAACAGCTTGGCAAAGTCTAAAACCCACCCTCTATTCCCAGAGAAAGAAGTTCAAGTACTTACAGTGTCGTGAGACTTATCCTTGACATCATAGACTGTCAGTTTTATTCTAGTCTCTTCATAGATGGGGTACTCGGATGGGAATGTGACACCCGTCAAGAACAGTGGGTCTTTTGTTCCCTGAAAGAGCATAAGCAGATAACTTGGATTCAGTAAGGCAGCAACTGTAGCTGGCAGCATGCAGGGACAAATGAGAACACACAGTGTGTCTTTGCCTGCTTTTCTAGGAACAGTTCTGTGAAAAGAGAGATCTGAAGAGCCAAGTGTTGCTTGTGGGCCGTGAGCCCAGGGCCCCACTGTACTGATGGCTACTGAGTAGGTGAACTTGCATTTTTTAAGTGACTAAGGACTTTAAAATAAACCCAGTTTTAAAAGTTGTAATCAGAACCTATCTTTAGGACAAGTTGCCAGCACATTTGAATACACACACACACACACACACACACACACACACATATATATATAAAATACTACATATATATTTATTATTGAGACAAATAATCTAAGATACCACCTCGCCAAATTGAATGAAGCTATTTTCTTCAAACATTGGTAAATGCTATGCTATTTCTTTAAAAATGTTTTTTTCTTACTTTGCTTCAATAGAAAGCTAGGCTCTATGAATGTGTGATTGTTTTTAGATGTTTAACGGTGACCTTTAAGTCCACAAACAAACTTGAAAACTAGTGAGAAGTCGTCTAAATCTGATAGATTGGAGAAAAGCAATTATTGCTTGGAATGTGGTCACCAAGACATTTTAGGGCCTCGGAACCACTGTTAAAAAGCTGGTCTCTAACACAGCATGTTACACGCACACGTGCAGCCAAATATATTTGAAAATGTTTTTAAAAGTCTGTAAGCCAATAGTCTACTAAAACTTCTGAAAGTCTGTGGTACTAATTTACTCATCTTTTTATTCTTCAAAAGGCAAATGGTCCTCTCTCTCTCTCTCTCTCTCTCTCTCTCTCTCTCTCTCTCGCTCTCTCTGATTTTTTGAGACAGGGTTTCTCTGTGTAGTTTTGAAGCCTATCCTGGAACTAGCTCTTGTAGACCAAGCTGGCCTCGAACTCACAAAATGGCATTTTCTTGGCCAGACATATTTTGAGACAGGCAGTAAATAAAACAGCTAAGAGAATTATGCATATTCTATATAAAAGTCAACATAATTTACTTTTATAGTTATGATAATAGATTTCAAAATATGTGTGTTTTATCACAGGAGAATAAATAAGGGTAGTAGAACAAAATAATAAAAGCAAAATGAAGTTGCTTTGAAATTTGGCATTGTTTAAAAATAACCAAGTTATAATAATACCCGAAGTCTTTTCATTAAGAAAATGACTTTATCTACTTTTAATTGAACTATGAGCTAACTATATACATTGTACTGACTTTAGAACTTAAAGTCTCCAAAGGGCAGATTCAGGCCTGCGTGAAGGAGTAGACACAGGGTTACACACAGTATTTAGACCATTCCCAGAATAGAAATGACTCTCCTGCAGTCTGAATCATTGGTTCCATCTACTGCTTCAAAGCAAACGGTGAGCTAAGCCGGTCAAGGCTAGAGCAGACTGCCTACGTTCAGACAGAGAAACTCCACATTCTCAACAGTGGGGTGCACAAGTCGAGAGAAGCTGAAGGAGTTGCAGGGACACTCTCCAGAGCCCCAGATGTTCAGATAAGTATCTGTCACTCACTGATGTCCTGAAATGTGTTGGGAGAACAAAACCATCTAAAGGGAAACTTGTCCCATCGAATGTGAGCCAGCACAATAATGAATTCCCCGATACCCGGTGAATATTGCATTATCAACAGTAAATGTAAATAGGAAATCTCTCATCCCATGAGTAACATTTACACATTTTGCCCGGAAACATTACAGCTAATCAAGTTAATCACCTTCCTTCTTTGGAAAACACTGTGCTTTGAAAGACACATAGCTGTCTGGGCTGGAAAAACTATAAAGAGCAAAATCCCCTTCGCCTGTTTTTAAATTCTGTCCGTTAAACTTTTTCCATCATTAAATGTGTTCATTCTCTTTAAAATCAATATAGACAGTAGATCATATACATAGACACACACAAATAGTCAGGCAAGTATCCTGTTCTCTTGGAATTCACAGTGGAAAGTTTTCCGTGGAAGAAAGCTAAAACCTTTCAAAGGAAAGTCAAATTCTTTCCCATCTGTTTATTCTGCATATGCTTCAAAACCTCAGATCTGTGCTCCTTAATGACAGACGAAAGCAACAGCAGGACCAGAGACCACAGGCTAACTTATGTCAGCTGTTCAGAGGGGCGGGAGAGAGGCAGGGGTGGGGGGAGGAGGGAGCGGCATGCACGATGCACAGGGACAACAGCAGCGCAGCGAGAGGGAGAGAGAGGACAGGCGAGAGAAACCCATGCCAGGCTCACCTCCACAATCTCCGTGCTGGAGTACCTCGTCAGGGTCTGCTCCACCGGATGGATGACTGAGATCTGCACTACTGTGTTCAGTTTCCGATCACAGACGGGAGCCACAAGATCCTTGCACGCTGGCAACAGCAGAAAAAGAAAGAAAGAAAAACACCTCACTCAATCTCTTAGGGCAAACTTCTGTCCAGAGCTGAAACAAACTTTGCCTACTCGCCGAAGGAAATCTCCTGGACCTCAGCTGGCTTTACAGAGGAAGTCTCTTGGAAGTACCTTACAGAAATAGGAAGTCACGTGCTGCCAAGCTGAATTGAGAGTTCATTTCCACTGACCACATTTGCAGCACATGCAAGTCTCGAGTGCTCGGAGATCCCAGATCCAGCGTGTGAATATGTCAGCACACAGCTCCCAGTCTGCGGGGACTCTGACTAGCCATTAACCCCCGGGCTTTCATTCACACTCCTGCATCTTGCAGTGAATGTGGGCCACAGCCAGGAAACTAAGATGTCTCTTGTTGACTCTGGCTGGGTTAAGACGAATGTCTGAAGGCACTCTTCACGTTCCTCCCCTACCTGTGTTAGAACTGGCCTCCTCCAGTCCTCCACCCTGCGGAAACAGGAAGAGTGATTACCCTACCAAACAGCTCAAGCACAAGAGGAAGCAGGCAGGGATTAAAGTGCCCTCTGTCTGGAATTCAGTCCTGTCCTGGGAGAAAGCAACTCCGATAGGGACTGGGTAATTGCTGCCCAGGGGCCACACATTCTAAAAACTTTTCTCTGACACAGTCGGGTCTGGTTGCAGCTCCAGCACAATACCAATATTTACTGGAGTATTTTCTCCTCTCACACAGCAGTTCCTAGTATTGGAAAAGGAAAAAGAATTAGGGGGATTGGTTTTAATTCCTTTTCTTAATATGTCTGTATTGCTCTCCTACCTTCTCCCCCCTCTGATTTTGAAATAGTGAATTTTCTTGGATTTTTTTTTTAATTTCTATTTCTTGAAATCAACCACTAAGTGTGATCAAAAAATACCTCACTCAGCAGAGGTGGGTAAAACTGCTGGCCTGCTTGCCACAGGCTACAGCTACTGCTAGGGTAAAAGAGACGCAGCCCTGTGAGTGATACATGGTAATATCCAGGGCTCCAGACTGTCCCCAACCCACTCAGTGACCAAAAAGACAGGCAGAGGAGAAGGGTTTGTTTACACTCTGCAATGGTACCTCTGCAATTTGCAAGGCCACTAGGACAAAGGTAACACAGCTTAAATTTGAAACTTGAAAGCGAGGCAATTTATAGATGCAATTATCACCTTCCAACGGCTAGCAGACCTCCTTATTTATAGAAACAGAAGGAGACAGAAAACACAGGCGCTTTGAAAGGAAACCAGCCTGGTTTAAGTCCAGTTCTGATAACCAAGCAATGCTGGGAGACTACGCAAGTTCTTCACTTCTTGCCAAACTAGGGGTCTTTTTATTCCTGCCTAGCATTTTGTTATATTGTCCTTACTGAAACCACATGGCTTAAGCAAAACAGAAACCCTAAATGACAGCACGAGTGGAGCAAAACAGCCACAGCTTACTTCGCCTGCACAATTTTTGAGGCGCTCTGCTCATCGCCTAACCTTCCGAGTGCATCAAAAGTCCTTGTCTCTGTTTCTCTCTTTAGTATACCAACGTGATCTCTTGCATAGTGGATATGCCGATGGAAGTCCCACTGTTACTATCATTTATTGCTTACTCCAATAAATCTACTCTTAAGAAACAAACAAACAAAAACTCTACCTACAAATAATTTCTATATATCAATATATCTCTGGGAAATTTCTTGCACTGGAAGGTTTCGTGCAATTGTTCTTTGGTGGTCATTCTCGTCATTTCCTTTACTTGCCTTTTGAGTGTGTTTCATTGAATTGGTCCTTTAGGCTTTCTGCTCACTGTGAATGTCTACTGAAGCTGACAAGTATCTCGTCTTTGGGGTTTAAAGCTAAGGGCTTTGAGTTTCAAAGGCACACATCTCACCCACTCTCTGGTGAGGCCTCACCCCTGCCTTCTGAGCTCTTGACACCTTTGATCAAAATAAGTCACACCTCTTCTGAGTTCTTATCGGCTGTGGCTGTGGTACTTCCCAGAAGCGAGCAGCTATTCTGTGGTTCAGCAGAGGGCCTCTTGGCTGCACTTCCCGTAAGAACAGACAGCACATAAAACCAAGGTTTTGTGCAGCTCTCCCAATGCCCCAAGAGTGAGCCAGGAAGAGCACCGACAACACCACCATTTGTATTCAGCTACTGTCTATGTTCAAAGCCAGGCACAAAGAACAACAGCAACAATAGTTACATTGGAGACTGTGCTCTCATCTCTCTTCTGCTTGAACAACAGCCCACGGCATTTACTGTTTCTTAATGCTAAGTCAGTGAGAGACAGAGAGAGATCCCAAGATCCAACAGAATTCCTAAAATGTAGCCTTGGATTTCCTGTTTTCTAGTTCTGTGACACAGAGTAAATAAATCACAAACTCTGCCACTCAACTGTCTCATCTATCAGGGTGGAAAGAACATGGGCCTCTTATGATAAACTTCTACATCAAAGACTCGTGCTTACAAATAGCATTATATTAATATTTAACAGTATTTGATGTCATTGCTACTTAAATAAACTTTATTGGTATAGCTCTACTTAGATCACTCTGTAAAAAACTGTTGCCAGATCTGTATCTCTTTATAAGTGCCAGTCTATGACAGACCACATATCAAAAAGTGGAACAGATAAGCATGAATCTATATCTCCTGCAACTGCCCCCCTGGAGGGCTCGTGAAGGCTAAGTCAGTGCTTACTGCATGGAGATGCTACTCATTTGAGCATTATGAAATCTAATCTGCATGGGATGGGATTTTTTAGTAGTCAATAAAGATTTATGGTGGGCTGAATGAGAATGGTCCCCCATAGGCTCACATATCTGAATACCTGGTCCTTAGTTGGTGGAACTGCTTGGGAAGGATTAAGAGGTGTGGCCTTGCTGGAGGACATGTGTCACTGGAGGTAGACTTTGAGTGATTTGTGTGATTCCCAAGGCTCTCTCTCTGGCCCTGTTTGTGGATTGAGATGAGAGCTCTCAGCTACTCGTATGTTCCACCATCATAGATGCTAACGGAAGTACCGGCCAAATGAAACTCTTTTTCTATATATTGTCCTGGTTGTGACTTCTTCTCACAGCAATACAAAGTGACTAAGGTGAGAACCCTGAAAGTAAGCTCAGAGAAGCCGAGATTGTGCCTCCCCTCTTCCACAGCAGCCTTCTTCCCCTGGCTCTACTTTCCAGGAGCTCTACTCCAGAGTACCCTGGATAAGCAGCCTTCCTCAGTGTTTCCCACCAGAGGACTGAGACATCTGCGGATCTTTGCTTCTGTTTTATTTAAGAATTCTTACTGCATCCCCCCCAAAAGCTCCATGAGTATTCAATGGTGGCTGGAGAAGAAAGGGAGCATTTCCTAGTGGTATAGTCACTGGTAAGGTGGCTCTGTCCTTATAAGTGACACCTTGCTGGCAAGAAATCCTAATTAGACACACTAGGCCTTCAAAATAAACACATAAGTGACATGAACGTAGAAGGGAAGTGGTTGGGAAGAGTGGGAATAAGGCAGTCATAGAGAGAAATAGGTGATGAATACCATCAAATACATCATATACATATATGAAAATATGTAAAAAATTCATAATTAGGCATGATTAATTTATGCTAATGAAATGGGAAAAATACTTATTAAATGGTTGATTAAAAATAATTCTGCTTTAACTAAATGGTATTAGTAAGTGATGCATTCCTCAGTGGCTTTTTAACTTTTGCGTCTGCCTTTTTACTAATTTTCTTTGGACTTAGCCATTGAAAAGCATTTCCCAAGATCAAGAGCTTAAAATACCCATGTTGAAAAGTTGGGATGAAAATGTGCAATGAACATTGACTGGCTGTTTTACCCTAAAAAAACAGAAAGGAGGGAAATGGAGTAATCGACAGAAATTATAATTTTTGGTTTTCATAGAAAAGTATGAACTAGTTATACATGATTCTTTTCCTGATGACTTTACATAGCATCTTGCAACAGGAGGGTTCCCTTTGTTCTTCCAATGATGTTGAGCCAAGTGGCTGTAAAACTTAACCAGGCTCAGGCTTGTACAGGGGCCAGGCAGCTCTCCTCTTGCAGATGGAAATGCAGTGATGAGGATAAAGGGGACCTCTGTGTCTTGGGAAGAGGCACAGGAGCCACCAGAAGAACATGAAATGTCAGTGAGTGTGGCCGCATTGTTCAAGCTCTGAAATCCCAGCCACCCTGCGAGTGAGCACTAGAAAAGTCACAGTGCCCACCCTGGGCTAACCTCAGCCTGGGAACTAGAAGCTACCAGTATCTGTTTCAGATGCTTGCAGCGTGACTTGGACGTCTAGAAAAAGAAAAGAATGGCTTCTGCTCTGGTAATTATTCTATTATTTGAGGATCCTGAGGTCAAAGAGAGGGCATCTTTGGGATTGTTCTCAAGTCAAAGATTCCATCATCCACAAAACACTGTCATTATTAAATAAAATCTCAGCTTGTGTTTCAAGCGGCTATAAATCATGCCGTGTCTATTAGGCCCAAGGAGTCTCTTCATCACTCTAGGCAACTGTAGTTGGAAGCCAAAAACAGTCTCTTGACTCACATCAGAGAACAGCACAACTGTCCATTCAAGGAGGTCTGAGCCTTACAGTGGATGTGGGGGTACAGGACTGAGGGAAGACAGACACCAGCTTTAGGGCACCTGTGTTCGTAGATAGTCCAGACAATCCTCTCTTTCCACCCAAAAACATTTCCCCTGTGGAGCTCGATCCTTTTCTTGCCTTACCAGCATCCATCCAGTGTTACTCACAACTGGCCATGTTTCCCCACTTTCCCCCCTTTCCCCCAGAAGTGAACAGATGAGGAGTGGGGAAGTGGGTGGGGTACCATGACAACTTTCCAGACTTCCAAAATTCTCTGATAAGATGAGCCAGAGAAAACTGAGAAGCAGAGGAGACACTGCATAGTATAATAAAGAAATATTTGGATTTTTATTTTGTTGTCAAGACAGGATATCATGTATCCCAGGGTTGCCTTGAACTCTGTGTTTTTGAGGATGGCCTTGAACTTCCAATCCTACAGCCTCTACTTGATTATAATGGGTTAGGACACATGCCCACCCACAGTTTATATGGTACTGGATAGGGACCCCAGGACTTCATATGTGCTGGGATAGCGTGCGTGCTACCAATAAGTTACATCCCTAGCCTAAAGAAGGTTTGTCTTTTTGTTTTTTGTTTGTTTTTTGCTTGTTTGATTTTTGGATGAAGATAACACTGTGCTTACTAGTTGCATCATGCCTGAAGAACTATGGATTTTTGCAAATGACTCATTCTGTTTGACCCCCTGCAAACAACAACAAAGACAAGGTAGATTTTGCATAAAAACCATATAAGGTAATGATGGTAGTTGATAATGGTTATCAACTAGACAGGATCTAGAATCGCATAGAGA
Source organism: Neodon shergylaensis (assembly GCA_025134845.1). Classification (NCBI taxonomy): domain Eukaryota; kingdom Metazoa; phylum Chordata; class Mammalia; order Rodentia; family Cricetidae; genus Neodon; species Neodon shergylaensis. The sequence goes on along the minus strand of JABTXL010003776.1, from coordinate 992,276 downwards.
CAAGTCTCTGGGAATGGCTGTGAGGGATTATGTATATCAGTTTAACTGAGGTAAGAAGAGTCTCCCTAAATGTAAGTGACAACTTTCCTTGGAATTGGGTCAGAGCTCAGAAAGATTAAAAAGGAGAGAGTGATCGGATCAACAGGATTCATCTTTCTGATTCCTGATCGTGGATTGCAACATGACTTGGTGTCTCCTACTACTCCACATGACTCCCTGCCATGACGGACAGTACCCGGGAACTAGGAAACCAAATAAGCCTTTTCTTATTTAAATTGCTATGGCCAAAATTCTTTGTCATAGTATTAAATAATAAGATTATCTGTGTGTGTGTATGAGAGTGCGTGTGTGAGAGAGTCTGTGTGAGTCTGTGTGTGTGAGTAGGTGTGTGAGTATATATCTCTGTGTATGTGAGTGTATGTGTGTGTGTGTATGTGTATGAGTGTGTGTGTGAATATCTACATGTGTGTGAGTGTATATGTGTGGGTATATGTCTGTGTGTGAGTGTGTGTTATGTGTGAATATACTGAATGTGAATGTGTGTGGGTGCTTGTGTGTGAGTTTGTGTGAGTGTGTGTGTGTGTCTGTAAAAGGCTGACCTTGTGAGGCCTCAGTCTCCCAAGTGCTCATATTAAGAACTTGCATTATGACACCAGCAAAACCTTGCAATAAAAAACAATAAAGCAGAACTGAGGGTAGCCGGATGGAAGTGCACCTTTGCACTAACGTAAGTGTAAGGAACTCTGCGCCCTGACTGTTCTTAGGGAAATATGAAGCCTGTGAAGATAAAAAGAGGTCACACCACACAAGACTGGAAGTACTCTAGATCCGATGTGTGGCCTTACACCCACAGGGCTTTAGAGAAATAAACAATGCTTCCCAGCTTGTCCTAAATGACAGACACGTTCTTATCCAAACACCTCTGCAACCAGGATCTGCCTCTTCCCTGAGAACTAAGGGAGACTTTTGCAGCCTGAGGACAGGGTCTTATCTGTGGCTCAGATTCTTATTTATTTATTTATTTATTTATTTATTTATTATTTATTTATTAAAGATTTCTGTCTCTTCTCCGCCACTGCCTCCCATATCCCTCCCCCTCCCCCAACCAACTCCCCCTCTCTCATTAGCCCAAAGAGCAGACCGGATTCCCGACCCAGATTCTTAATGTTTGGTTTTGTTTCTCCAGAATACCACTTAGACGGTGTTTCTTCTTGTACTCTAGAAAATTAGATTCTACTGATGAATTGATACACCAATTTCGCTTGTGTCTTCAGTCCAATAAATCATCGGATTTCAGACGGGCTTCACAGTTACCAGTCTACACCAGTAATTACATATAGATTAAGTTAATTTGCATCATACAGAGAAAGATGTCTAGAACACTTCAGAGTCTAATAGACCCTCTCCCTAATTGCTTCTCCAGGGTATTAGGCTTTCTTATTTTCAGTTGCCTCTGACTGGTGTTTGTTTGTTTTCCCCTTCTTTCCCTCAGGAAATTTAAGAAACAGCTCCCTGAAGCCTGGGATGCCTGTCCTTATACCACAGACCTCCCGAGTAGATTTACTGGGTGATGCTGCCTAGTTCCCTGACTAGATACTTAGGAACACAACTGGGTGAAGGAAAGGGGTATTATGTACAGTGTTCCTGCCTGGTACCCACGCCCCCACACAAGGAGAGCTCTATGGGCAGCTGGGCATCCTCTGTAAGATGATCTTAGAGCTGCTTCCAAGAAGAACGTAACTGTTACGGTACTGAGCTGATCTATAGCCATTGGCATAGCTCTCCTCCACATCCATTCTCTGCCTCCTGAACTCTGGAGCTGCCTTTAATTTATTTATTGTTTTTTTTTTTAATTCTCTGTCTCTTTGCTCCTTCTAGCTATTTTTTTATTTTAATGAAAATGTCTGCTTTCTGTAACTTTTCTCATAGGTTTTATTGATTTCTGTTTTCTTCTCTAATATCTCAAATTACACTCTAACACATGTTCCTCTCATCATCCTGAAAGACACGGTTACAGGAACCGCTGCTTGAGTGTTCATAAAATCTGAGACGCACAGGGTCAAGGACAAACGACATCGTCTCCTCTCAGTTTACTAACCATGTTTGAAACCTCTGTAGACATAATAAAAAATGTTAATTTCTCCTTTAGTGTTGTGTGGGAGATTTTAATTAACACACACTTCCCTAAAGAGACTATGACCATGTATAACTGCCAACACAACCAAGAGTTATTGGAAAAATAAGATTAAGTGTATAAATGTGGGCATGTAGAGGAAACACTCGAAGCCTTAGAAAGTTTTCTTCATTTCTATACATTTTTACTTTCCCTTTCTAGTCACCAGCTTAAAATAAAATTTAAAAAAATCTGATTTCCGAAGTTCAGTGTCACTATATTTCTCCCAAGAAAGATTACATCCACATTCATGTGACTTGGACTAACAAGAGATGAGCAAAGGAATGGATGGAGGTTATCCTAATGCCGGAGCTCCTAAGGCAAACTGGAGTAGCACTGTGAGTGTGAGCTTCTAAATCGCCACCATCTAGATTCTACGACTGTTGTCCTCTAAGATGATATGTAAATCACGCCAAGATTGTGGGACCAGTGATGCTAATTCTGGAACATGGACTCTGGTCAGCTCTGTGATCAGACCCTTGGCTTCTGCTAACGCCCAGGGCGATAGTGTGCGACCCGCTCAGTCTCACTGCTCCATCAAGTCCAAATGCACTTTTTTAGGGGGGGAAGGGGGAGTAAGTGGATATCTGTAGACTACGACGTGAAGTTCAAGAATGAAGACTCTCTTTTTCACTTTACTAATAAGTCAGTGTTGACTGGAGAGATGGTCCAGCGGTTAAGAACACAAGCTGGTCTTCCAGAGGTCCTGAGTTCAAATCCCAGCAACCAATAAGTCAGTGCTCAGAGTCACAGTCAATTATCTAAACAGCTGCCTCTTCTTCCTGCCCAGTGGAGGATCAGCTTCGAATGGGAATTTCAAGATTCTACACTCCTGAGAGTCGGCCTCGGATAACATTTGGGGAAAGCATGAGGCTAATGCTGTCAGGAAGAAACAGATGATAGAATTCTTGGGGAATCAAGGTGATGGTTTACAGGCAGGAATTGCCAAGTCCTGGCTTCAGAAGGCTGGCTTTACCATTCTTGCTGCACTGAAACTTGAGCCCACTGCTCCTAAATTCCACTCCAGCCAATTCTCTTACACATAAAACTGATTTCTTTCTTCTAAAAGGCTACGTTTGGGTTGGAAAATATGCCTTGAAATAAAATGTCTTATTTTGTCATGTATGGAACAATATAAAACTAAGTCACCATAATTTACATGTGTCTCTGTGTGTGTTAAGTAGAAACATGTCCATCAGAGGAGAAAAAGTGGCCAAGAAGCTGGAGCTCACATCTTTACTTAGGGAACATTATAGAGACTAAAATCCACTCCATATCCAGTGCCAGATCAAAAGGCGTCACTGGGCAGTCTGGGGAAAGGAAAAGAAAATGTAACCCTGCCTGGAACAATGGTGCTCTCTGAAAACACACTTGGATTATCTGGGCTGGGGAGCGAGAAATCATGCCAGCTGTAAGGCAGACAGCTAATTTGCATATAAAAAGAACAATTATTTTTCCCCAAATCACTCTTGTCAGTACCAGAAGACTTCCATTCTTGAACTCAAGCCCTGTTCCCTCAGCTTCTCTGGTATCAATCCTTAGAAAATCTTTTTTGTCTTGTTTTCATGAATATTCCCGAGGTGGCTCAGATTCCATCGTCAAGCAATTGGATCATAAACAAGTCTGTGCTCGAGTCTCTTTGGATTTTGATATCTCACACCAACATGCCACAAACCGTCAACTGGCCTGGCATCGCCTGGCATTGCACACAGGCATGGCTCTGTCTGAGCGTGCTCCCAGCCCACATTCCACTTCAGAAAGACAGCCAGTGCGTGCTGCTTGCTGCTGTTCTTTTTAGCAGGAACATATGTGCTGTTTCAGAAGGCAGGAGAAAGTTATTCCAAGGAGGAAAGCCGGGTTCTGCTGAATACTAAGAGGAATATCGACATCCCATTAAGGGAATCTGTAGAACTAAAATAGAATCACTGGTCTCCAAGCACAAGGATTGACCTCAGTCCCTAAAACGTACTTAAATAGATGGCTGTGGTTCTTTATGTGCTTGTAATCCTACTGCTGGGAAGGTAGACAAAAGCAGATCCCTGGAGTTTGCTAGCAAGCGAGCCTTGACAACTTGGTGAGCGCCACAATAGTGAGACCTTGTTTCTAAAACTAAGATGGAAGGCACCTGAGGCATAATAGCCAAAGTTGACCCCTGAGTCGCAAATACATACATAAATACATACATACATACATGCATATATAAATACATACATTGAGATATAGAGGAGGAGGGAAGGGAGGAAGGGAGAGAAAGAGAGAGAGACTCTCACTTTCTTTTCTCCAAGAGTAACATTTTTTCCAAAACAGTTGCCATTGACATAGGAGCAGACAAAATTCCTACCACGCATAAGGCTACTTAATGGGTTCAGCAAGGTCCATGGTTACTGGGCTCTACCTTGTCCTAAAAGACGAGGCTAGTGTAGTTGGTGGAGAGAGGAGGTACCAGCAAGGGTCTCAGGACACTGGGGGTGTTGGCTGCCAGAAGGGATAGCTAAGGGCAGGGTGCACAAAGTTGCTGAATTCTAACTGAATCTATACCCTGTTTGTTGTGTAGGAGTCTGGGGAGAAGGACCTGAGATGATGTCTTGAGGGAACGGCAGCTTCCGGGGTCTCTAAGGTCCACTTGTCTGGGCAGGAAGAAACAAAGGGAACAGCCACTTCCTGGCTGATTTCTCATCCAGCACACTGAGTCATGCGTGTGCTTCCAACACACACTGAAGAACGCCATTTCCTGATGCGTTTTCTCAATGCAAGTTGCTTTAAAAGGGTTCTAAGGCTAAGGACAAATCGTGCCCAGGACTTGCTTTTTAGAGAGTGGTGCTTAAATTAAAGTAATTTTTTTCTGTGAATATATTGGGTTCAATACTTATATGTGTGAAATCAATAGTTTTAATATCTGGGAATCATGATGTAATCCCCGCAGGTAGAGGCAGAGGCTGGAAGATCATGAGTTTGAGGTCATCCCCACGTCTATAGCTAGTCCGAATTCAGCAAGCATTATGGGAGGCATTGTCTCAAACAAAACAGAATCAACAAACTCGGGTTGTGTGTGTGTGTGTGTATGTGTGATTGCTAAATTGTTTTCAGCCTATTGATAAATGTCTCACAAGTAAAATTAAAACGTAAAATAAAATTAACATGTAAAATGTAGATTAAAAACCAAGGGTAAAAAGGAATAGAAAAAACTAGATGTTTCTAAGGGGTGATTAATCTCTCATTTCATGTGCCCTTGTTTTGGCCTTTCTTTGTTGAACAAATTGTGAATCTCTTGAAGGGATCCTGCTTTTGCTCACGCCTTCAAGGACATGTGAGGTTTTGTATTGCAACCAAAAAGAAGTATCTCAATACAAGTTTTGGCTAAGACAACTCTGAGGGTTAAGTCCTCTGAGGTAAGATGTTGCCTCACAGGCGCCAGAAAGTACAACCAGGTCAGTTACAGCTCCTGCTGACTTGTGACCCACGGAATTGTCACATTACGTGGGATATGGAGGTCGGAAAGCAATGCCGGGGAAGCTGGGGGCAGAGAGTATGTGATGGTTTGAAACAACTACTTCAACAGTCTATGGGGAAAATGAAGAACAGTTCATTCAAAGTGGGCTATTTGCAGACATCAAAGAGTTTATTTTTCCAGAGTATTTTGGCCTTCTGAGAGGACAGCTCAGACCTACAGACCAGCAGAGCAGCTCTCTATGGCAAACTGCTTGGAACCCAGGGATAACGAACATTTTCTTACAAAGTGGTCCAAACCATCACATTAAACTCCAAAGAACCTCCTTACGCCTCCAGGATAAACAAGAGCCTATGTGAGAGAAGAAGAGGTTGAGAGGAGGGAGGGGATATTGTGGTTGGTATGTAAAATAAATGAAAAAACTGAATTAAATAGAATAAATTAAAAAGAAAAAAGGCAACATTGAAACAGTCCAGCTGACACATGCCTGCAGTTCACAGTCCTGGTGCTTTGGAAGCTGCTGCAAGAAGATTGTGAGTTTGAGACTAGCCTGGGCTATGTACCAAGACCCTGTCTAAAGTAAATGAAAATCAATAGAAGACATCTTCTATTAGGGCTTGGGGGAAATTTTTTCATCCTGTTTATATTCTAAACCCTCTTTTTTTAAAAAAAAAAAAGACATTCCCTTAGCTTCATCTGAAAATACAGATAATTCTACTCTTTCTCACTGGATGCTCAGAAAGATCCAGTTACAGAGACAATGTGGTCAAAATGATTTAAGAAATTACCAATAATATATTAATAACATACTTCTTATATTCATATTCTTAGGTCAAACACTGTGGGCAATAGGAGCTATTAGCCACAATTTACAGATATGGAATTAGAATGTGAAGAAGGACGCTTATTATTTCGGGCTTGAGCAGATGGGAACCAACAAGTGGCTTCTTCCAAAAAATTGGAGCCAATGTAAAAGTTGAGAGTGCTTGAAAAGAAATTCTAGACACTAACAAAACAAAGTTTAGCTGCATTTTTTTCCAAATGGGCTTTGCTTGAGGTGGCATGCTGCAGCTCCTTTAAAAGAGGTTTTACTGATTCAATGGTAGCAGCTGCGTGGTTTCAAAATAGCAGCTTCCCAGCTGTGGGCCATGCTGCTAGCAAAAACTCTGACTCTTTAGGGAAACCGAGCATTTCTATAGGGTTTGTGAGCAGTGTATTGTGGTTTGCTTGGTAGCAACATGGACTGGCTGTGTGCCTGTAAGTGGGGTGGTGTGCACGCCTCAGAGGTGCAAGTGGCTCCACCATGATGGACTGGGTGGGGCAAGCAGAAAATACTGTATATACTAGTAATGGCGCAGCTTAAGTTTTAAGAAGCACTCCTGGACAATAAAGAATTACAGATACAACTGGGTGGTGGTAGCACACACCTTTCATCCCAGAACTTGGGATGAAGAGGAAGGCAAATCTCTGTGAGTTCGAGGCCAGCCTGGTCTACCATAGCTAGTTTCAGTTCAGGCACCAAAGCTACAGAGAAACCTTGTCTCAAAAAAAAAAAAAAAGAATTAAAAGAATTACAGATACACAGTAAGACAGATTCATACATAAAAGACCTCTAAATGGGTAACAGTGTTAGATAAATGTACGTAGAAAGAAGAAAAAGAGTATAGAGAGTTGGAAAAGAAGTAAATGGTTTACAGCAGTCATAGATTAACGGAAATATTAAAAAGTAATAGAGTAAAAGAAATAAGCCATGTAAACATGGAATATACACAGAGAGTCTGGATTATGTATATTATTGTGTTATCTTTGAGTTCTTTGACTGTGAATGAACTAAGTACAGAGAGATATTTCATGTATACACTGCTAAGATAAAACCAGCATGTATATTATAAAGGTATCATGACTTCCAAATTTGGGTCTAAGGATATGTTGCTTTGGAAAAGATGTTCTTCTCTTGTTTCCACAGAAGATGAGAACCTGTGGATTGCTTTCAGACTGGTATGGTTTGATAGGACAAGACCCCTGAAGGTTGCCATAAACACCCCCCAAAATTACTATGCCCAACAATCAGCAGGAAGCAGTATGAAGAAAACTATACCCATATTCCCAAATATTGTCTATAAATGTTTATTTACATTTAAAAGGGGATATGCTATAAATATTTGCATTGGTGTGGATCTTGGTTTATTGATACAAATTTAAGGTCAATTTTGTTACATGTATATGTATTTCTGATCTTGATTAAGGTATTGTGTTTGTGCAGCTCATTTAAAAATGTAGTATAATAGATAGTCATCTATAACAGTCAAGTTTGTAGTCATGTTAGGTTTTCTAGATGTACAGAGATGTATTTCAGATGGATAGACATTCTTCAAACCTTTCAAAGATTACAGAATATGGCATTTAAAATGTTTAAGAACTTAAGACTTTTCATGACAATGAGATACATCTGCTCCTGGCATCACCAAGCTACTTCAATAGGAGGATGGGCATTGAAGAGGCTCTTTATCGAGTTGGTTAGCCATTTGGGCAAGAAACTGCTCTTGCCTGGACTTCTTGTCTACAAATGCAGGACCTGCAGAGAAATGACTGCTGAACTTGCCTAAAGGTGAGATGGACCTTTGGGGTTCCTGCTTCATGAAAGAGTCTACTGGATAAACTGCCAGTATAGGTGGAAGTGTCTTTTAAATTTCCTGCTTCATGGAAAAGTCTGCTGGATACTATGTGCCTGTAGGCTGAAGATAGATGCCCCAATGGTACAGAAGAACTTTGGGTGGCTGTTCAGGCAGTGAGATGTCTCTTTCATTTCTAGAGGTTTGGAAGTTGCTAACATTGTACTTTATGTAGGCAATATTATATCCTTCTGGAGTCTTTGATGTAGTTGAAAAATTATAGTTATAGTTTTCCTTAGTTATGATAAAAGATAAAGTAGATGTAAATAATGTAACTGTACTACTTGCTTGATACCTGTTTTGTTATATGTAATTTTACTAAGTTAAAACCTTCCTTTTCATTTAAACAGAAAGGGGGGAATGGTGACAGAAGGGAGGTCCTTATGTCTATCTGTTGCTTTTATTGGTTAATGAATAAAAAAACTGCTTTGGACTTATAGCAAGGAAGAACTTAGGTAGGTGGGGACACCTAAACTGAATGCTGGGAGAAAGAAGGGCAGAATCAGAAAGAAGCCATGGAGCCTCTCTAGAGAGATGCTGGAAACTTTAGCCGGTAAGCCACATGGCGATACACATATTAATAGAATTGGTTTAAATTAAGATGTAAGAGTTAGCCAATAAGAAGTTAGAGCTCAGCCGGGCGGTGGTGGTGCACGCCTTTAATCCCAGCACTTGGAAGGCAGAGGCAGGCGGATCTCTGTGAGTTCGAGACCAGCCTGGTCTACAGAGCTAGTTCCAGGACAGGCTCCAAAACCACAGAGAAACCCTGTCTCGAAAAAAAAAAAAAAGAAGTTAGAGCTCATGGGCCAAGCAATGATTTAATTAATAGAGTTTCTGTGTGATCTAAGATAGCCAGGCTGCTGGGAACCAACAAGCGCCCCTTCCTTACTACAAGAATGTCAGGGAGGGTGAAGGATTAATATGAAACAATGACTAGAATGCCACAGAGTGATCCTCACACACCTGGCACGATAGTGATCCTTATACACCTGTCACCAACTTGCTGCTTTAGGAAACTGTCTTGTTCAATCTGAGAAAAGCAAAACAAAACAAAAACAAACAAAAAACTACAGTGGAAAAGAATTGTTCATGGTCATGCAGATAGCCAGGGTCACAGTCAGGACCCAGAGGTCTAGAGCTGGCAGTGCAGCCAATGCAGCCTAGTTCTGCTTCCCTATGTGCCATGCTGTAGGCTCAAATGCCATCTCCAGTCTTCTGACCACTCCATTTCTGTTATCTTAGTTGCCTCCTGGGGTTCTTCTTGCTGCCATCTAGAAGTGTCTACTCTTAAGAACATCTCAACATGGACTGCTAACTTCCCAGTGTCATCAGCACAGGGCTTTCAAAGTTATCTTGTGAGGAATTCTGAGCATCAGATTGGGCACACATGTGGTTCAAATCTTGATAGTCAGACACAACTCAGCTATAGAACCCATTTATTAATCATATTTTCCATAACACATTCTTTATGTCAGTTCTTTCTAGAAGAACCCCAAAGCCCCAGATACTCCACTTTTCTGAAGAGAACATGGAAATCATAAAATATGAATGATCAATTAATTGTATACATTAGGCTTCCTGAATTTAAGTTTTCAAACAATATGCTTGCAGTCAGTATAAAACACTTTCATAAGCATCTCTAAAGACAGCAATGCACTGTATGGATTGGAACTCATGTATGCACCCAGCCCAAGGAAGCTTCCTGAATGCTGGAAATGTGTCTTTTGGGGTTCTGGGTAACAATTTCATATAGCTGCCAGCATTCTAAACAGGGAAATAAAATGAGAGAGCTAGAGGGCAGGGTCAGGACAAGCGTCTAGCAGACTCTTGGCTGCTGCCTAAAGAACCAATATCCTTAATATGTAGGCAACACTCAGCCCACGTGAGGGGCAGAAGGACAAGGTGGCCTGGATCAAAGTATTCTGTGGAAAGGAACAACTGCCATGCTTCTCCAAGATCTAGGCAGAACTCAGTAAGCTACTATGCAGTCTGCGAGACTGGGTGCCACTGGAGGACTAGAGTTGGGGGACATGGAAGTCACCTTAGATACTTCTGGCTATTGTGTCGAGAGACTGAAAACCACGCTGACACCTGAAAACTTCCTTGAGTGGCTCAGAGGACAGCCCCCCACCTGCCATAGTTTGGCACTGATGCAGTGGAGGGGGCAATATCACTGCTTGAATTTGCAGGACTTGTTCAGCATATGCAGCATATGAAGAAATAGAGGGTAACTCTGAGGCATGCTGACAAGGAAGAAGTTGTCCCAGCGGAGTGAGAGTTTGGGTGTGTCGCTAATTGAGTGAATGCTGGTGTGTTTTCACAAACGTGTGCATCCTAAGGGGGCCAAATATTCGGGTGTCAGGAATGCAGATCAAGAAGCCAAGTTTTAGCTGCGGTATGTTTAAAACAATCCTGAGACAAATAAATGGACAAATCCAGTAGAGCTTTGGAACAAAGTTGAAAGCTCTAACTGCATAAAAGCAAGGATTGCAAATTTCAGAAAGGCCCTTAAATGTCATTTTAAAGCCATTGGTCTTTACATTGCTATGGTGTTTACATATTTTAAAACAAAACTGATATTCTGAATTTGAATACACTCTGATTTGGGGATACATTGTTTGCTGAAAGTAATTTCTGCCCCCTTTCAGAGCAGCTTTTGTTACAGGGAGAGAGGGAAAGAAATAGAAGAGAGGGAGAACTCAAGAAGCTTCTGGGTTCTCCCTTCCAGATAGTGACTGCAGGTTTGTTGCTGGACCTCCAAAGGTCCAACTTCTTCCAGTAGAAAAACAAACAGCGTTGTCTGTTTGCATTTACATATGGTAAAAGCTCCAGAAAGAAGCATTTGGGAAAAGCTGTTTTTCTACAATAGGACTTTTTCTTAATCTTCCCTTCCACTCTCTGATCTCTTTTCTCCATAGCGTGAGTCTCAATTGGTCTGAGATACACTTAGTTACCCAATGAGAAGGTTAATTGACCACATTCAACCACACTGACAACATTAAGGGATTCTGCACTCCACAGTCTCAGAGGCTTTAACTTTAACAAGATGCCAAAACACCCAATGAACAAAACCTTGAGGTAGACCTGATTCCCCAATTACCCATAACTACCAATAAAGGCTTCAAAAGTATTCCATTCCAAAGAGCAGAGCTCTCAGCAATAGGACAATGCAAGGTAAATAACACAGAAAAAGAAATAAAATGGATGAGGAATGTTGGCCATGAATAAAAGACACAAATAATAAAGGTAGAAGAGGAATATTTAGAAAAAAATTAAACACCCCACAATTTGTTTAAAAGTCCAAGCCAAAGTGGAAAGTTGGTAAAAGACACATTTAAGAAATGTGAGGGGGAAATACACTCACACCACAGCAACTCAGCTGCAGGAAAAGGAAACAGGCATGGCAAGAAAAAGGAGGAAGGAAAAATCTGGCTTGATGACTGACTGATGCCATGACTCTCAACAGTAACAGACAGTATCGTGCTGGCTTTTAGACCAGCATTAAAGAGACAAGCAAAGATCCCAGCGCACAATGCATTAAATCTCAGGTGTTGGGAGTCACGGCCACACAACAGACTAGTTAAAATACTCTAATCGGTTCATTTTCTCTTCTTCAATTAAATCTCTAATCACTTCCACAATGCAAAAACAATTATGCTGGTCTTAGATAACATTTTATTGTTCTTCTCTCTGCCATTCCTGTACTTTTAATAGTCAACCCCAGAGAGCATGGTCTTTGTAGTTAAAAATCTAGATGCTTTCATATTCTCGCTCGGCACCATCGCACAAAGGGCCAGACTCGTGTGTGAGATGTGAACAAGGAGAAATCCTTTGGAGTCCATCACAGCTACAGGAAGAAAACATAGAAAGCATTCGGCTTTTTGAAGGTATCAGTAAGTGATAATAATCATAGACACAAAAATTCTGGGACCCAGACGGCCTGCTCAGGGAAGCAGTGACTACAAGGCTAGCTCCATCCAAGGTAATATTCATAACAACACAAGGCCAGTCTTACAGGATGTCACATGCTAGTTAGTTTAAGTGATTTACATGCATTAACTAATTTGATCTTCAAAGGAACCTTCTGTGGTGGATACAAATACCCTTCTTGTTTTATACATGACATTCAGAGATACAGTACAGTTACTCCTTGACCACGTAGATAGGTAGCTATTAAATAAAATGAGATTCCAAAGCTAGAAAATTAGCTACATATCCCAAACTCTCAGTCCCCGGTTCAAGTTCAAGTTTCGCCTGAGCTAAATCCATTAGCAAATGAATCATGTTTATTTTTGCTATTGTGTCCTTAGTAAGTTGCTTAGAAAAAAATTTCTTTTCTTGTGTCATTAATTACTCACTGTTAACAAAGCTGACGTGATTTAGAGACTACCTAGGAAAATTTGCACACATGCAACTGTAAACCCACAGTCAGTTATCTGGACACAATACAGGGAGGGGTCTCTCTGTCCATCTCAGGGTGCCCAGAGCCTCGTGAGTTTCATCTGCCACAGTTCTAATGTCAGAAAGACTCACTTGGTCATGATGACTTAACACAATTCACTAGCTGTTTAACAGTGCTTAAAGGCTGATTATTAAGAATTTCAAAGCAAGCATTTAGTATACACATAGTAATCGTAAAAGTCACAGAGGACTTCTGGTTCTTTTCTATTTTAGAATGGGATGTAAGAAAAAGTAAAAATTGGCACTGTCTCACAGTGGGAAGGGAGCTCTGGGGTTTTATGTTCTTTGTGGCTTACTACGACTCTCTGTCTGTTACATCATGTGCTCCTTTTAAACCAAATGAGATACAGCTCATCCTTCAAGATCTGGATCCAAAGTCATTTCCTCCGAGATACTACTTCTGATACCAGAGCTATTGAATCACTACTTCTCAGCACATCCACAGTCGCTGGAGTGTGCCTCTGCATGTCCCTATCATTGTGTGCCCAGCATGACACAGCTCTGTCTGCCCCATCTCTGGAGATTCCTAGTGAGTAGGAACTGGAAGGAGAGGATGCAGTCTGACAGTTAAATGCGGAGTTTCAGAACTAGCCAAATTCAACTTGGACCATGGCTGCATGGTCTTCCATAAGATTTCTGCCTACTGGGTAAACACAATATAAGAGTGTGTACTCTGGCCCCAAGGTTCCTGAGTTCAATTACCAAGCTCCTTATTATATAATCTATTCATGCCAAAGTTTTCTCACCAGTATGATAAGAATGATGAGAGACAAACTCTTCATGTTTTGTGAAAGTTAAAATAATGACTCTGGGCCAGCAAGATGGCTCAGTGGGGAAAAGTAATTAACGCTAGCTGTCTTCTGATTCCCACGGGTGTACTGTGGTACGTGCATGGTACCCAGACACACACAAGTGTGCACGTGCATGCACACAAAGTAAAAGCATGAATCTATGAATTACGAACAGTAACAACAAAAACACACTCAGTAACATTTCTACTCTTTGTATTAGTATCTGGTAGATTTGGGTGATGTATACACTTGTTTGTATACAGCTAAGCTGAAGTTAAAGCAGTTGGCCCTGGCTTCTCTTGGGACTTTGCACAACGGATCTATCATTTATGAAGGAATAGATTGTTTTACATGTGGCAGAGCATGTAGTTATTAGAATGTTGATAGCATTTAATTTATGATAGGGCAGAAGGCAAATATTGTATGAACCTTGGCTAATAGGTAGTTCTTGCTTCTCTTGTTGCTCTGAAGATTGCCTTGTATCCATTAAAGAGAAGATATAGCTCTATCACAGCACTACATCTGAAACCATATTTATATGTTCAGGATTCCTTTCAGCTGGACTGGCAGACATATGAGAGATCAAAATACTATCATAAGATTAAAATACATTAAATGTTTAAAATTTTTTTCTACTGAGTTTTAGAAATACCTGAGCTTTATAATCATTTATAAAGTGCAAGCCAAGAAGAGAAGTACCTGGGTGGTGGTGGCGCACGCCTTTAATCCCAGCCCTCAGGAGACAGAGGCAGGTAGGTGGATCTATAAGAGTTCAAGGCCAGCCTGATCTATAAAACAAGTTCCAGGACAGCCAGGGTTACACAGAGAAACCTTGTCTCAAAAAAAAAAAAAACATGAAAGAAAGAAAGAAAGAAAGAAAGAAAGAAAGAAAGAAAGAAAGAAAGAAAGGAAGGAAGGAAGGAAGGAAGGAAAAGAGAAAGGAATCTAAGATGGGCTTTCTAAGTTTTATTTTTTTTTTTAGAGAAATATTAAACAATGCCTGATTCATTGGCCTTTACATGGTATGAGCGGCCTTGGCACACAGGTTAGTGAAGGGCCTTACCAGTGACTACATTTTTTAATAGATGAGATTGCTTCTCTTGAGCAGTTTGTCAGACTTGGCACAATTCCGTCCATACACTGCCGTAACTGAGCACTGACAACTGATCACACCATCTTTTTCCTGATGGAATAGTTATTAGAAATACAGTTGCTCTTTCTATAAACATCCCAGATCTGTGTGCACGATCTGATGCATGACACAATGCAGGAAGCATTTTGTTTGGCTCTGCATTTTCTTGGACAAAGCCTTAAAAACCAAAGAGATCATAATTCCTCCTGATGTAAAGTTGCTTTGCCATTTAGAATAATGTCCTAAAGAATATCATTGGATCAGAAGAAAATGCTATAATAGAACTGAATTGATGCTTCATTTGCATGGCACAGGTACACAATGGGTTTGTGCGCCTATAGGTATCAATATGAGAACATTCTTTTCATGTCCTTTTCTAAGAAGACAAGCTGGTCCAGTTCTACCCACAGATTGGCTGTTGAGTGACTCCCAAAGGCACATGTTTTAAAAGCTTGCTCCACTACCAGGGTTATTATGGCTAGAAGGGGGTATTGTTCAGAGGGGAAACTTGCATAGGCCCTCTGAATGTGGGTGACAGTTCTGTGGCATAGGCAGTCTGAGGGGCCATTGGCACTGGGACCAGGATTTATCCCTACTGCTTGAACTGGCTTTTTGGGGTTTATTCTCTTTTTAGGGATATCTTGCTCAGCCTAGATATAGGCAGGAGGCAGAGGAGGCCTTGGTCCTGCCTCAAAGTGATGTGCTAGACTTTGTTAACTCCTCATGGGAAGCTTTACCCTCTCTGAGGAGTGGATGGGGATAGAGCGAGGGTAAGATGTAAAGGAGTGGGACGGGGGGAGGATGTAGGAACTGGGATTGATTTGTAAAATGAGAAAAGATTGTTTTTAAACAAACAAACAAATAAATGAAACAAGGACACTGCAAAAAAAATTAGGCCATTGGAGACACACCCATGAAAGGAATGTTCGTTTGGACACTGGCCCCTTCTTCTCTCTTTCTGTGCCTCCTGGCTACCCTGAGGTGAATGATTTCCCATGCCACATAGCCTCTATCATGTGCCACCACAGGACCAAAGCAAAATTAAAGTGTTTTTTTGTAAGTTGGTTTTCTGGTATTTGTCATAGTGAAGGACAGCCGGCCACCTCCCTATCAATATGGCGGCAAGCAGAATAACAGACAATTCCTTCGCATTCTGAGTCTGGAATTTTGCTCTTCTTACAAACACCTAGCATCTCCTTACGCTGATCTCTGAGTCCAGGATGCAATTCTTCCTACTCTTTAGACATCCCAACCCTGGTTTCTTCCCTCAGAATTTAACTTTGGTCAGTTCTTGGTACAACTTCCTCACTGTTTCTGTATCAATAACCTCTATTTGCCTGTATCTGTATTCTTAGAAACCCAAAGAAGTAACCTAGTCCAACGTGGCTGCTAGAGGTTTCAGAAGTTGTGGTTTGATCTCTCTATTCTATAAGCAAACATAGGTGAAGACAATTTTTCTACCTTAGATATGCTTTTTTGGCATATTTGGGTCATTTATTAAAAAGAAAAATATCCAATATAAAATTTTCACAAACTTTGGAAGAGCATAAAAAAATAAATAATAAAATCTACAAACTGGCAATAACCATAATTAAAAACACTCATTCCTATTTTTTTCATTCATGTTCCCTTGCACAAGCAGACGTGCAGTTAATTCCAGATCACATTAGGCAGATGGTTTGCTATGCCATTTTAAAACTATTTGTATTTTCTTGGGTGATAAAATATTCCTTTGAGAGATAATTTATAATGGCTGCCAAGCAGCATAACTTAAGAATAACACAGTTAAGAATGAGAGACAGAAGATTTCTGTGACTATGCCCCACCCCAAAGTACCAGCCTTGACAGGAAGGCATAAAAGAAAACTCTTTAAAAACACAATGAAGATGCTGAAGTGTAGCTCTCCTTGACAGACAGCTACTGGCAGGGTTTGAGCGTGGAAGGACTCAGTTTCCTTTTAGGGGCTGGCCACAGAGAGTTTGAGCATGGGCCAGTGGCTATATGGACAACACAATTTTTTTAATATATCTTTTTTTGTGGGGTGGGTCACAAGGGTGGGGAAGTAGACCTGGGTGGTGTGGGACAATTCTGATTCTGTCAATTATGTTTTAAATAAAAGCTGATTGGCTGGTAGTCAGGTAGGAAGTATAGGCAGGACAACCAGACAGGAAGTAGAGATGGGACAAGGAGAATAGGAGTATTCTGGGAAGAAGGAAACTCTTTCCCCAGTCCTATCCAGACACTGAAGAAAGAAGATGTGACCTGTCCCGCCGAAAAAGGTAGCTAGCCATGTGGCTAACATAGATAACAATAATGGGTTAATATAAATTATAAGAGCTAATATGAAGCCTGAGCTAATGGGCCAATCAGTTTATAACTTATGGAGACCTCTGTGTGATTTTCTTTGGGGCTTACCAGCTGCGGGAACCAGACAGGACAGAAACCCCAACAAGCAGGCCCTCATGTTACACCTGGGAGGACTGGGAAGTTAGAGTGATTGAGGTACATTATGTGAAATTTCCAAATAATCAATAAAAATATTATATGAAAAAGAATAAACTAATTTCACTCTAATACTTAATGTGGCTGATTTACCTGGATTAATAATGAGATACAGTGGCCCCTGTTTTACTTCATACCTTCTGAATCTTATGTGTTAATAAGGAACCAATACTGAGAAGGGGGAACAGAAAGAGAAAAGAGTTGACTCTGGCTAGAGACATGTGCTGTAATATGACCACATTTGTATTTAACTGTGATGAATTTCTACATTGCCTGTTATTGATTCTAGCCAGAAATCAGTAGAGCATTAATGCAGAATTAACAGTTTTAAGGAAAGCTGAATAAGGTTATGTAAACAACTAGAATCTAAGACGAGTACGGTTCTGTGAAACAAAGCCTATAGAGGAAGTGGGAAATGCAAAAGGAAAATGAGAAAAAAACAGTCTGGAAGGAAATGATTTCAGAAGAGAAGAGATTCTGAGTCTGTTGGATTTTATTTGCAAATGCTTATATTTCACATGTCCATGTGTGTAGGAGGGGGATTATATGTGTGTGTATGTTTATGCTATTGAGTCCATGCTGAGCTCGGAGGACAACTTGCAAGATTTTGGTGTGGGATGTTCTTCTGTATGCTGTAAGTATGTCTTATTACCATTGGTTAATAAAGAAGCTGATTTGGCCAATAGCCTGGCAGAATAGAGCCACACAAAAAATTTAAGCAGAGAGACAGAAAGAAGGCAGAGTCAGGGAGACACAAGTAGTCACCGAGGAAGCAAAATATGAGATAACAAGTTACAAGCCTTGTGAAAAAATATAGTCTAATAGAAACAGGTTATTTTAAGTTGTAAGAGCTAATTAATAGTAAGCGTGAGCTAATAGGCCAAACCGTTTGTAATTAATATTAAGTCTCAGAGCAGTTTTCCTGGAACAGGCAGGTGGGAAAGAAACGTCCAATTACAAGAGTTTGTTCTCTCCTTCAACCATGCTGGTCATGGTAATCAAATCTGGATCATCAGATTTGGTGACAGGCACATTTACGTACTGAGCTATCTGCCAAGTCTTGATAGAGTTGATTCTTAAAATATAAATAGCTTCACAAAAAAAAAAAAACAAGGAGTATAGCAACCAACAAGCTTTAAAAGCCAGTTCTCTCCACCTCGTTTATAATGGATAAGACCATTATATATGGTGGAGACCATAGGCAGTTGTGGGGCTTCATTCTACTTTCCAGAGAGCTAGGGGTCAGGTCAGAGTTAGGAATGAGAGGCCCAGGAGTAGGGGTTTGTTGTCTCAACATCTACTCAAGCCACCAAGTGTTCTGCTCTACTTTGGCATTCCAGTGTCCTAGCCAGTGACCCTTCACTCTTTACCAATACCCCTGTAGTACTTTATCTCAGAACCACATCAACACGTCACTTTGTTTCATTTCTGTGCAAACTAGTAACCTACTTATAGCCATTTCATTCTTATTTTCTCATCCTAAAAACAATATGACCTGATGCTCCAACATCACCTACTTCATGCAAAGTCACCTAGGTTTTCAGTCCAGTATGACAATTTCCAATACACATCTATATCTTCGACATGCATCTTTGGATTCCTAGAGGCTTCTTTAACTATATACTTAAGAAATTTCCTCTTCCCCAAGTAAACAGCCTTCCTTCATTTTAGGCACTTTCCAGGTGCCTGGACTTTTTGTCTACCTAGGACTTGACATTAGCTGGAAATACTTCATTTATGAGCAAACTATGACTAGCACAATGAATAGATGCGAGGCTCACTCTTCTTAGGGAATTCACTCCAGATGATATATATGCATAACTTTCTGTGTCTTGTTTCTGTCTAATTGGCTGACACTGAAAATCCAGCACTGAGATAAATTAGCTTCATGGCCATGACTTTATAGTGTCAAAGAATTCAAAGGTCATGTGAAAAATATATATGCCATTCACTTCTATGAATTTCCAGCAATTGCTACCTATTGATTTAAATTATAATATATAGTATTTGCATATGAAACAAAAATGTACTTTCTTAAAACTTTATTGACTTTTATTTTTGCGTATATGGGCATACTGTCTGTGTATCTATATATATGACATGTCCATTTTGTGCCTGCAAAATCCAGAGGGTACCTGATCCTCTGGAACTGAACTAACAACTAGAAGTTGTTAGCTGTCATGCAGTTACTTGGAACTGAATCCCAGGTCTTTTTTTTTTTGTTTGTTTGTTTGTTTTGTTTGTTTGTTTTTGTTTTTATTTTTCGAGACAGGGTTTCTTTGTGGCTTTGGAGCCTGTCCTGGAACTAGCTCTGTAGACCAGGCTGGTCTCGAACTCACAGAGATCCGCCTGCCTCTGCCTCCCGAGTGCTGGGATTAAAGGCGTGCGCTACCATCGCCCGGCTTCCCAGGTCTTTTTCAAGAGCAGCAAATGCATTTAACTCCTGAACCATCTCTCCACCCCAACTACTTTTCTTAGGTCAGGGTCTCACTATGTAGCCTTGGTTGACTAGGAACTCACTCTATAGACCAGTCTGGCTTCAGTCTCACAGAGATCTACCTACCTCTTCGTCCCATGCTAAGGTTGAAGGCATATGCCATCATGCCCAGTAATCAAATACAAAATTTTAATAAGCAATTTATTCACTTGAGATAATAAGAAATAACTGGCAATCAATATTTTAAGTATACTTAGAGAATAAAATTAAACAGTTTTTAAGCATTTCTGTTACACCTTTTCCACCATTGATCTTCTTTATGCAATTTCCTTAACAATTTCAAGAACAAGTAGCCAAAATTTAAGAAATGTCCCTTCCTTTTTAGTGTTAGCTTTACTTAAGCAAAAACAATCTTATTAAACTGTAAACAAAATAAATATTCTTTGGAATTTTTATTTTTTTCTTTCCTTGTGAAACATAAAGAACTGCTGTACAAGCGGAAAGACAAGGAAGCAAATATGGGTTCAGACTCCAAGCTGTTGGAGTAAATTGCTTCATTTAGTGGCAC
This sequence comes from Neodon shergylaensis, assembly GCA_025134845.1. NCBI lineage: Eukaryota > Metazoa > Chordata > Mammalia > Rodentia > Cricetidae > Neodon > Neodon shergylaensis. The sequence goes on along the minus strand of JABTXL010003776.1, from coordinate 972,092 downwards.
TCACCCACTAGAAACTAGGTTGGGATGGACAGAGTGCTCTCTCTGAACACGCCTAGCGAGTTCTATCAAGATGTCTTTCGTCAATTAGCTTGCTCGATTGACTAAGCATCTCCTGCCTCGTTTACTTGAATAAAGATGAAGCAGGGAAATTCCAGCAAGACAAAACGATCTTCACAGAGATCACCGAGAAACAGTCCTCACATAAAATAACAGATTCCAAGCAGTACACCACCTGTCTAGATAATAAGTGTAGCTGCGTCCCACTTAAAAAGCAAAGCCATTGAAATTTCCAAGCTATTTGACAGTTTTGGTAAAGAGTACAGAATCAAACATCCAAATATTTGAATAGGGGAAAAGGTCTCATTTCTTGTTCCATTTTTTTTCTAGAATTTGTTCTTTATTTTGATTAGGTAGCTATGTATCTCCTTAAAAAGTGAAAAGCAAACTTCAGAGAATTATTTTTATCTTAACTATTATGAAATAAGTAGTTAGCAATACAATATTTAGAGCCAAAGAATTTTTGGAAATAACAAATACTTCTAAGGAGGTAAATTAACAGGATAATACACTAAAACCGACAGGTAAAAAATGGATGCTGTCTTTGATGAGACAATGGTAAGAAAAAAGAATGGACATTATTTAAATTGGATCCATTATTACGAATGAATTTAACGCTGTGATTCTCTTCTATTTCTGTTTCAAAACACAAAATATAAGAGACAACAGAGTTGCTGCTGAATTTGACAGATTTCCTACTGAACTGGGCTCTTGCACTAAATAACACAACTGACTTTGCTCAAAGCCACTCATTTTAATTGAAATAAAAAGCCAGATATCTGGTCTTCAAGTCTCCTTCCAATCCCAGGGCTCCTTCAGATCCCCTTTCTCGTGCACATGATAAAAGAGAGTGTTGTTTGTACGTTGAAATATGGCACATTGCTCTAACTACCACTCTCTTCTCAGAAAGTCTAGAGAAGGGGTTTGTTTTCTTTTAAATTAGTTTCCACCAGAAGATACACAGGTGCTCACGAGCTCTGGGTTCTCACCAGTGTGTTGAGTTTGCCCTCGTCTTCTTTTGCATCTCAGTTCACTTTCTGAAAGCAACTTCTCTCTATGCCTGAAACCATCTCAAAACTCAAGCAAGTACAGTACAGCTTTGTAAGTTTTGTCATGAATATTTCTGTATTTTCACAACTTTGCCTGCTTCACAATACCTAGGAAATTCCAATCCAGAATGCTTAGTTATTACACCCCTTTTAGCAAGATGAACAAAACCGAGATGCTCAAAATATTATTTGTGTATAATTATTATTTCAGTATGTGATACTTCAAAATGGGTTGAACAGAGGGTACAATTTGTTAATTAATAAAAGCATATGTGACTAAAATAACTGAAACTTTAAATCACTAAGACTCAGCTTAGTATATCTATATTTTTAAATCTGTTCCCCAAACTTCAAAATATATCTTTATTGACATGTAAAATATATCTCATCTCTGGATATTAATTTGAATGTGTAAATCTGTAAATCTAAAAAGCTTAGTTTAAAACAAAATGTAAGCTACTGTCACACCGTATGGATCTATACACACCCCAGATTTTTGTTTATTAACACAAGTTGGGAAAAATGATTCCTATGTTATAAGAAGATTTTAAAAACAGAACAATATTTATAAAAGTAAAATGTAATAATACATATAATACACCCATAGTTTGCAAACTTCTGCATAAATTCTCATTCTGCTGGTTGTTATAAGTAAGGTAGAATTTCTTACCAAGGATGAATTCCAGCTGTGGTTCATTGGGGATCTTCTGGATGCCTAGAAATAGTAGGGATACGTTTAGGTTTTAAAAGTATTTGTTATCAATACTATAACAACAACTACTGTTTCACCTGACCAGATATGTACATATATTTTTGACAAAATGAATAGAGTTAGATTATCAGGCTTAACCATTGCCGGTTCTCAGGTGAAGGCAAAGCACATGCTGTAAAGTCAATAGAAATAACGATAACTCGCGGCCACATAGAAACCCCCAGTGGCCATATAGAAAATGATTGTCAACTGTGTCAACTTAGTTTGGAAGTGTGCAGATAGAAGTGGGAGTTTTACACGGAATCACTTCACCAAGGAACTCTCTTAAGTGTGTTTTCTTTCAAGCTCCATGACTTGTAAATATGGAACCGTTAACAACTGGGATGGCTCCAGCCAAGTTCTAGCAGGCATGAACACGGAGCTGCTTATTTTGCTCTCTTATTGATTATTTCAATCAAATTCTGCTCAACCTTTACTCTTTTTGTCAGTGATATTTCCAAAAGAAGACAGCACATCAAATGATAGAAGATGGAGTAGGAGTGGAGAAGTGAGTCTCAGAACGAAGGCCTAGAAATGTGGTGTGTAACTGTGAGGAAGTGAGATGCTCAGGATGCAGGAACACATTGTGGGAGGTGGATGTTGAAGACCATAGTTAACAATGTTAAGCTGTCCAAGGATCTTAGAATCATTAGGTAAGTTCTTGTGAGATAATCCAGTTTTGTTTTTGTTTCGAATACTAATAATTAACTCTGCTCTAAGCTTTGACAATCAACTGTATTGGCAATGCATCCAACAAATACCATTTTCTAAAGACATTTTTTAAGATACAAGGTTAATGAGGTTAGGCGTCTATCTGCTAGTGCTAAAAATGAGTGGAAAGACTGTCTGGAAAGAAAAGGCCAGAGTTTAAACTGAGGAACAAGCTGAAAACCTAGAATTGTAAGCATGAGAGAAAACACAATATTCTTTTAAATTTCTTAATTACTTGACTAGCACAAAAAACGATTCCAATGTTCAGATTTAAATCTTGGCCAAGTCTTTAAGCGTTCTGTGTTCTGTGGATTAGCTGACTGGGAGAGCAGGGAGGCAAACCTTGGGGAACACCTTCCACTATTGCTTTCACCTTAAATACCGCTTGGTCTTTTTTTTTTTTAACTTTTTTTTTTATTGAGAAAAAGAAAAAAAAAGTTTCCGCCTCCTCCCAGCCTCTCATTTCCCTCCCCCTCCTCCCACCCTTCTCCCCCTCCCCCCACTCCTCTCCCCCTCCCTCTCCAGACCAGAGAGCAGTCAGGGTTCCCTGTCCTGTGGAAAGTCCAAGGCCCTCCCCCCTCCGTCCATGTCTAGGAAGGTGAACATCCAAACTGGCTAGGCTCCCACAAAGCCCGAACTTGAAGTAGGATCAAAACCCAGGGCCATTGTCCTTGGCTTCTCATCAGCCCCCATTGTTCGCCATGTTCAGAGAGTCCTGTTTTATCCCATGCTTCTTCCGCTTGGTCTTAACAAGGTCGAGCTTGCAAAATATTGATTCTCTATTGGAATAAATAAATGCCAAATGGAAGTTGTTATTACTTAAATGTAGTAACAGGGGCGGCTGGGCTGCTTCCCCGGCACCCGGCCGCCCACATGGCTAGCTTTGTACCCGAAATAATTACACAGAAACGGTATTCATTTAAACACTGCCTGGCCCGTTATCTGTAGCCTCTTATTGGCTAGCT
>JABTXL010003776.1:949553-968159 GCA_025134845.1 Neodon shergylaensis | reverse complement strand
AGCTAGCCAATAAGAGGCTACAGATAACGGGCCAGGCAGTGTTTAAAAGAATACAGTTTTCATGTAATTATTTCAGGCATAAGCTAGAGCCATGTGGGCGGCCAGGTGCCGGGGACACAGCCCAGCCGCCGCTCCTAACCCCTGACTACTACACTTAAATACGATTAGCAACTGGAAAGGGTCCATCAAATGGATTTATCAGTGTTTAAATACATGTTTGAAAACTTGAGCACTGGATGCTGGTTCATGCTGACATATCATCTGCCTCCCCCAAGATACAGCTGAGAAGAATGTCATGCACTCGCAGCCCAAAGTACAGAGAGAAAGAGGGAAACAACTGGGTAATCCCCATGCTCCTTGGTGGAATCCAGGTTTCTGTGAACGCGCGAGGATATTTGTTTGGCTTACACGTATCTGGGTTACAGTTTGGCTCTTTAGAAACCTACGGGAGACAAGACACAAGTACTTACTTGTGAACTGAATGTCCTCAGGGTCATTTGCCTGAGCTGTAGGAAGAAAATGCTGGCCTTCTTCTGAAGTTCCTTCCTCTTTGATTTCCATGATCCAGCGCACAACTGATTTCTTGTCCACGGTGTCTTGTCCAAGTGGTACCAGAGAATGGGTTCTGGTTTAAGGCTGGTGTATCTTCACTCTAATGATCTAATATCCCGCTGTGAAATTCTGCACATAGAAATACCAAGATTCAACATTGCAGCCATTTTCAAGCTCAAATGACAGCTAAGGATTAATATAGAAATTACAACTCACAAATTTCCTTTCCTCCATGTCCAGGCCTCTCGTACTTTCAGAATCAAACTACACAATGCACTGGGAGCTCTAGGCTAAGTCAATGTTTTCAAGGTAATCATTAGAGTCATATGAGAAATTCCTAAATCCAGAAAGGTATATTCATCCCTTCAATTTAATTTAGTTTTATTTTTATGAGATACATACAGGGTTGCTAACTTAAGGTGCATATATTCATCCCTTCAATTTTATTTACTGAGCTAGAACCCAGCAGATGGCATCCTGTCAAGGAATTTGCCTGCTTCACCACTAAGACCATCACTGAGACTCCTTCCCTTGGAATCTCCCTTTATGTCCCGGATGTAGCACTCTGCCCCTGACAGAGCATGAGTCACAAGCACATAGCCCTAATTGGCATGTCCTTCTCTTCCAAGATGGGCTCTCAGGTTCAAAAGGGGAGTTTCCAGCCTTGTGATCTTCCACAGAGTCTCCTACTGTTCTGTCTGATGGTGGTTTAATTATTTCATGATTGAGGTATGGTGGGGAAAGAATGAAAAATAATTCTCAAAAGCTGAAGCTCAAAGGAAAATGAAAGCAACAGAGAACTGGTGGTGATCAATACTGAAAAAACACCCCCCCCGATTTAATACCCTGTTATAAATAGTTTTAAATAGTTACAAATTCATGTTGATATACATGACCAAGAATGAATTGAAAAAAATCAATGTTGTTTTAAATCAAGTTACCAGCTGAATTAAAATGTGCAAAAATCTTTAAATGTCTACCCAGCGCCATTTAATGAGATAACAGTCAACGAGTTTGGTTTGGAATACTGATGTGACCTCAAAACCCACAAATCAACAATCCCACATTCTGCTGGTCTTAACAAAGTAGCTTCATTTAGAATTCAGTTATAGTTCTTAGAAACCATTTGACAAAATTCACATGCAGAAAGCAACATGAATCTTTAAAAAACATTACAATTTAGCTGCAGATATTGGTCTTAATGATATAAGCAAGAGACTATTGTCTAAGGTAAAGGACTGTTTGACATCAATTAGATCATAATCATTAATTTCAAAATTATTTTTTCAATTAATACAGTTCTTCTCATTTCTTTTTTGCCTATTACATTCATAATTCTTTTTTGATAAATACACACGTATTCATTGCATAGTCTCCCAAAGACCTGAAAATTCTGTGGCTTTTGATATGAGAATCTTATCAACCTCATTATATTATTTTAATTAAATACTAAACCCTTAATCCTGATCAGTCATTTTAAAAAAAATGCAAGACCCACAAGAGATGATGCACATCCTTGATAAAATAGCCACTCAGCACAGTGAATATGAATAATTGATAAAATAAATGCTAATGTGAATAAACCTGGTTGGGTCTATGGATCTCTACAAAGCTGTGATTGGATGAACAACAAGAGAGAGGTGTGAGACCAGATTCAAGGGTAAAGGAATTGTACTTCGCTCTAGAACGTGAAAGTCCCAAAGGGAGGACAGGGTCATGAGTAGATAAGTACTTTGATGCCCTGCCTCCTACCCTAAATCTAGGGCAGCTACCTCCAGGTTTGTTCCTTTGCTGTAGCCCGACTCATACAAAGTTCATGAAACATGTTTTAGAGCTCAACACTGTTACTGTTTTCATGATAGCTTATTCTCTCTATTTTCTAATTTTAAGAAATGAGAATTGCTTCCAAAGAAAGAGCACATAACACTCAGCGATTAGGCAATCTGAAGCCTATATTGCAGACTAGGTAGAAAGAGAAGGAACACATCAAGGCAGATGTACTGCATACTTACTGTAGGAAGTTCACCAAGTGTCAAAGCAAAGATTATTCCAGAAGCCTGAACAAGGGTAATGATAAGGAAATTATCTTATTTGTAGGTAATTTTAGTAGCTCAGAAAAATAAAATGAGAATCTATGCCAACATACAAATATCTGGCTAGAAAAGAGAGCCCTAATTTCAAAGGAGACTTACTGGTCTTAGTGACAGAATTTGGTGTAGCAACTGTGAAAAATAGGTATGTTTTTGATACCTAGGAAACTTTGAACCAATGAACTTCCTGGAGAAGAAACAAGGCAACATTTTAGCCAAGGAGGTGAATTTTGGTATTTAAACATGTTGCTGCACCTACAATGTTCTTGTACACACATGAGCATAGATTTTGAAGAGAGAAAGACAAGCTGGAATAATTTAGGTGTGTTTGGAAACACTGGCTAATGGCTAAGTTGGTACAGTGTATAAGCTCACTGAGAAATAAAAAGAAAGGTTTAGAGAGTCAATTATAAGACACAAAGAAATTCAGAGGGATAAGTAGGGATTCTTGGAAAAAAGCTTAAGAAGCAGTGAGGGAAACTAGAGAGGAGAAAAGAAGCAGTCAATGGATCGGTGCCATTGATCTGCTGAGGGCAGATTTGGTGGGAAGTCGTGAGCACAACTGATTGATAAAGGGATGCAGGAAACAGTAAGGGAATATCATAGATAGAGTCTGACATATGGAGGGGGATGGATATGAACTGAAAATGAGGCAATGGTCTCACAAGAAGATGCTCTCCATCATGGCCTCACTTCCTCTAGATAAAAGACACAGTCACATGTTCATACCTTAAATATAGGGAGTCCTAATCCACCTTGAAAAACTCAGACCATATAGGTAAAGATTAATAATTTGAAGTCCTGACTCATTTTTTCAACTTGACACAAAACCTAGTTAAATCTAATATGAAGGAATCATAATTGATAAAATGCCTCTGTAAGACTGACCTGTAGGCCAGTCTGTGCGACAATTTTTGGGTTCCTGACTGATGTCAGAGGGCCAAGTCCAGCAAGGGTGGTGCCATCACTACGCAGTTGGCCCTGGGCTGTACAGAAAAGCAGGCTGAGCAAGCCATGAGTGACAGAGCTACTGAGTGGCACACTGGCATGCTTTTGTGGCCTTTACTTTAGTTTTTTTCTCCAGGATCCTGCTTTGATTTCTTGTCGTGACTTCCCTTCAGGATGGGCTGTGTTCAGGATATATCAGCTGAAATGAACTCTTTTTTCCTGAAGTTTTATTTGGTCATGGTGTTTAATCGCAGCAATAGAAGCCTAAGGCATTTGTAAACATTAAAATAAAAATGGTCTAGGCACAAACAACACTATAGCAATGAGAAAACAAAATGCACACCTAGAAAATAGACGTGGAACTTTCGAGTTTCCATTTGCAACGACTTAAATCAGCCCCATCCCACAGTCAAGAAAATGCCAAGAATGTATATAATTAAAACTTTCCACTAATGAATTAGGAAAAAGTTTCAAGGTCATCAATTGATCTGAAGCTTGGAAAAGAAACGAACAAACAACAACAGAAGCACAGAGGCCTCCAAGGGACCAAGGACAAGAAGAAGAAGGCCAGGTCACAAGCTTGCAGTAAGAACTCAGACAGAATGTTTGATGAATTGCTAATAGATCAGGGATAGAATCAGGGTGGAGACGACTCCTGAGATCCATCTCAGGCGATGGCTATTACTCATCAACAGGTGCTTAGGCCTCACTCAGGTGCTTATGAGAAAGGTACTTATGAGTGGGTGTCTAGACAGCACCTCTTTGGGAAACAAGCCTGTGGGAGGGAAAAACAGTCATTGCAGGAAACGCACATAGCACTAATCTAGTCACCTCCCTACAATGCAGAAACAACGGGTCCTGCGTCCATGAGGGTACAACCCTAGACCCCTTGCAGTTAGGGAATAGAAACAAGAAAACAGTGAGAATCTCTGAGACAGGTCCACTAGAACTTTCGGATCCCTATTATTGTGACCCATAGTCAAGGAGCTTGGTATCTAAGACCTAGGCTCTAAGACATCAGCAGAAAGCAGCCCTGCCTGATTTCTGCCCCACTGCACTGAAAGCAGAGTGCAATTATGGCAAGCTACCTACATCCCACTTGTGAACACTGTGAGCATACCACAGTTCACTTGTGAACCATGAACATCTCTCCCAGAAAAAGCCTAATGTTGAGAGCAGAGAACTAAGTCTCCAACCACTCATCCCTACTCATACTGTGTAAGAGTAACACCAGTAGAATGTATAGTCAGCTATGAAGGATGTCATAGGAACAGTACTGAAGCCTGCTAAACTCCAGACTAGACGGATTCCAGCTTCCCAGAATACACATTAAAGGCTTAGAAGTAAAACTGGGATGTCCAGTTCCAGTCACTAACCCTATACAGCCCAAGGTCTGCAGTTCTACGTAGCACACAGATGAGGACAGAGAGGAAAATGAGCGAGAAAAGGAAGAGGAGAAGGGAAATGAGGAGGAGGAGGATGAGAATGGGAGGAGCAGGGGGAGGAACAGAAATGGGACAGGAGGATTAAAACAAGAAAAGTCTTTAAAGAGAAAATGTAAGCACATTATTAAAGAGATCACATCCGGGTAGTGAAATTATCAAAAACAGAATTGGAAAGAGACTGTTCTGAAGGTTATAGCAGAAAGCTCTATACAACCAGATAAGAAATGGTAGTCAAAACATAAATAGAAAAGTTAATGAAATAAATATTAAAAAGGTAAAATATAGTGGGCAACACAATGAAGACTGGTCTGTAGATCTGTCACAACCTAAAAATGAGAAAATCAGAAAGTAGGTCAATCGAATGTACCTAAACCGAGACACAGAAAGCAAAGAGACCAGTAACAACATGTTGGTGGGAACACCAGGCATGTGCAGTCTGACTCTCAGAAGAGGGAACAGAGCAAATATTTGAGGTGGTAATGACTGAGATTGCTCCAAAAATGTTGAAAGATATCAAAACACATATCCAAATGTGCTCAGAAAACATCAAGCAAAGAAAGAGCCCACACCCTATATACTGTTAAATCACAGGCACAGCACACACACATACACACACACACACACACAGGCATGCACACACACACACACACACACACACACCTGCAGAAGACCTATGCATTGTGAACCATCACAGGGGGAAATCCTAAGACATCTAAGCAAAACATAACAAGCTGAGAAACACAATGGCCTCTGCGGTTACATGTTAAAAGAGCAGAATGATATCTCCAATGCTTTGAAATAAGAAAACCTGTCAACCCAGCGTATTGCACAAGGCGAAAATAACTGCTAAGCACTGAAGAGCACTAGAGGCTCTTCAACCAGAAATACGGAATGGAAAACACATCATCAGCCCTTCACAAAATGGAAGAGAAGTTCTTCAAGCATGACAGAGATATGCAGGTCTATGAAATAAAGAGCAGCTCTGGAGATGGCATAACAAAAACAAAAGTTAACTTCGTTTTCTCTTGCTTTTAATAAGGACAAAAGTTAATTGCATGAGTCAAAAATGGGCATTTTCTGCCCAGACAGTAAATGTAAAAGGCTCTGGGTTTGTCTGCCCACACTTAAAGAAAAATGTAAGGAAGAAACAATTTGTTGGCCATATTTTTTTGGTTTTATTATTGTTACAATTGCTCAGTTTGGATGTTGCTATGCAAAATTAGCCACTGATAATATAGAAACAATAGACACTATGCTGATAAATTTTACAGACAAAACTCACTGTATTCCAGATTTGACCTGTAATCGAGACAGCAACCACTAGTTTATAGCAAAATTAATAAGAAAATATTTTGGATTTATATAATCTAAAATAACACACACATATATACATACTATATATGTATATATAAACATCAACACTAAAAACGCTAAAACAATGAGAATCAATGAAGAATACACTGGTATTGCTTATATATTGAAGGCATAGTATATGGTTGTTTTCCTAATACATTAGGAGGTAGACACTGAAGAAGAATTACAGTAGATATGAAAATCCTAGGATAATCATTAGTAGTATTTAAATATAGATGATAAACTAATAATGGAGATAGAATAGAATAAAATACAAAATTCATGTGCAATTTTTAAAAAGAGCGTAACTAGATGGGCTGGAGAGATGGTTCAGTGGTTAAAGGTTATTGTTACCGTTACTGTTCTTCCTAAGGCCCTGAGTTCAGTTCCCAGGAACATCAAGTGGTTCACAACTGCGTGGAATCCCAGCTCCAGGGGCTCTCACACCTCTGACCTCTGGAGGCACTTGCATCCATGTGCACACACAACACTCACAATTGAAATAATAAAAATCTTTTAAACAAATAAATAGATGAATAAATTAAAAAAACAAAACTAGAAGATATGGAATCCAGTGACCACAATGGTTTTAATCCAAACATATAAGTAATTATAGTATATGCAATTTATTACATACACTTCAATGATCAGATCTAAGATTATGCAGAAAAGAAAAGGCAAATTCTATGTATTTCAGAGCTACATTCAAGCATTTTCCTTTATTTTTGTTACATTTAAACCTGATTGCACAGATAGATAAGAAGCCAAGGGATGAGAAAACGCATCCACTATGGACAGTCGTCAGAAGAAGGCTCAAGTGACTTCCCACATGCTGAAAAAAATTGATTTCACTTCCACTAATATTAGCAGGGTCATCATTAATTATAAAATGTCAATCACCAAAAGACATAATAACCCTAAATGAATCATATAGGGATAACCCTATGTAAATCTAACAATAGATTCAGGAAATGAAGTAGATAAACTCACTGTTCCACCTGGAGGCATCAAAGCTCCTCTTCAGTACAGATACAGACAAATCTTCCTGACAAGCTCACCTAACTCCCGTCTAGAAATCTGCCTACCTGACAACAGAATTCACATCTTGTTTTTCAAGATGAACATGAAGAACTGACTAAAATTGACTGTTATGGGCCACAAAATAAACCCTAACAAGTCTAAAGAAATGAAGTCATAGAAAATATATTTCTGACCACAATAAAATTAAACTGGAAATTACTCATTAAAAGATATGTAGAAAATCTTTCAAGGGGATAGAAGTTAAATAATATATTTCCACATAACTCAGGAATCAAAAATAAAGTTTAATGATACCTTTTATGTGTTTGAGATTAAGGAAAGTCTGTATACTATGTATCAAAATGTACTTGGAGGGAAAGTGGTGGTTTCAAATGCATATATTAGGAAAACAAATCACAAAATAATCTTGTAACTTATAATTACAATAATTCAAATCACATTTACAAATGCAGAACAAAGAAAATAGTATAGATAGCAAGTATAATGGGTAAAGATTTACTTTCCAAAAAATATTTAAAATGCCAGAAAATTAATAACAAAAGGAAAAACAACTCAATCAGAAGAAAAGTCTGTGAGAATATATGAAGTAGTAATTAAAATATTAAACAAATGTGGCTAAGAAATATATTAGGAGGTTTTCAAATTCATTAGCAGTCTGACAAAGCAAATGAGATATGACCAAATAGTCATTGGTAGGTAACAGTATTAAATTCCAGACCTGAAAGTTTGGTGAAGATTTAATCTTTGCAAATTTCTGCAGTGATGGGGCATCAGCCACAGTGGAAACCAAGTTGTCAGTGTCTGGTGAATGGAAAACCAATGTCAATTCTGGCAGAAACCAAGTTTTCAGAGTCTGGTGAAGTGGAAAACCAATGCCAGTCATGATAGAAACCAAGTTGTCAGAGTCTGGTGAAGTGGGAAACCAATGCCAGTCATGGTAGAAACTAAGATGTCAGAGTCTGGTGAAGTGGGAAACCAATGCCAGTCATGGTGGAAACCAAGTTGTCAGTGTCTGGTGAAGTGGAAAACCAAAACCATTTTCTTTTTTTTTTTCCCAATGCCACTCTCAAGAACATGTTCAAAATAAACACTTAGAAACACAGGCCAGCAAATCATTTGGAGAATGTTTACCACTAGTGAAGTTCCAGTACTAAAAAGTGTTGCAAACAGACTAAATATCCTTAAGTAAGAAAGTATGTCAGTACATTGAGGATTTCCCATTCGATTTTTCAGTAAAGCTAATAAACTTTTGTTTCATCTAACAAAAATACAAATTCAGAAAATATTAAGAAAGGGAGAGTAAGGCATGGGAGGGGCAAGAAGACAGAAGACATGATAAGATGTTTAGAAAAATTGAAAACATGGAGCCAACACTCTAATAATTCATAATGAGTAAACCAACACTCTGTAGCTGCATTCTGCACAGAGTATGCAGACACGGAGGCACAAGTACAGGGCACTCTGTAAAGTCAGACTCCCTGGGATGCTGACAAGGAGGGAGGCACTGGGGTGTGGTCTGGGAGGGAACACAGTAGGTTTTAAACGCCATCTGTAGAGTCTTCTTAGAGATAAAAAGGAACATGTATTCTATTTTCCTTATTCATTTATGTGTTTTACATATTCTTATGAACTTAACTCAAAGGAGGCACAGTCGTGTGCTGGCAACAAAGAGGCCACGGGTGGTTTGCGCTTTAGGTAGGGAGATGGGATATTAGGTTGGCCATTGTGAATGTTAGGTAGGAACAAGTGGTCTGCGTTTGACACCACAGATGGGGGGGAGTGACAGTTTACCTACTTGGTGGCCTTCTCCCAAAGGACCGAGCAGCAGGTAGTACAAGTGACACAGTGCTAAACATTTGTCTCACACGCATTGAGAAAAAGATGAAAGCAGTAATGATATAGTAATAAGGAAATTGAAGTCCGTTCAGTTGAACTGGGAAGCCATCTAAAGGGAAAGATGTCATTTAGTGGCAGATGAGTGAAGTATTCCGTTCTAAAAGATGAGAACTGAGTACAGCATGAACTAAGTGGGTGACTGAAAGTGGCTAGCATCTACACGATAAAGAAACTACGCGTGACGGGTGTTACATAAAAATTTCCCATGGAAATTAAATCATCTAATCATTTAAAAGAATAATAGGCGAAACTTGGGGACTAATGAAAGATAATGTCCCTAAGAAATGTTTGCAGAGGGAGTCCTGTCCCTGTGCCTAAGACAACTTTTCAGACCGAACCTTCATCCAGCGATGGATGGAGATAGAGACAGAGACCCACATTGGAGCACTGGACTGAGCTCCCAAGGTCCAAATGAGGAGCAGAAGGAGGAAGAACATGAGCAAGGAAGTCAGAACTGCGAGGGGTGTATCCACCCACTGAGACAGAGGGGCTGATCTATTGGGAGCTCACCAAGGCCAGCTGGACTGGAACTGATGGAGCATGTGATCAAACTGGATTATCTGAATGTGGCAGACAATGAGGGCTGACTGAGAAGCCAAGGACAATGGCACTGAGTTTTGATTCTACTGCATGGACTGACTTTGTGGGAGCCTAGTCTGTTTGGATGCTCACCTTCCTAGACCTGGATGGAGGGGGGAGGACCTTGGACTTCCCACTGGGCAGGGAACCCTGACTGCTCTTTGGACTGGAGATGGAGGGAGAGGGGAGTGGGGGAGGGGGAGGGAAATGGGAAGAGGTGGAAATTTTTAATAATAATAATAATAAAAAACAAAACAAAAAAGTAGAAAAAAAAGAAAAGGAATGTTTGCAGAGGACAGAAGCCAATAAACATGACAAAAGTATACAGAAGAGCAGCGTAGTGACACATTTGCCATCATACATGAGAGCATAGCCACATAGGAGGCCTGCTTCAGGCCTCGGAAAATGACAGCCTCACCTTAGTGTCTGTAGTGTTTACCTTTGTGCTCCTTTGAGGAAATAGGGGCCATGTCTTTACAAGACAGAGAAAAGGGAAATCTTCCCCCAAGAAAGTGAAAGGCAGAAACACTTATGGATTTAATGTAACAATTTGAAAATTAGGATCTGGAGATGTCATGGACAACCAAGCCTATAAACAGGATGCTATGGCAGGAGGAATATGTGAGCAGAGGAGCCTGCGCTTTGGGGTAGTGTGCGAGGAGATGTGGATGGGAAGCACTGGCTACCGCCTGCTCTTGGACTGTAAGTCGGCTTTTAGTCATGACTGGCTCTGTTTTGTTCTATCAGTCTGAAAGAGAGAAGGCACCCCACGGACCGGTGAATGCATGCTTCATTTAAGTTCCAGCTCCTCTTGAATTATTTAGTGATATGTTCACATACTAGCAATTGTGGAAAGAATAGGGGTTGGGCGTTTGGTTCGTCTATGGAGTGCGTGGCTGGCATGTGGAAGGCCTTGGGGTCAAGAACTAGTACTGAAAAGAAACAAAACAGTTTAAAAATAGAATATAACAATCAAGTATTTCAACAAATCACAGACTTAACAGACTGTGAGAAATTTGGGATGATTCTCTCTGAAGATATAAAGACCCCAAGACCCCGAAATGGACCAGAAGTGTATCCAGCTGCCAGATAACGGGATCAAATTCTCAGTCAGTGGTTCTCAGCCTTCCTAATGCTGCAGGCTCTTTATCACAGTTCCGCATGTTGCGGTGACTCCAACCATACATGTTTTCATTGTATTTCATAACTGTGCTTTTGCTACTGTTATAATCATAAACGTAAACATCTGTGTTTTCTGAAGGGCTAACCCGTCAAAGTGTTGTTGGAGCCCCCTTCATGCAGGGCTGAGAATAGAACCCAGGGCTCCTTGCTTGCTAGGCCAGTGTTCTCATAAGTCAGCAGCATCTCTCATTCTTTCATTTGGAACTGAGCATGGTGGTTAATATTGGCAGCACCCGGAATCCTTACTGATTTTCAAATGGCTTCCTCTGCTATCTTCAAACAATAAAAATAAATTAAAAACTAAACTTGAGGCAACAATGCCTAAAACAACTAGATTTTACTACCTAGACGTAAGTGACAAAAGTTTCTCCCTGATACTTTTCTTTGAACCGTGTTTTAAAAGCATATGGCGTCTAGTAGCCCGTCTCCACTCTGTCTTAAGAGCAGGGATGTACAGAGATTATAAAGTTGTTTCTTATTGGCCGGGCGGTGGTGGTGCACGCCTGTAATCCCAGCACTTGGGAGGCAGAGGCAGGCGGATCTCTGTGAGTTCTAGGCCAGCCTGGTCTACAAAGGGAGTTCCAGGACAGGCTCCAAAGCTACAGAGAAACCCTGTCTCGAAAAAACAAAAACAACAACAACAACAAAACAAAAAACCCAAAAAAACAAAAACAAAAAAAAAAAGTTGTTTCTTATTTTAGGGAAGGCTAGAGAAGTGGGGCCTGACCAGTGGCAGTTGTTTCAAAATCCCTGTGAGCGTGGTCACAGATATGCATCCAAGATCACTTAGATTTCATGGGCCTGAGCAAAACGAAAGTTGAAGCTTTGATTATATCCCTGGGCCATTCCTAATGCAGACATCATCAAAGTTATTAATTCACAGAGCTGATTGAACTGCTCATGATGACACAGTGCAGGTTCCAGATAGTATTGACTAAATTATCTGCAGTTTCTGATGACAAATTGCTCGTTTTCTTTTGAAATTTAAAATTTCAAAGTAAGACAGATAGCAGATTTAATTAAAACATTATCTTCTGCTTTCTATTATGGCAGACAAGAATAAGTGTACACATGTAATTATTGGAATTTCACTTTAACTCTCCAGAGAAGTTCACAGAGTGCCTGAGGTTATCTACAAAGAATAGGACATAGCACACGGACCCTTCTCATTTCTGCTGCCTAAGGCAGACATAACACGTCTTTCACACATTCACTGCTAGCTTCTTACCCCTCTGATATATGTACACAACGGCACATTTCATCTTACAGTTTTTATGTAGTAAGACCACCCTACACTGAATATGAGAACAAGCAATGTGTATTGTTACAGAAGGAAAATTCAGTTGCTGCATACAATGGGTAGACTAGCTACCAAAAGCTCGCAGGTGAAGAAGGGTGTTCAAGGCCACTATGCCATTAGCAGATTCAGGATGCAATTGTCTAGGACATACCACAGAGCTAGAGAAGTCATGAATTGATTTAATTAAGTGCTATTTATGCCTTAACTATCTTCTGTGATCAGAAGGAAATGGCCTACACTAAAACACTGGAGGACTGGGAACTCACACACTATGAGATTACACCACTTATTTATGCCTGAATACTAAAAAACTCATGGGAAAACTTCTCTACAACTTACCACCTATCTTTCTGATGTGCAGAGGGCAAAAAGACTGTGCACACAGCTAAGCACTGGAAAAGCCGGAGAAGCTAAGCACACAGCTCAGCTCTTCAGCAGGATGAAGTGCAGCTGCTCTGCCTGGAAAGCCAGGAATGATGTCTTTATAGAACAAGGTGGTCCTCTGCTGTCTGGTTAAACAGGCTCTGCCTTGTCTCCAAGAGTTTAGGTTTTTAATTATCCTAGACCTTTCCCCCTAAATATTGAGCATTGCTTTTAGATCATAAAATCCACTATTATGAGTGAGGTCACTTGTAGTTTATAATAGCCTAAGTGACTTCTGTGTTATTGTAGGGCCAGGACAATATTGACACCCAGAGCTGTTATACTTACCTCAGCCAAACTTCCTAGACCCATTGGGCATTATTTCTGAGTTTACAGTACCCATTCTTGTAAAAGAAGCCAGGCATACTTTGTAAGGAATCTCAATGTAAACACACCATAAATTGTTGTGCACTTGGAACTGAGTTAGTTGTTATCTGAATACTTTTTCAAAAATTGTGCTGTGCTTAAATAGGCTAATGTAAAATGATCTGTTTCAGGCTTTAGAGGTCTTGGTCCAGCACCAGTTACAATAAAATCAGGCTGAGCCAAGTTTCATTCTTGTCTCCTCCAGGATTACCTTTTCCCTGCCTGCTGTAAAGCCTGCAGGGGAATTGCCACACTGATGACTGTAGAGGTTCAACTTTAGGACTTCTTTGGTTTTAGCATAAGGAGAAGTGAGAAGAAGAAATATCATACCCATTATTTGTATGATGCACATTTGATCAGCACTTAGTGTATATACATGAAGTACACAGTTCAAACAGAAGTTTCCTTTCAGTCCTCCAGAGCATGGATTTTCAAGGCTTAGTTATCATCAAGAGCATGGCAGCTGTGCCTGCACCGCCTCTCATCGTCCCCAGCTCTGTACCCTCCAACTTCTCTCTGTACCCCTCTCTCTGCACCCTTCACTCCGAGCCCTCTCTCTGCACACTTTGCTTTGCACACCCAGCTCTGCACACCTCTGCTTTCATCATTGTCATGTAGAGCCCCTGACTTCTCTCTCCTTGAGAAGTACTGTGAGCATTTTCCCTGTTCCTTTTTTGAGGTGAGAAGCTTGCCTTTGTTTGACTACATCTTGCTGCTATTCTGGGGCCTCTTTATATTCTTTTATGCTAGTCTGGTGTGTATACTGGAATTCCTCTAGCATGGCTCCTCTAATTGTGATCATTCACTGACAGAAATAGCAAGTCCTTAAGAAGCCAGTTATCAGCCCTGCTTGCCAAAGCCTCTTCTGTTTACTGTGGCTCTTTGGAGAATTCATTTCACATGCTACTTTTGGGATATGTTTTTGCATACTGGGTAGATGGTAATTCCCATTTATTAAACTATGACAACAAGTAAATATAGTAACATGCATAAGTTCTTGGTGTGCCATTTTGAAGCAGGATATAAAACTACAGCTGAAGACTCTCCCAGTGACCAGGAACATATGGAAAGCATGCCACCCACAGATGCCGAAGGACCACTAAAGCAAGATGCATTCATTTCACCTGACTGTTCTATAACCTTTTGTACTGAGAGAACAGGTGAGGGGCAGTAGAGAAGCATTTATGCAGACATGGTGCTCAGCATCATGTACATGTAATTCATAAATCAGGGAAGGAACAAAAGGAAAGGACAGGAAGAAAAGGATGC
The DNA here is from genome assembly GCA_025134845.1 of Neodon shergylaensis. Lineage (NCBI taxonomy): Eukaryota > Metazoa > Chordata > Mammalia > Rodentia > Cricetidae > Neodon > Neodon shergylaensis. The sequence continues at coordinate 953,715 of JABTXL010003776.1, read as the reverse complement.
AAAGAGTTACCAGAGAACCAAAGTCCCACTGGGAATCAGAGCCTGGCTCCTGTCTCAGAGGAATACAGAGGGAAGACTGAAAACCAATTCACCTGACACAGACAACAGACAGGACCTTTGTCTTGGTGCTCCCAGCCTGAATTCATCCCTCTGGTAGTACAGAAGCTGAGATGGGATCAAGTCACAAGTTTTCTAGTGGTCCACTCTCATCTCATGGCATAAAGGGGGTAAAGGATGCAGCAGAGAGAGGAAGGGAAGATGCCTGGACATGCCGGTGACTTGGCTGTCATGGACTCTGTGCTGAGCTCAGATTATAGTGATGTCAAACAGCATACTTTTGTCAGAGACCATAAATATTGATTTGTTCCACCTTGACCAAAGGTAAGAGAGTTCAGGCCTCTTCTTGCTCCTTAGAGGTTATGACAGAGATTTGACCCGGGGTGTGCCTGCCTACAGGATGCTTGGCTTAAGGTGTGGTCGTTTCATGTCCTGCCAAAACAACAGAACACTTAGCTCAGGATATAGTTGCTTGATGTTTTGGGTACTGAAGAGGTAATTACTTTGTTTTTTGTTCATATCATGGTAAAGAAGTCTTGCCTTCTCCCTCACTTTTGGATTGGAATATATAAAGCATATGGGTATAAAAAGTGGGCAAATTCAGTATTCATTGGGTTGCCCTCCCAACTCTCTCCTGAGTCCTGTCTTTTTACCTGGTATCTCTGTTTTTTTCTGCCTAACATTTTGAATCCACACGCCCCTAATCTGGAATGTATAAACCCGTTGAGGCTGGACCCCGCCATAACTTTCTGAAAACAAAGCAAAAAAGAGAGTAGTAAAATGATGATCTCAGGGGCACCTGGCATGGATATGTTATGAGACAGGAATTTAAACGATTTGGAGACAGAGGAAAGGAAGAAGATGAAAAGAGTGAGATGAAGAGAGAAAGAATAAGAAGGCAGTGGGCACAGAGTATTTGAATGCAAGGAACTCAGGACTGCGAGGGGTGCACACACACACTGAGACAATGGGAATGTTCTATCGGGAACTCACCAAGGCCAGCTGGCCTGGGTCTGAAAAAGCATGGGATAAAACCGGACTCGCTGAACATAGCAGACAATGAGGACTACTGAGAACTCTAGAACAATGGCAATGGGTTTTTGATCCTACTGCATGTATTGGCTTTGTGGGAGCCTAGGCAGTTTGGATGCTCACCTTAATAGACCTGGATGGAGGTGGGTGGTCCTTGGACTTCCCACAGGACAGGGAACCCTGATTGTTCTTTGGGCGGATAAGGGAGGGGGACTTGACTGGGGGAGAGGGAGGGAAATGGGAGGCAGGGTGGGGAAGAGACAGAAATCTTTAATAAATAAATAAATTAAAAAAAAGAAAACAAAGACAAAAGGCTAAGGCTGTGAATGGTGCATGAATGTTAGCAAAGCGAGCAAAATGATGGAAGCAGGATATAGGTGTGATGTCATCTAACGGAGTCACTCACGGGAGGCTGTGATTCATTCTCCCTCTATGTTAGGCACGGTCTGTAATCCAAAGAAGAATACAAATGGGCTTATTTGTCCCTGATCCTGTGAGGTTATAGTATCACTCAATGAACCAAATGCTGAGTGTCTACTATACCTAAATAACACTCAAAGTGCCATGTGCAATTCAGCAATGCGCTGCCCGGACTCTAAGTGGAACTTACACCCTGCATATACCATCTGCAAGAATCGTCCGAGTGAAAGATCAATGCATCTGCCTTTGAGTCTTTGCCTCTGTTGGGCGGAATCAATAAGCACAGGTCTCAGTGTTTTCATTGGCAACAGACCGCTAGATATTGTGGTAATGTTCTGAAGGCTTTCTTATTTTATTTCCCACTGTTTTCTTTCTTTTTGGTGCTTACTGCTGTCTGTCTAGGCTGGCTGCTAAGCATCAGACAGCATGTAAGTGGAGACCCAAGGCAAGATAGAAATCATGCTGAAAAGCGAGATTAGAAAATCGAACAATGGAGATGTATAAGAAATTTAGAGCATAGTTAAAAATGAGTCCAGGGCAACACAGAAAGTGTGGGAGTTGAAAATTACTCCGGGCTTCAGAATTTAAGATTACCGTCTTTTTTAAAAAAAGGAAGAAAGAAAGAAAAAAAGAAAGAAAGAAGGAAAGAAAGAAAGAAAGAAAGAAAGAAAGAAAGAAAGAGAGAAAGAAAGAAGTAAGGAAGAAAAGGAAGGAAGGAAAGCTTTAGGAATTATAAGCTATGGAGAATGAGCCATTTCTTTTGCTTGAGAAAACTCTTGAATGATGTTCAGATTGCACTCGGATAGCAACTTCCCAGAGACCACCTTAGACCGAGACTGGTGCTTGCTCAGTATGAGTGGACTATCACTATTTCTGTTTTTCTCCCCATTTTTATGCTTCCGTGCCAATCATTTTGCTTTCTTTTCTTTGTTAAAAAAAAAAAACATTTTCAATTAAGATTTCTAATTAGATCACAAATTTGAAATGCATCTCTAGTTGGAAGCAAATGACAAGAAGAATAGTTAAAAGGCAGCTGCATCTTGTCTTTCTGGGATGAAACGTAACTTTGGGCAATTATTTGTGATTTTCTTCTTTTTAAATAATAATTAATTTAACTGAAAGATGTTGATTTCATCTATAAAAGCCCATGATCTTTCTCACACAAGTGCTAAACTTCCTTTTTGTAAAATGTAAATGAACTGTAGATCTCAGAGTTCTTGGGACTCCTATCACCTCAGTTAGGAAAGCCCACCTCATTCCAGCATTCTATCAGCTCAGGTAGGAAATCCCACCTCATGTGAGCATTCTTTAGCACACTGCACTAGGCATCAGCCTTGCTCTTTGATCCCCACTGCAAGAGGTTTGCTTGATCAGGGAGAGGGGTGCTTAAATTATGAGAATTAAAAAAAATCAGCAATAAGCATTTTTTGGTGGAAAGGAATGAGTCAGATTAGTTGATATGCAAACAGTATCTTTGTGGTTTTCCTGTGTTGCTTTGACTTTAAAAATCAACATTGCTAATGCTGACATTAAAAATTTATTTATTAAGCTCTTGTTTAGAAATCCTTAATGCTACCTCAGACTAGGCCTTCACTTTCAAATATACTGAGTTCTTGAAAAAAAAAAACTAGCAACATAATCTAGGTCAAGAAAAATCCTGTGCTGGATGAAGCTAAACCACTGAGGCAAGCAGATATCCTGGCTTGAATTATCTGGATCCTAAGAATCTACCTGAGCTGGTTTAATATGCATACACATGAAATAGGCCTCATTACCTAAAGGTAGGCTAGGCTCAGGTGTAAAGGAATATCATAAAACAGGTCCCAAGAGAATCCTCTGCAACTGCTCACACTACAATACAATAAACAGCTTTGGGAAATATTAAGATAAATACAAACAATAAATACAATTATATATTCATGTATATGTCTGCATACGTGTACGTGCAGATATATGTGTGTGAGTTTTACTTTTTGCATAATGTGTAAAACTCTACACTGTTCATCTGTGCTCAAAGCACTTGTGAATTTCAGTTTTCAGACAATTCCAAACTCTTTTTTTACCTAATCATGCTATACAGAATGTTACAGGGAAGTAATATTTGAAGGAATGAATATGGTGACCATGTCTCTGTACAGCAGTGACCCATTTTCACTGCACTTCCTTGGGAAATGACAAGAAAAGCCTGGGGAAAAGGGATAGGTTTGAAACCACCTGTAGGCAGGAACTCAAGAGAAAACACAGGAGCATGGAACTGACAAACCACAGGGTAAACTGACCAAAGCAAACTGGCCCAGGGACAGCCAACGATAGAGACTAAAGCCTGTAATGCCAGGCTAGTTACCCTCTTCATCATAGTCTTCTCTCACGTTTGTCTCCACCCATGTGCTCCTGCTAATGTCACACTATCTACTGCCTGTCTCTACCTGTGTGTCCCTGCTGATGTCACACTGTCCACTGTCTCCACCCTGTGACCCTGCTGATGTCACACTATCCACTGTGTCTCCACCCTCTGACCCTGATAATGTCACACTGTCCACTGTCTGTCTCCACCCTGTGACCCAGCTGATGTCACACTATCCACTGTGTCTCCACCCTGTGACCCAGCTGATGTCACACTATCCACTGTGTCTCCACCCTGTGACCCTGCTGA
>JABTXL010003776.1:938465-949292 GCA_025134845.1 Neodon shergylaensis | reverse complement strand
TCACACTGTCCACTGTCTGTCTCCACCCTGTGACCTTGCTGATGTCATACTGTCCACTGTCTGTCTCCACCCTGTGACCCTGCTGATGTCACACTATCCACTGTCTGTCTCCACCCGTGTGACCCTGCTGATGTTACACTGTTCACTGTCTGTCTCCACCCGTGTGACCCTGCTGATGTCACACTGTCCATTGTCTGTCTCCACCCGTGTGACCCTGCTGATGTCACACTATCCACTGTCTGTGACCCTGCTGATGTCACACTATCCATTGTCTCCACCCTGTGACCCTGCTGATGTCACACTGTCAACTGTCTGTCTCTACGCTTGTGACACTGCTGATATCACAATACCCATTCCATTTTTTACCTTCTTTCTTAGTCTTTTCCTTCCTTTTCCTTCTTCCTTCCCTTCCCTTCCTTCCTTTCTTCCTCTCCTTCTCCCCCACCTTTTCCTCCTCTTCCTCTTACTCCTCCTCTTCTTCCTCCTTCTTCAATGTTTATTCAGTGTTCCTCAATCCGCCTGAGTATCTTTATTCTCACTATTCAGGTCTTAATTGAAAGGACGTACAGGAAAATACATAGTATTTATGTAAACTCAGTAAACTCTTCCATTCTTTCTCAATGTTTTGCCATATTGAACTCTGCATTTTTTCTAAATAGCATTTATCATAAACTTTTATCATGTATGGATGTTTTTTAAAGTAAAGTTTTCCTTACTGAACTTCAAGTCCTGAGAAGGCAAGAATGGGCATGTGTATGCTGTTTAATCATGTAAAGTCTTTCAGAGGTCACTTCCTAATGGGTAATGATATTCTGTTAATTTTTGCATTTCTGTATATATCCGGTATACCTGAAGCCCCCAAATATAATTTAACATAAAAAAGCAATTAATTTATCTTCAGAGTCTGCTCAACTACCTTACAATATGCACTAACACCTATCTAAGTCATCAAATAACAGAACTATAAAATAGTTGGTTAATAAAGAAGTAATATGTTTGCATAGTTATCAGTGTAATGAAAGGATGGAGAATGACTCCTCTACCTGATATATGTTGTGTTCCTCAACAGCTTGGGTCTGCGTTCATTGTTTCTCTGGTTTTATGGCTCTGTAAATACAAAGGAACAAACTTTTAGAATTTTGTTTTATGTATATACAAAAAAATGCTTTAATAAAATACCCACAAATATTTCAAATACATCATTTGATATACTTCCAATGAATAGCATTACAAATATAAGGGACTTATTAACACACTGTACATAGAACGCTATTTACTTCTATTCCAAGTTAATATACCCCCTGCAACTCAGAAAGTTCACTAGAAGAATTGCCATTGCCCTTATTTCTTATTCATGTGTGCCTAGCTCTCTTCTTTGCCAGACACTGCTCTAAGTTACATAGATTAACTTTCGTTTCTCATAGCCAAGAGTCAACATGAGGTCAACTCAGTAGCTCAGCATTACCCAAACACAACATATTCCAAGAAAGCCTGTCTCAGGACCAGCCTCTAGTTGACTGCTGTGTGACAACCTCTGAATTCTTCAAACAGTCTGATAACAGTGTCTGCTTTTTCAGACCTTAGTGTCATTTATTCTTAGTGTCATCTCTCCTCTTATAGTATTGTCTCCTCCTCACTTTTAAAATCCTCTGCCCATTTTCCTCGTCCCCCATCCATAATATCTGTGTCCACCTTTTCCCCCCTCTATAACTTCTCCCCTCATATTGTAATTGCTTTTAAGTTGTCTGGTTTCTGTAGTTATTCTAAGTTATACACATAAAAGTCATAAGAATAGTATTGTTTTGTCCTTACATCAAATGACATAATATATTCATGTGTTTTATAAGTGTATGTGTATAAAGTCAGTACTGTTGCACTTGGTTGTTTCCCAGAACTTGAAAGTGAATCTCTATTGCAGAAGACACCATGTATTTTGGACACAGAACTTGAGGGAATCTAGCTGGGTGCAACCTAAAAGCCTCTTAACAGATCTCATTTGAGTGTGATGGATTCAACAATGTTATGAAAGTAAGTGCTAGAAATTTTCACAGTGAGAAATTATTTAAAAGTTACAACTGGAGAGAATATAGCCAACCAATCGGCCACTAAGTAGATGCAGAACAAAAAGCAGTGTACCAATCACAGAGAAATGTCGTATGCTTGGCTTGCTAAGCGTTTATTCAGCCAGAAGCTGCTGCAAAAGATACTTTGACCTAATTGGTCATGATCTTTATGTGTCTATGATGGGTAGCTTCATCCTAACTTGAACAAACCATAAGTTATCCATAATTTCAAGTCCACCCAGAAATTAACACTGTACATATTGCATATGGCCAAGCCCTGTCCTGAGTATCATTACATTTAAAATTGTGATGAGTCCATTTATACAAATAAAGTATGATGATTCAGAAGTAAACACATTCTCATGTGATATATAGTGTCCCAACAAGTCCTTAAATGATCTTTTTAAATACAAGAAAAACATACACAAGGGAAGATCCTCACATAGTGATGATTAAATGCACTTAAATAAACAGGACACTTGTGCAAGTCCAAAGGACAAAATTCTAGGATGCAGAAAGATCAGCTGTGTTGTATGAGCCTGGATCTTTCAGGCTCAATTTGTTCCCATTGTGGTGCTATTCAACACGTTCAGTTCCCATCATCATTTGCTCTAATCTCCTGCAGGCCATAGACCCCTTAAATAAACAGCCCAGTGGATTTAGTGCACACAGTAAATCTCATTTAACACTTATCATTACCTTCTAAATAAACTACCAAATGGGAAATTTCCATTAATTAGAACATGAAAGTTTTCTTTAAAACAAACAACAAAATTCTATTATAAGTGACTTCTGGGCCTTAGGCTGGAATGAACGTTATCATTTATGATTATGATGTGGTACATTCAAACTGGCTGAAATGGTTCCATCTAGGATCTACCTTCCGTTATAGAAGCCGGTGCATTCTTTGGTCTCTGTATCCATTCTCTCTGTGGTCCTGACTGGCTGTTCATCACACCCAGCCTCCCGTTCTACCGTAGAGTTATGTGGATCAACTTAGTGGGAGCTCTGCTTAGGATTGCTGCCTTTGTCATGCTGCCCCATAGAAGACACTTGGGTTTCAAATGCTTTATGTTGACCTGAGACATCCTGGGCGACTCTGAGCAAGAGCCTCCCTTCCCAGTAAAAGGTTTTAGGGTACACTAACACCAGAAGCTGAGAAAGGTTGAGTTGAGAAGTGATCAACAGCCCAGGAGAGAGCATGCTAGGTGACTCAGGGGATCTTAAGTACAGAGGTCTTCCAGTGACCACCCCAAAATAAAAGCTCTCTTTCCTACAGGTCCTGGCATTTCTGTATCTGCTTCACAAACATCTATATGTAGTTATTAAATGTTATTTTCATCACCCTCTTCTAAAATAAACAATTCCGTCTCCAACAGCTACTTTCCAAATTCTTACTCTGCAGTCTATTCCCACCATCCACTTTAAGACCAAAGGATAATTTAGCAGTCACAAAGTCCAGCTCAAAATGGTCTTAATTCAACCATATAATACTACAAAAAATTGTTAGAATTGATAAAATAACTCAAGCATATTCCCAGGTTGTAAGGTAAATTTGCAACAATAACTTTTCTGTGTAATAGTAATAAATAGAAAGTAAATCATTCGAAATATATGAATGTAACTTCCCATAGCAGCGACAATAACTTGAATCATTACAGCTGTAACAACAAAATTAATGAAATACTTATGAAGAGCAGTGTAAATAAAATTATAGAAAGCTGTAAGGAGAGCTAAGGAGCGAAAATGCATGCATGAGCGGGGAAGTATTTGCAATGAAAATATCACTTGTTGCACAAATTAATTTCTAGTTTTGATGCAATTCAAGTAAAAATTCCAGTGGGAGTAATTTTACAGCCTGTTAATTTTTTCTGGAGTTCATTGAAGCTGTGGATCATAAAGTAAATTTTGAATATGGATATTAAAGAGATGCATTTGCACTAATGATAAAATGTTTTTGTAACCCAACACTTAACACAGTACGGAAATGACTCTGAAAGGGATGCTGGTATTAATGGCACAATATGGGGCTCTTCCCAAATATATTACCTTATACATTCTTTCATTTAACAATGTGTAGCCCCCGACAGGCACTAGGGGATACCATGCTATTTATTAAAATGGTAACACCGTTACTTTATCCTCCCATTAATTTTGGAGGGGGCCAAATTCATTGATATCTTCTTTAGTATAATTCAATTTAAACTGACACAAGACCCCATGGAAGTAGACAGAGAGAAAACTTAAATTCAGCGTGCATTAAAACATGAACTACAAATACAGCAGAAGAAAATTTTCTAGTTGTTGCCTGCCTAAGTTTCAGAATTAAATCAAATATATTCTGTTAGGTATAGATGATAGCTTTAGGTGTATTATTGAGGTGAACACAAGGAAATGCAAAATAAAAATTAAATTAAGTGTAGTTTATCTGCATACAATTTTAGAGAGACCAAGTGTGCTTTTGAAATCTTTATGATTATACAAAGAAAATGTCTGGCACGTTATACTAGAGAAAAACTCCTCTAGCTTAAATATCAAAATAAACTTAGATGCTATTTGTAATAACTCTGCTGCAATAAAATGTATTTTAAATAAACATTTAACGCTAAGTAGATAAGTAGCCAAAGGATAATTTACAATTAGAAACAGCTCTTTGAGGAACAAATGGAAGAGTATTTGACCTTATTAGTACCCAGGAAAATAACTAGTAAAGCAACGACCAGAAATAGTTGATCTAACATATTGGCAAGAAGAAAAAATGTTCACATTTGAAGCTTTTCGGGGATTACTTTAAACACTATTTTTCCGGCATCCCCAAACATAGTTCTTGGCCTTGTACTAGAACATCAAGCAGCATTCAAACGCCATGTAGTTAGGAGAAGATGCCCCTGTCAAGTACATTGTATCTTAACATCTATCAAATACACTTTTAGGTAACTGATTGTCAAGCATCAGCATGGTCTTAGAGATACCACCGTCAACATTTGGAATAAGTATGCTGAGCAATCACATGAAATTACAAAATTGTTTCTTCATGATAATCCAAGCAAAAGTGTGGTACTGGCTTCCCAGAAAACAGCTTCTCAGTAAACACATGTCCACACTTTCAATGTGGTAGTTTTAAGCAGTTCTAATTATAGGATTCTATTCTAGGGAAGTAACCTCAAACATAAGGGGAACATAAGCCAGGTGTGGCATCAGCTCACACCTCCATCTTGCATTCAAAAGAAGGCTGAGGAAAGACCAGCAGTACTGATATCACCTAGAGCTACAGAGTGGGTTGAGGGCCAGCTAGACCTATAGAATGTGAAGGTGAGTCCATCACAAAACAAATAAAAGTGAGGGGGGAGAGAGGGGAAAGAGAGAGAGGGAGGGAGAGAGAGGGAGAGAAAGAGAGGAGAGGGAGGGAGGGAGGGAGGGAGGGAGGGAGGGAGGGAGGGAGAGGGGGAAAAGAGATGAGAGAGAGACAGACAGAGAGAGAGAGAGAGACAGAGAGAGACAGAAAGGGGAAGAGAGAGAGAATAAGGAAAGAAAGTAAGTACAAAGAATTTCTGCAGTATGTATTAAATAGGAATAACTAGAATGTGCCTAAAAATTAACAATAAAATATACTGGAAAATGTGTGTTATATTAACTTGGTTGAATATTATCACCATTACACACAGACTCATGAAGAGTCAAAACTTCTCAAAGGCTCACAGCGCAATGCTAAGTCCACATAATATTCAAAGTTGTCTTTCTCCATTATGAGAATGCTATTCTAGAGCCAGTGAGACTTCAGATACCCATCCTCACTCCTCTGTCCTCATTAATACATTAGTAGGTTCTCTTAGCTATGAGAAATTAATATATGGCGATCCTCAAATGTTATTTCTTTATGGAATAGTAGAATTAGAAAATCCCGGGGGCTTAAATGGGACCTATCATACAGTAAGATTTCGCAACCTCAACTGTAGCATTTATGTTAGCTATTAAGCAAGAAGCTAATCCATCCATACCATAATTTACATAATCCCTGGGCTTGTGGGAGCTAGACCAGTATGGTTGCTCTGTAGTACAGAACCTGTGAGGAGAATGGTTCTTCTGTCTGGAAAGGTTCCCCTGCTCACGCACAGCCAGGCAAATGTCAGAAACCCATTGCTGATTCTTCCTTACAATCTGAGTGCAGGCATGTGGCCTGGGCCTGTGATGTCACAGGACACAGAGCCAGCTCAGAAGCATATGCTTCACAGAAGCCATCTGGCTGTCTATTCTGGGAAGCAACACCTCTGCCAAGTCTAGGAAGCAATGAAGCAGAGGCTCAACCCTCAGGTATGTGTTTGGTGTTTAGGCAAAAGATCATGGGCCAGAAGCAGCCGAAGTGTATCATGTATGTCTAGGTCTGTTTGGATACAGAGATCCTAGGAGGGAGACCTCTAGGCATAAACCTCTATTCTCAGTGGAGCCTAGACAATTCTTCCTTTATTACATCCTTCTTACACACACACACACACACACACACACACACACACACACACACGATAAGAGCAATCATATAAGGATATATTATGTAATAATTTAAATGTTAATCTAAAGTTGTTTTCTTTCAATTTTGAAAACATTTTCACGTGTGCCACCAATACATCGGGCTCTTGGCACCACAACCATCTCTGTTGGATAATTTCACCTTTCTGAAGGTCTTCAAAGGAATAAATACTTTTTTAAAGTACAGAATAAATCAGATGTTTGTGGCTAGACTAAAACACATGGATATTCAGATGAAAAGTGATAATTTTTTTTACTTTTTAATGTTCAAACATTCTCATATTCCTTGAAAACATGGATCACTTATTAAAAGAAAAATATGTTTATCGGTAACTTGTAGCGTCATTTGAAACATGAACAACTCAGGTTCCCTAGCTAGGCAAGCCCTTTCAAGATCACCATATGTCATTGTGTCTGGTCCCTCATCTGTCATCTGAGTCACCTTTACCCAGTGCCCTGATCAGACTGTCATCCCCAGGGATAGAGAATTCACTGAACTGTTGACCCAGAAGCAAATCAGACTCTTCATGCCTCAGTGTCTGTCTGTTACAAAGCTTTTCTCCGGGTGCAGAACTGATAATGGATTAGGAATTTTTCTCTTCGTATTATTTGGTGGGAGGACCAGCTGAATCCTGGGTCTTGTTTATTGCTACCAATAAGCCAAATCCCTAACCCTTCACATTCCGATTCTTGGAATAAATTTTTGTTTAAAATATTACTGACCTGTGGAATATCATGGGAGATGGATTGAAAGACATAAGAGCCGCAGAGGAGCCCTGTGAAAGTCTGTCTTCTGGGTATGACATTGTCATTAGAATTATGATCACAGCAGCAGTGGGTCACTGCATGTATGTGCAGCCATGCACATGCACACGCTCACACATGCACACACACAAACACACACACACAATTAAGAGAGAGTCTAGTCAGGAGGAAGAAATGATTCAGAAAGAATGCATGAAAGAAGGAAGGTAAATATAACATAATATGTAGTATGCATGTATGAAATTGTCAAAATTAAAAGAACAGTTAACTAAAAAGACTGAGGAGGCCACACACATGGTCAATTCATTTAGAATGACTGAAGTTCTGGTTTAGATTAACCCAACAGACATAAAGAACCCAATAAGCTAGATATCAAGAAAACAAATAACGGAATCAAAAATGGGATGTGTGCCTGAACAGAGAACTCTCAAAAGAGGAAACTCAAAATGACTGAGAAGCACTGAAAGAAATGTCCAACAGCTTTAGTCATCAGGGAAAGGCAATGCAAAACAACTCTGAGATTCCATTTTACACCTGTCAGAATGGCAATCATCAACAAAAACAAGTGACTGTACAGATTTGCTCTCCTAATAGCAATAGCTGATTGTTCCCCTTGCTATTGCTATTAGGAGAGCAAACCTGTACAGTCACTATGGAAATCACTGTGGCAGTTCCCCAGAAAGATGGAAACTGATCTACTTCAAGATCTAGTTATATCACTCTCGGGCATACACCCAAAGGACACTTCATCTTACCCCAAACACTCTTGATCAAACATGTTCATTGCTGTTCCATTAATAAGAGGTAGAAACTGGAAACAATCCAGATCTCCATCAATAGAAGAATGGATAAAGCAAATATGGTACCAAATGGAGTATTACTCCAGTCATTTAAAAAATACACACTTAATTGAATGTAACTAGAAAAAAAAACTAGAATAAGGCAATTCAGACCCAGAAGAAAAAAATTGGTAAGCATTCATTTATATGTAAATATTAGCTGCTTAAGTCAATGATAACCAAGCTACAATCTACAGAATCACAGTGACTAGGTGTAGAGCAAGGGACAGGAGGTGGGGGAGATAGATCTCCTTAGGAAACAGAATAGGTATGGACGGATGTGTTGAGGGGAAGAGGGTTGAATGTGGGAGGATCAAATGGGGAGGGGAATGGAAAGAGAGTTAGAGAAGGCATATGGGGAGAGACAGGGACATTTGAGGGTAGTATGGATACCAAACCCAGTAGAGACTTCCTAAAACATATACATATATACAAATGATCTAAATAAAATTGTCAAATAATGGGGGAGATAGAGCCCCAGCTTGCTATCTCTTGTCACTAAATGAAACTTCTTGTACCAGATACAGTTATATCTAATTGAAGTGTTGGCCAAAGGGGTCCCATTTGGAATCTCCAAACAGTCTGGGCTATCACCAAGACTATAGGTTATTCTGCATAAATTAACAGCAAAGCCACATTGCTAAAAACAACTCCACATAACTCGTTGAACATGGAGAAGTTGAGATGATGCCTTCATCTCTATGTTCTAGCATCTTTGTTACAGAAAGGTACTCTGCATGCTACAAAAAAATACCCCATAAATGCCAACTTAGTTATAAATGCTTTGATTAACAATGCTGTCTGCCTAGAAGATGACACATAGCTTCTGGGAGTAACCAAACAATATCTGATTTGACTTAAGGCCCACTCCACAAGATGGAATCCACATTTAATACTGCTTAGGTGACTAAGAACCGGAGACTAGATAGGTCAGGGACCTAGGAAAAAAAGCAAACGTTGCCATTCTAAAAGCAAATGAACAAGAGAAAAACGAAAAAAAATCAATAAAATGATTTAATGAGATTCTGCTATACTCACAATTCCCTCCTTCAGTGACCCACAAATAAACATGGAGAGAGTAAGAAACTTCAGAACACTCAACCCTAAAAGGGACATCTTCATCAAATCCCTCCCCTTAAGGATCAGTGAACCCCATGGAAGAGGAGGCAGAGAGAGTGTAAGAGATGGAGGACACCAAGAAAACCAGACCCTCGAAATCAACAAGATCAAAGTTCATATGAACTCAGAGGGCCTGTGCAAGTCTGCACCAGGTGTTCTGCGTAAATAGATTGTGGCTTCTAGTTTAGCGTTCTTATCGAATTCCTCAGTGTGTGAATTACAATAGATCTCTTGTTCTTGTGCCTTCTCTTAGGCTCTTTTCCTTCTGTTTGCTTGTTTTATCCAATTCTGATGGGTTTGTTTTATCTTATCATATTTTAGTTTATTGGTATCCCTTAGTAAAGTCTGTTTGTTTTCTAGAGAGAGATGCTAAGAGAGTGGCCCGGGATGGAAGGGGAGGTAGGAAAGAAACCGGGAGTAGTAGAGGGAGGAGAAATTCAATCATGATATATTATGTGAGGAAGAAAGGCTATTTCCAATAAAAGGTAAAAAGAAAAAGAGTTATTTAAGCTAAATTAAACATTTAATCTTATTAGGTGAAGAAACATTCTTTTAAAAACTTGAGCTATTATCAAATATTGTTTGATAATAGGCAGTGGCCTATTATTTCCTTAGAGTCAGTAAGAACCTGTTCCTCTCCAGCCAGGGACTGTAGTTTAGTGAAAGGGTGCTTGCTTGGGTGGAATGCAGAAAGCATTCCGCACTGCCAAAAATCTGCTGTTTTTCAATATTGACCCAAAACATAATTCTGAAATGTTCTTTTGCCATTCGTGACTATTCTATTCATCCCCAGTTGAGACTCTTATATCGATTCTTAAGATCCCAGCTTGGCTTTCATGCTCAGAAGGCCCTTGGATACTTGTTTCTGTGCCAGTCCTTCATTTCCTGGGCAACCTGTTCCTCCAAAGCAAAGATGAAACCGGCCCTACCCAATCACAGTCTCCCGTCTCTTCAAACCTCAGCTCATCGTTTCTTTGATCCATGAGAAGTAAACAAAGCTTCTGCCTTCCCTGGGTTGTAACTTCAAAGGAAATTTGGAATCCAATACAACACACAAAGATTTGAACCTGGCAAAGGAAACCTCCTCTATTTTTATTTTTTCTTGAAACAGCTAGCCAGATTTAAGAGCAAAACCTAGAGTGTCTTTACCCACTGAACCTTCCCATTGGCCCAAAGACATCTAAACATTGATAACTTGTTTTCTAATAAAGATTAGCACTCCTAAGTCATTGATCATGTGAAATAAAAACCCTAAGAAAAAAAAAACAGTTACTTAGTGATATGCTTCTCAATACAGGTACATATTTCTGCTCAATTTTATGACCTACAAAGTCAAAGTGTGGAAGTCGCTTTCGCCACAACATAGAAGGCTGAGCTGTTCAGTTAGTACTCAGATAGCATGCTTGAAGTCATGGGTTGGCTCTCCAGGACCAGCCACATAAACCAATAACCTAACGGCCCATTTTTACTTCAATTTTTATTATATTTAGTGTGTGTGTGTTTGTGTGTGTACACAT
>JABTXL010003776.1:927736-938455 GCA_025134845.1 Neodon shergylaensis | reverse complement strand
TTTGTGTGTGTACACATGCAGATTCATATGTGTGTGGGCACATGTGCACAGTAAACATATGGAAGTCAGAGAACGACTTCCAGAGCCCATTCTCTCCCTCTATAACTGTGGGTCTCAGGGGTCAAGCTTGGGTCACTGAGATTTGGTGACAAGTACCCTTACACCCTGAACCTGCTCACTGGCCCAAAGATAAACTTGGATAGCTTGTTTACTAATAATGATTAGAACTCTTCAGTCATGGATCATGTGAAATATAAACCCATGCAAACCCATAAACTATTGCTCAATGTCATTTCATTTAAGTCAGTGATTTCCTTTCCACCAATAAACAGAAACATCAAGTGGAGTTGGAATGCTAAATTCAGGTGTGGGTTCTCTCCTGTGGTTGAAATCCAGCAGATGCATCTGTTGTGTGCTTTCCGATAAAAACTAGAGAAACCTTGTGTAGTCATCGGTGAGATTAACACACGTATCCTCTTGCTGAAACCTGCCCCATTCACTGGTCACCTAATCTGGGATAGTATCATTTTGGGGGTGATAGCTAACTATGAAATTTTAATCACTTAAGCTCTTTACTCATAAAACTACTTTTGCTTTTAAAGGGAAAAAGAAGGTGGGGAGGAAATTTGCTTACTGGAATCTTTCGGAAACTCAGAGTGACAGAGAGCATCCCATATCACCACAAGTTCCCCTAGTCATCCTGTGTACATGCAGCCAACAGAGATGAGGAGTGGGCCAGGGTGAGCAAGTTCTGAATGGGTATTTCCAGTAGTTCTGTTAGGGGTCGGAGAGCGTGAGGCTGGGAGACTGTTTATTTCTCACTCTAGAAGAATCGTAAGGATCTCTGACAGGCAGCTGTCCATCTCCCGTCACAATGTGTTTATGACGCTCAGCTGGTCCATGGAAGGCAGCATGCACATGTCTATACCAGTGCTGAATATCTCCATAGAGAAGGGCACAGAGGACTCTCATGAAGCTGCATGTGAGATCCATGAAGACAGAGGACAATCAGAAGATGGTAACTACAAGCAATTAACTCGTCCTGAAGAACAGAAATCAGGAGCCACAAGAAAAGTCACTCTTCCCAAGGGTACCATTTCCATAACTGTGTAGCTAAAGATAGCCGCTCCACAGAAGCTCATCTGCGGTGCTCAGCAGCTCCCCTTTCCATTCTTCGTCGGGTCTCTGCATGGAGTTTGTCTTGTTTTGTAACTTTCCACATCTTCTCTGTGAACACTGCTTCATCACCCTCAACTGCTGATGCTTCACTAGCTCAGTGAAAGACCCTTAGACACCCACAAGGACTGCTCTCCTCATTTCCTTTTAGAATTAAATTATTTATGACATGGTGGTTTGTGATGTTACATTTTGTTCATAGAAAATATCAATTAATTTTTCAACTATTCACTATATTTTTGTATGTTTAATGGAATTATTGGCATTTATTTAACGAATACATGACCATGTAAAGATTTATATAGTGATTTGGTGTTTTTAAAATCATTGCATGCCAAAATCATGTGGGGAATGCAGATACAGTGAAACCAGTATGTGTGTAATACATGTCTCAAAAATCTCCCAACAGATTTGACTTTCTTAGCTTTAGGGAGGAGGCCACATCTAACCTAAACCATTAAGTCACATTTCAGTCAAAACTACATCTAGGTCAGTGGATTCCATTCCCTTAAACATAAGCTGATAGACACATGGTTATCATTGGAAAGTATAGAAAGGTAGATATCCACTTCTTACACATATTTAAAGCTTGCCCAGAAAGAGTCATCTGCTTTACCTTGTGTGGTCTAGTGCACAGAAGGAACTAGAACAGACACCTGTGCGAGACACGATATAGTGATATGCCCCATGACATTCACCGCTATACCCTTTTAATGATGAGGAGCAAACAGTTAAATGTTAGAGGGAAAACAGATACAACACTATGTGGGTGTTAATGAAGAAGTCCTTTTAAATCAAAATAGAAAAAGTTGATTGCCTGTGTAAGAATTTTGATGACTGTCTATGAAATAACCTGGGGAAATTACACAACTGAAAATCAAACTAGCAGCACGGTCTATATAGGGAAACAAAAATATCATTATAAGGGGAAAGCATATAAGCATTGTTTGACGTTCAAACAGTCTTCTCAGGTTTTAGCTCTTTAAAGTGGACGAGTTTCCTAGACAAGAGATAAATGCCACCAGTCAGATGTCATCAACTGGCTTGTCCTAACAACTTGCTTTGCAATTCATAAAGAGTCAGCCAGAGTAACTGGCAAAGAAGCTCTCAAAAGAGTTTTGGGTTGAGTATTGTCTGAGAATGAATCTCAACACAGTCTGAAAACTTGTCTTTCAAGAAATAGTAAAAAAAAAAAAAAAAGCTTTTTTAATAAATTAAAGGGAAGAAGCCAGTTAGAATCTCTAGGAAACCTATAGTGGTCATGGACCAAAGGACAACTGAAAAAGCCTTACCAAGGACTTCCCAGACAACTGTGAGCCTCTGGTTATCTGGTAAAGTCAGATAGATACACAAGCATTTGGGAATTATACTTTTTGAAGAGACTAGTTATCATATTCTGCTGTCACTAAATGGACAGATTTTAGGGGCCATGGATTCTGTTCCTTGTAGTCTACAGTCGTAGATGGGGAAGCTGGCTTTGTGGGTCATGCTATTCTGCTGCTATACTCTATCCAGCTAATGAGGACCACAGCACTGGTCAAAAGCACTTGGTCAAATCTCAGCAAAAGCTTACAACCTGTCACGGTGAAGATATTTACACCTAAGAAATGGGCACACATTCCAAACCAAGATGTGCGGTTTGTTTTATAGAAATCTGGATTGTAGAACATCACTGCCCTAAGGGGACACACTCAAGACATTTTCAGAATAGTGACTAAAGAGCAATGTGCCATTTCGAGGAAACAAATGGAAGCTCAAGAAGGATAGGGATGACGCCTGCTGCGCTGAGGCTGAATGTTGATTTAGTGACAAAATACCTGTGAAGAGCTATCCAAGTTTAGGGGGTGAAGAAAACAAAGCATACATATGAGAGGCTTTTGGTAAGTGGAGAAGTGCTTTTCTATCTCTCATTTTGAAAGCTTTTCTATGAAAGAAATTACGAAACTGTTAGAAAGCAGTTTTAAAAAGATTTGCTGTTCAGATGCAGCAAGCAGCGTCTGTTATAGAGAGCAGAGAAAGTGGGAGCAATTGAAGAAACAAAGGCTAGTGTCTGAGCCTGTTCTGAGCTGCAGTCCACAGAGAGACAACAGCAGGGGTGGCTGCTAGAGCCCCGCATGCTGCTTCAGAGAACCATGAAGATTAAGAAAACATTTACCCTGACCAAGAAAAGCTGAAAAACACTAAAGTGCAGAGAAATGAGGAAAAGGAAGAATGAACATTAGTGTCAAGTATCAACCGGACACAGGAAAAGGAAGAGTAAGCATTAGGGTCAAGTATCAACCGGACACAGTCGAGAATGGCCCAGGAGAAGGGAGCCTGAAATCTACAAGCTACTATGTTTGCTGATATGATAGGACCTTCCCACTGTGGGCAGCACCGTTTCCCAGGCTTGGGTGCTTAGATACCTAGAAGGAGAAAGCTCGTTGGCATGGGTTACTCCATCACTCTCTTCCTGACTGTGGATGTCCTCTTTTGACTCCTTGGCAGGGATGGGCTGTGACCTGGAACTGAGATTCAAACAAACCATTTCTCCTTTAAGTGGCTTTTATCAGGACATTTTATCACAAGACCAGGAAAAGAAACTAGGACAGGAACCCAGAAAAATAATTGCCAGCTAGCATGTATGTTTCTCATTTAGCCACGGAGGAGAGGTGCCTCACACATGCACTGACGCTTTGAAGGACCCTGTGCATGGATGGAACAGAACCAGAAACCAAAAGAAGCAAAATCTGAACATTTAATTTCTTTTGGCTTTATCCTTTGTTGGGAATGTTTAAATATTAAAAATAATTTCTTGACATCATATCATCAAGTCATTTTTTGTGAGATATCATAGTTGAGTACCTTCTAAAGAAGCATATTAGGCATTTGGCTATCACAATTTGGATGAGAAATAAAGTGAGTGGGGTTTTGGCATAAGATGTAACAAGGGTCCTAAAGAATATTAATACATGATTCAAACCACCCCAGTGTTTTATGGAGAAGTGTGACCCTACATATGAATCGGTGGCAATGGGAATATATTTCAATATGTTCTATTATAAAGTATTCCACTAGCCACTGAGCACTGAGATTCGCTCGCCATGATGAACAGCAGCAGTTAGATTGGAGCTATGGCACTCAGAACTGGTCACTGAAGATGCCCAGGAATTTTTAGGTAGAGACTTAGCTTTTTTCCCCCTCATCAAATAGAATAAAGACTGATGACAATTACTGCTCTTAGGATATTAAGGCCAACTTGATGCTAGAAAGGAGGCTCAGCACTTATTCTAAATTCATTAGGAAGGGGTGTGTGGCACCAAGGGAGTCTTTGGATCACTGCTTGGGGACCTTGGGAATGAAGCTTTGGTGGTGGAGTACTTGACATGGAGCAGAGTCTGTTGTGCATCAGGAGAGAATTAACAGCATCTGAGAACGTTTCCTGTCCTGTGATACCCGCTGGTCTTATTGACGTGTCATAAGATTACTTCAATCTTAACAGCTTCAGAAAATCTGTGTGGACTGGCGCATGCCTGAAATCCCGGCCCTAGGATGTGGAGGCAACATTCAGACAACAACACATGAAACAGTCAGGAGATGCAATAGAAGGATGCTACACAGTCAGATTCTAGTGGCCTGGCCTAGTTAATTCTGCAGCAGAAGCCGATGAAGGATACAAACAGGAGTAAGTCTAAAGCAACATTATGTATGTATTTAATACAGAATGCTCAGTAAATCTTCAAGCATCAGGGAAAGGGAATGCGCCTTGAGAGAATAAGATGTTCATATTTTATTAGCATCTATTTGAAACACATCCTGAAAATAGACATGTACACATCTCACAAAAATTGTCAATTTTTGAAAAGCAAAAAAAAACCTTGTGTGTACCCTATATTTAAGATGAAAAGTTACAAGGTCCAGTCACCACGTCTTATTGCTCCCTTTGGTAACAAAGCACTAGACTTAAAAGTGTCAGAGTTCACGAACCCTTACCCTTCTAACATAGAGTATTTGGCAAAATTCCATTTACACAACAGATAACAAGAAACCACATGAAATGGAACTTTCATAAGAAAAGAGTTAGTTATAAACAAGTTTTCATTCTGACATCATGGAAACATTTGCTGTTAGAGGTCCTGGATCTAGTTAGTGAATAACATGGTTTCTGTTTAGGAAATGCGTGTTCAAGAAAGTGAAAGGTGGAGTTCCTAGGATACTACTTCATCATCAGGACACTGAAGCAGATCCCTGACCACCCCACCACCAGCAAATCTCTGTCCCCTGTGGTCTTAGGAGATTCATCTGTTCTCTTCTAGAGGATGAAAACAGCCTTCATTGAAGGCACATGACAATAAATTTTTAACCTGACATCAAGAGAGATATGAAGTTACTTTGATGGAGGAGTCTTTGATCTTCCACTAGAGAGCCTGGAAAGAGAACAAAGCCCCTAGAATCCAAGCACATTCCCAGTCTTCAGCTCAACCTTCTCAGGATCACCCCGCTGTGGTGGAAGTGCTCTTACACAAATAAGCAAAATCGGCGAGTGATCAATGAATGGTAAAGTTTCGACCATTAGACCGAGAATCTGGATTTCCAAACTACAGAAACAATACTCGTTTTGATCTGCTTTCCAAAACCCAGGTTTACATAAGCATCTCAGAGGTCAATGCTCCTTGATTAGGCACAGAGAAAATAGTAGATTTTTACTATTTATACTAAAATGAGTCAGATAACAGGTAATCCTTCCTTCCTTCCCTCCTTCCTTCCTCCTTCCTACCCTTTCCTTTCCTTTTTCTACGTATTAATGCGCATTTTTGCTACCCATTCTCATTCCTCTTTGGTTATACTTCTGAATTACTAGTATTGGTGAATTCTACTGTGAAAAGTTCCATTTGATAGCTATAACCAATAGTGTTGTCTGCATATTCGCATAAATATATTCATGAATATATGACTACAACTCAACTAGCTCTGTTTACTAGCACAATTGTTCATCACGAAGCACACATGTGTGCATTTATGTATTTATTGTGAAACCTGTTTCCAGAGCAGGTTTCTAATTTGCATTTGCATCGCATCGATGGGAGAGTTTGCATTCACATGCATTTAATGAGCTCTAATTTTCATTATTGCTGCTTCTCTGAGCTTTTCTCCCCCACTTCTTTACTAGGCTATTGTGTTCCTATTATTTTACAGAAACCATGTGTGCAGCAAATGTATTCCTGTGTATTTTGTTCTTTGTGTTTTAATGACCCCCATGTCAAACAGGCATAAATGACTTTGAATAGTTCATGCCTCCACCCCATTAAATTAGATAATTAAAATTAGATAATTGTAATAGCCTTGTTGTGGAAGGTGATTTCTTATCAACAGCCTTAGCTGTCAGTACTTAAATGTTATCTATCATATGAAACATCACTCAGATGTGGTTTTGATAAAAATAAACTGCAAAGATCAAACCCCTACCCTTATTCAGTGGGAGCAGAGAATAGCAAAGTAGAAAATAATTTAAAGAATGAAGAGGGAGAAGAGAAGCAGAGCTCTCTGTAAATAAGGTTTTAAACCACAGAATCAGAGTAACCCAGATATGACTAGTATGTGGAAGGAACTTGTCAGAAGGAGTGGTTTAGTTGTGTTCTTGCTCTGCTTTGAGCTCCATGAAAACCACGTGTGCACAACTGTGGCTGCTGTTGCTCAGGCATTTTCCAGGTGAACCTCGCCTGCTTAACTGGGACTTTCTTAAGTATGCCTCATCCTGTTACTGAGGTCTTACTGATCCCCCACAAAGCCGACCTCTGGCCATGGCTCTGCTATATAGCTGTGCTACAAACACATAACACCAAGCCGCTGGGGAATCCAGTAAGCCCAAATTGTTTTCATCTCTATAGAGGACAGAACCAATCCTCAAGTTAATATGTTCACGTAGCTGGAGAATATACTAAAAAGGCAAACGAATCAGAACTATATAAGTTAATGACAAAAACCCCAAACTTGTAAGAGATGATGACCTCCAAGAGTTACGACGAAATCCTCAAAACAGCCCAGCATTGAACTCTTGCTCAACTGGGAATGCACGTAAGGCACGCGTTCTGCTGTCCATGAGCAGCCCTGCATGTAAACAAATGCAAACTCTGTCTGTGTTTAATGTCACAACTTATGATTCAAAAGCATCCTAAGACAATGCCATCTCCCAGGAGTTGTCCCAGTAGCCCCTTAGGATGGCACCACTTGAAGTCACTGCACTGGGAACCCGCATCATTCTTGGCGCCGTGCCAAGCACAAGCATGCAGCGGTTTTAGGGCTATCAATGTGTGCCTATCGCTCTCACCTGATATTTAGGGAAGAAGGAATACACAGGTGCTGACTGACAGTTGTGTAATCTGTGCCTTATTTGGCACAGAAAATGGAAAAGGTAATTATAACGGAGAACAAAGAACTCCTTTCAACCTACATATTAAGCATACTTAATTTAGGGGTTCGATCCTTGGCTTTAAGGAAACCTGAAATCCTGCCATAGCCAGTTTATTTTATCTTGTAACTTAGTTTTCGCGTGTGTATTAACTTTGCAGGGGGTGATTCCATAAGGGAAATGAGTCGATGCCCACAAATGCCAACCTAGCAACCCATGACCACAGCTCAACTGTGCCAGCCTCTCCTCTGATGTCATTCTTCCTAAGGCAAAAGCCACTTCCTGAAGAATGACGTGACAGAAAACTGGAGTGTCTCAAAAAGAAAAGAAGCAACAACAAGAAGGCACAGAAGAGTGTGACTGACTCAAAAATGGAAGACGACTGGGGTTCTGATCTGAGGGGGCAACAACTTTCATTACACAGAACCCACATGTTTAGAAAGTCTTGTTCGATGAGTTATTTAAACTATACCAGCTTAGAAGACAATCTCTATAATTCATTATTTGAATACTAAAGACAAGGTATGAGTCTGAATTGCTAAACAAAGAGGCAAATTGTATGGCTCAAAATATTTATCTTCTGGTTTTAAAACAGGGTTCCAATTATCCAAATTGCCAAAAACATTTTCAGAAGTTATTGAGAAGACCTTTTGAACCTTGAAAAGACGGTGACCAGGATCTTTGAAGTTGGATAAGGCAGAAAGTGTTCCATTTTTCCTGGGATCTAACTTGGATCTTCAAGAATAAAGAAAATGGAGCTGGGGAGGTGGTTTAGTTTTTAACAGTGGGGACTGCTACCACAGAGGCCCCAAGTCTGGTTCTCAGCAGCCTGACCAGGTGTATCCCAGTCACCTGCAAACTTAGCTCCAGGCATATCAAATGCCTCTGACCACCCAGGGCACATGCATTAATGTGTGGATACCTCCCCCACCACATTAAACCAAACATGGATTGTAAATAGCAGCAGACAATGTAGAAAACCCATATGTTCTATGTCTAATTATGCAGCTACCCGGGAGCGCCTCCAGAGCTGTGAGATCACAGGAGAGCCACTGCGGCTGTGTTTTCAATATATCCAAGAAGCAATCTGTAGCCCACCCATAGATAATGCTTAATTGATACCTTACACACGCAAATCAACAACAAAGTGAAGAAGAACAAGGAATTAGTATATCCTGACCGATTAAAAAAAGAGTTCAACAGTAACCCCCAATCAGTATAAAATGAGAGCTAGATTTGAGGTCATGCTAAGTGTGCATGGGACCTATAGTCTGTCTTCTTGGATGACGAAAGATTTTCCAATGCTATTCAAATTATGAGATGATTTTGTTTTTATGAGTAATTTTATTTATGAACCATATTTTGTTTAAGGCACACTGAGTATGGATAGGTATTCCTCCTAATTGGAAAATTAAATAAATATGTGACTGTCCCAACATACCACTAAAACAGCATTACCCCAGAGGGATAATTATTGTTGAACTATCCCAGGTACCAATAATAATTCCCCTCATACCCTTTTCTTTATATAAAAAGGGAAAAATATAAAAAAGAATAAAAAAAGAAAAGTGCAAAAAAAGATGAAACTTTTCAGGCTCTATAAAAATTAAAATTAAATACAGCAGGATTAGGATTTAATCATAAAACCCTAGTATTTATTTCTTTATCCCCAGTTTACTTCTTAGCTGATCAAAAGCCCATCATTGCATCTCACGACTTTTACTGTGAATGCTATCATACCCACCCACAGCCACAAATCCCCGGCTGACAGCAGCGTTCCCCTGTGAGCTCCCCTGTAGCCTTAAACAAGTAAGAGAAGCAGGGAAAAGAAAGGCAATGAGTTTTCTTCCCAAAGGCAATGGCAGGCAAGATTCTAAAGAACTTCACTGAAGTCAGAGGATAAACTTGACACTTGAAACCAAACTACTCTGGAGAAGGCTGACCCAACAAACAGTGTGGCCCGCTGAACACCCAGAGGTAGAGTTCGGCAAGACTGAGTGTCTCTTCCCGAGACCAGAAGACCCCGAAGCTGTAGCGCTGTGAAGTCTGCCCAAGTTCCACTGCTACTGCGCATGATCAGCATCATAAATGTCTCTCCAGCTCTCGCTGTGTTTATAAGTCAGAAACGGTTTCTGTAAAAAAACCTAGTATTCATCCCCTTAAGCAAGATGCAGTAAGATAGTAATTTATTTAAAAGGTTGTGCATGAACCGTATTTTCTTTGTTCATTCCTTAGCAAAGGCCATTCAAGTAATCTCCACATCTTGGCTATCATCAATAATCCTTTGATGACCACAGTTGAGCTAAAATCTCAAGATCCTCATAAAAATAAAGAACTTGGAAACATTCTAATAAGTAAGGACGAATACTGTATGACTCCACTCACGTGGAGTGTCTGAAATACCCAATGCACAGAACCAGAAAGCATATTGGTAGTTATCCGGGCCAATGAAAGAAGAGAACAGTCATCACCCAGGAGGCAAAAAGTCTCCAGTGTGGGGCTGGAGAGATGGCTCTGAGGTTAAGAGCACTGGCTGCTCTTCCAGAGGTCCTCAGGTCAAGTCCCAGCAACCACATGGTGACTCACACTATCTATAAAGAGATCTGGTGCCCTCCTCTGGTGTGCAGACATGTAGGGTTAAGCCGGCTCTTTGTTCCGCTCGCCCGCCCGCCCACTCACCGCGCCAGAGGGGTTAGCCCCTCCCTCTCTGCCTTGGCATTTGGAGCGGAAAACGGAAGCTTAAATACCTGCGGTTTTGCAACACAAACCGCCACAGCGGCAGATTTGGTCTGATTCAAAGTGATCCCTTCCGCACCCACTATAACTCCTCAGGCAGAACAATAAATTTTGGTTTTGAGTTCTTTCAGACTGGCTCTCCACGTGGACTCAAGTGGACTCTTCCGCCACCACTGGCGGGAACCAGTCATTGCAGGTAAATTTTTTTTTTCTCTTTTATAAATAAAATGTCTGAGAATATTACTATTCAGGACTTTAACAGTCTTTTTGAGTGTGCCATGTGGGAGATCTTATAAGAGGTGTCTAGCATCCCACATCTATGGATATTTCTGGGATTAGTAGTTTTCCTTGGTGCTATGTGGTTTGACAACAGAAGTATGATGGAGTCTTTAAGAGACGAATCCAGGATTCTTAAGGCA
>JABTXL010003776.1:901742-922736 GCA_025134845.1 Neodon shergylaensis | reverse complement strand
AGTTCTGTCTTATTTAGACAAAAGGGGGAGATGTAGGGTTAAGCCGGCCCATGGGTGCGGGCTTGCCTCGGGCGAGCGTTTACTTATAAATTGGGGCGCAGAAGCCTGCGCGCTCTCTTCTTCCTGTTTCCTGTGATCCACGGGAACCTCTGTCTTGTGAGTCTGATTTTTCCATTAAAGTTGTATATACCTATCACAATTTGTCTGCATTAATCCCGAAATGCCACAGAGACAGAACACTGTATACATAATAAATAAATAAAAATGTAAAAAGTTTCAGGTGTGCGCGTGAGAAAAGTTATAACACTGTGCTATAAAAAATTCTGTGAAAATGTTATAGTAGGTAATAGATACTTCAAATACAGCTGACAAAGCCTGCAGTCATGTTTCATGCCTTTGATGGCAACATTCAGGAGACAGAGGCAGGGGGATTTCTGAAATTGAGATCAGCCTGATCTACAGAGTGAATCCAGGAGAACCAAGGCTAGGCAGAGAAGTCCTGTCTCGAAAAACAAAACCAAATCTGGTTGATGAGCCAAATTTGATTTCTAGGATCCACAGGGTAGAATGAGAAAATCAATTCCTGTAGATTGTCCTCTGAGTTCTACATGCCTGCCTCGGCACAGCGTGTACACACACACCCCAAATAAAAAAATGTGACAAATAGCCGGGCGATGGTGTGCACGCCTTTAATCCCAGCACTCGGGAGGCAGAGGCAGGCGGATCTCTGTGAGTTCGAGACCAGCCTGGTCTACAGAGCTAGTTCCAGGACAGGCTCCCAAAGCCACAGAGAAACCCTGTCTCAAAAAACTAAAAAAAAAATGTGACAAATAAATGTAACTTTAAAATTTAAAGCACTGTAACTAGGCAGACTGTACTATATATGTTTTCATATGTGACTTAATTAATGGCAATGTTAGAAACAGTGCCAACCTCAGTCTGCACATTAGGAATGGCCTAACTCACAGGAGCTGCAGCTGGAGAAGAGAAACAGTGTTAGTTATCACCATGTCCAACCTAGTTCATGACCCCTGGTTCATTCCAGCATCTGCAGACGTTGCTCAAAATCCTCTAAGTGCATTTTCCAGGGGACAAACCAAAATGATAATATGTTACAACAAACAAAACAACACAACATAAAAGCACATGTTAGATGGTTAGTTGCCAAAATAAAGGGAAAGTTAGAGGAAGAAAATTATCCAAAGAAATAATATCTGAAGGTGCCAATTGTGTTGGAACTTTAGTTCAGTGCACACACACGTAGCTCAATAACTTCACTCCAAACTACAAATTCCATGTCATAGAAAAGGAGTGGACTCTCGTCACCAGTGACCAGACTGATATGCTGGCAGATCGATTACTTTGGAAAACCAAAAAGGAAATATGGAGGAATGTTAGCAATTGTGAGAAAAAAATAAGGTATTTGTTGAAGACTACACTAGAATCAATGCAGAAATAATAGAAATCCTAAGAAGAAAAGCAAAGAGCAGATGAAAGAAAACTAAAAATTGAGCTGAGAGAGAAAGTGGGAGAAATAATGAGTGTAAAGTCTTACCTTAAAATTTAATAGCCATTTTACTGTGTATGGCAATAATAAACATTAAACAGAGGGGAAAATACCACCTGTAGGACTTATCACATCTCAAAACCAAAAATCATAGTAAACGGTAGGGTTAGTAAAGAAAAATTAATTTTATTAAAATGATCAAGCAATATCTAAATCAAATAAGTCGATACTTAAGTGTGAATAAGTGGTATAAGTGATAATCTCCCCTTACTTGATGTGTATATTGAACAGAATTGTGGGCAGAACCCAACAAGACTTTAAATAGAATTATGTAGAACAATTTGATATTTATGCGAAGTATGGTTTCTAAACAATAGCCAATAAAACCATGAGGTAAAAGGATGATGAGACGCTTACACACTTTAGAGTGTTGTATTATCACAGAGCTGATATGTACCTAGGTCAACAGAAAAAGAGACAGCCTGGATTGGCTCTCACTAGATGCACGCATACATTCATGAAAACATAGATTCATACATACTTATGTAAGTAAAGAAAAAATGAATTATTAAATAAATAAGCTAATTTAACTCTCCAAAAATAAAAAAAAAGCTTCATTATCATCTAAAACCACAAGCAAACTAGAAATGCTATGGAAACTACTTACTTAAAACAAAAGAAAAGAAATCTACATACAATTGGACTTGCATAATGACATAATACATATTTATTCCCATGTGTGTGTGTGTGTATGTGTGTGTAGGGTATGAACCCTTTCTGAAGCAAACTCTCAATAAGCAAACAATAACAGTAGAAAAGTGTATTTCCAAAGCCAATGATAGAGCAAAGATTGTCTATAATATCACAAATAAAATATTAAAATAAATAAGAAACAAAGAACTCAATAGAAATATGGTAAAAGGCTGTGAAACCACAAATCATAGTCAAAAATGCTTAATTTTATCAATTGATGAAAACACAAATCAAACACAATGAAACACCAAGCTTCCTATACTTACAAACTGTGGCAGTATCTCTGAAGAAAAGCTCCACCAACACCTTAAAGAGAATGTGCGTTTGGGGATCCACTAGGAACTGACCAGCGTGTGCCCTGTGAGCCCCAGCTCGCCAACATTTACAAACAGAAAACTGTTGGTTTTACATTCACTCTGACCACAAATAAACACAAACACAAAACTGTGTGAAGCAAATGCCAATATGTAGGGATGCATCTGAAGGGTGGAGACCCAGCCCAGAGCAACAAGTCATTTATCAGTTAAAAAAAGGGGGGGGTTAGAGTCTCAACCATTGATGAGTGAACCTCAGCATTCTGTCATCAAATCAGACACAGATACAAACAAATATGCAAACACCACATTAGCAATTTAAATGATTTCAAAAGCACATGTGAGAAATTAAACATAGCACACACATATTTTATGTCTTTATAGTATCATATGAAATAAAACATGGAGGAGTTGGCTCTGACTACCACCAAACTCCTCTGGATGTAGAAGGGGTCAGATGATATTTTGTATTAAAGATGGAGAACAGAGCCACAATAAAAGACAATTGGGAATCACAACCTATACAAAAATACGCAAAATTTCACATGGAAACAATTACTCTGTGAATGTATTTGTGATCAAGAAATTGACATTATGGGGTCAGAGAGATCCTTCAGCATTTATGAGCAGTGGCTGCTCTTGCAGAGTACTCAGGTTGAGTTCGCAGAAGCAACAGGGCAGCTAACCATCAGTAGCTCCATGTTTAGAGGATCCAACACCTTCTTCTGGCCTCTGTGGGCACCAGGTGTGATCGAATGAAACAGTAAAGTAAAAACAAATCATTCTTTAAAGAAACAGTTCTATGAGGTTTATTGGTTTATACTGTTTTCCTTTTTCTTCATCAAGTAGGAAAGTTCCGCTGGTATGCTTAGGAACTATCTGAGAGGAAGGTGACCCCTAAGCTTTGGTTGCAAATGGCTTGACAGCATACCCAAGTTCTATCCCAACTGGAGACAAGAGTCTGATTGTATTTTCTGACTTTCCTTGTTCCAAACTTATTAATGCATAATGAAGCGTTTTAAGAATGAATACAATAGTATCATTAACAGGATTAGGTACATAGGAAGATTTAAGCATATTAACTATTATATATGTAAGCACCCTATAGTGCTTACAGACCAACAAAATGTGGGTCTTGGTTAAAGAGAAACTGTGGATGCAGAGCAAGATAGCTTTAAGATTTAAATTAGCTGATGAGGGATAATCATGCCGCCTTTAAATTCTACCTCCTGGGTTATGTTCAGACAGAAAATTAAAATCTCTCATGATACTCAAAGTCCTCAAAACCAGTCTTTTACCTAATTTAAAAAATTCTGAGTGTAACTGTACTATATTTACATATCTCATTTATTTTACAAATAATTCTCACGGGATGGATCTACTTTAAAAGTTACTTTCAGGCTCAAACAAAAAAAGACGTTGACTGACATTGTCCCTGCTGTTCAATGAATTATATCTGCAGTTACATTGAATGAAAGTTATAGTCTGCTACAGGAACTGTTATTAGTGCACTTGAAATGTGTGTGAAAGTTTTTCTGTATGCTAGATACATCTAGTTTTAATATCAGATTTGATCTAAAATGGTTTGTTGCTACTGGTGAATGTAAGCATTCTGCAAACTGTAAATATTCTACACCTTTACATGTAACAGAATATTTTACAGAGTTTCCATCACCTTAAGTAAGAGTCTTTGATGAAGCTCTAGAATTGAGGACAGAAGATGACAAATGTTCACATCTTAAAAGAGGTGCCAGACATGCTTCCCCAGGCCATGTAGATAAATCTGGATATTGCTCTTACTTCCTTTCTTTATCACCTATCACCAGTTGTAGATATAATGAATATGGAAGAGGTAATGGAGCTTTGTAGAAGAGCAGCTGCCCTGGAAGAAGGAGGGTCAAGCTTTCCACCTCCTCATTTCACACCATGTGCAAGAGACAGTTCTTTGCATCAGCTACTGGGCACTGAAAACCTAGGACCATGAGTCAAGATGCGGGATGCCAGACAGGAAGAATTGTGAGCCCCTTACTGATGTGGGATTCCCCTCTGTATGCTGATTACCATTAATGAATAAAGAAAGCTGTCTTGAGCCTATAGCAGGGTAGAACAGAGGTAGGCAGGGGAAAACTAAACTGAATGCTGGGAGAAGGAAGCTTGAGTCAAGAGACACCATATAGCTGCTGCCAGGAACAGACATGCCGGAACCTTGCTGGTGAGCCACAGCCATGTGGTGACACACAGATTAATAGAAATAGGTTAAATTAAGATGTAAGAGCTAGCCAATAAAAAGCTAGAACTAATAGGCCAAGCAGCAATTTAATTAATACAGTTTCTGCGTGGTTATTTTAGGAGTCTGGGCAGCCAGGAACAAAGAAGCGGGCTCCTACTATACCTTACTTCTGTTTTTTTAGTCTCATGTCAAAGCCATGAAGAAAAAAGATGAAAAGTAAAGGACATGGAGTCTTGTCAGTGCCTGCCTCCCCACCTGCTCTCTGGGCACTCATTGCAAGCCTGGGAACTGGACAGAGAGATGCCTTGAATTCAAACACAGTTGAAAGTTATGCTGTGTGATATATATTTTAATATCAGAAAATGACAGTATTAATAACCAATGTCTGTTTTAAGGCTATTTCCTGAAAAGCTGAGAGATTGTCTCCAGAGGGTAGAAGGGGTGGCCCAGCCACTGAGAAGGACAAACCTTTCTGGCAGTTTCAGACTGTGTGGAGATCTAAGAAAACATTTTCCCCTGGTTTGATCTCACACTGTGCACTTTGCTGACCCTTGAATATTTTACAGTGTTCTAGTCTTACCCTTCACAACCCCATTTCTACAGTGTTTTTTTCTTAATGTCATTGAACAAATTAGTCCTCTCTTCTCACGGCTTTTAAGTGCAACTGGCCATGCACCATCATAGCCTTGAATGTGGTCTGTCTCCTCTGACACAGTGAGGGACTCCGAAATGTTGGTGTGCTGTTCTTCTGTCACTCCCAGAGCTTAGAACAATCTCACTTGAACCAAACCTCTACCATTAGCCTAGCGAGTTCCTAGGAAATGAATTGATGAGTACATTCAGACTCCAGGACGTGATGATGCTTCCTGCATCCCCAACCTCTGTGGGGTAGATCTAGAGAACAGCCACAGACAGAAGAATGCACCCCATGCATTTCTGAAGACTCAGCAGAGGAGAGCTGAGCCAGCTCTGTCTGAGCCAGGAACATAGAGGTACAAGACTGGTGTCTGTGTGAAGCATATGGCTGTTCCTGTCTGGGAATGCATCAGGCCTTGGGAATGAAAATTAAAGACATGGAAGCTACTCTGATCCTTGTCTAAAGTATTACAAATAAAGCTTACAATTCTGTAACATGAATCCCAGTTCAGGAAATACATGGTGATCTTTAGCAGAGAGCAGCAAACACTTAGAACTGGAGAAATCTCAGTTTCCCTGTTGCAGGGAGATGGAAGAAGATGGAGACACAGAGATAGACCTATCTGAGCTGGTGAAGAAGTCTGGGCATCATCACCCTTTCACTCACAGCATCCTGCGCTGAGAGTGTATGCTGGTTGCACAATCTCCATTACGTGGTTTTGTTGGTGATGGTGGTTTTAATGGTACATCCACATTCAACCTAAGTTTACAAGGGTATTCATAACTAGGTAAGGTCATAACATCCATGACCTCAGTTGTCTAAGCTTGAGGCAGAGTTCTCTCTCACTACCTATCTGGACTATTATATGTACTCTAGAAAACTTGACCTTCTTGAACTACTAAGTTGAAGTACAAATGTCCTCCCAATCCCCTTCCTCTTTTAACACCAAGTCTTTCTAAGAAACTGTACCACTCCTTTAAAATGTAGTGATGAAGTATAGGCATTTCATATCAGTCTCTGTGGGAGAGGAAGGGCCAAACTTCAGCATTGACCAACGTTGTCCCTAAAAACCTCCAGGGTGTTCATTAATTCCTCACAGTGTTAATGGAAAAATCTTCCTACTATTTCAACAACACTGATTACAGTCTATCTTGTCTGGCCTATTTCACTACATCTAATGTATTTTTTCTTTGATGTCCTTCATAGTACCTCAAACTATGTCATGAGGTGAGAATAGCTGTCATTAATATAAATAAAGAAATATATACACATGTGTATGTATACATGCATATATTCAATGGCATTTACCAATATGATAAAACAAAAGTTCCCAGTGTGTTGTAATATGAGCGGCGGGGCTGCGTCCTCAGCACCCCGGCCACCTGCTAGCTTATGCCCCGAAATAATTACATGGACACTGTATTCTTTTAAGCACCGCTTGGCCCATTATATCTAACCTCTTCTGGGCTAACTCTCGCACCTGGACTAGCCCATTTCTAATAAGGTATGTAGCACCCCTAGGTGCGCTTACCAGGAAGATTCTAGCCTACGTCCATCCTGGGTCGGAGCTTCATCGATCGCTTCTGCCCTGAGAGGAGCTGCGTGATGTCTCTGCTCCAGAGAGCAGAGCTGTCGAGTCTGAGCTCACTTCCTCTTCCTCCCAGCATTCTGTTCTGTTTACTCCTCCCACCTATGTTTTAACCTATGAGGGCCAAGTAGTTCCTTTATTACTTAACCAATGAAATCAACAGATTGATATATGACACTCCCACATCACCAGTGAAGGCAAATTTTGGTTCCAAGAAAAAAAAATTGCAAAGTCTGAAGACCTTCTAAATTATTACTGCTAGGGAGATCTGAGGAGGTGTGCTGCTAAAATCTGGTGTGCTAAGGCCAGAGATACTAAGCATTTTAGAGCTCCAAAAGAATCATGGCTTCCACGATGCTATGGTGGGGAGGTCTGTGTAAAGGAATTTGGATCCTAAGAGCAACTGTAGGCAGGAAACTTTATTAGTAGTAAATAAATAAGATCCCAAGAGCACTCTTCTCTAGGACTTAACCAACCAGGAAAAGAAGATAATGCCAAAGCCTTCAGTTGAACAGAACATATCTCCTAGGACAGCAGAGGCAGGCTCCTGAAGAGAAACTAAGTATCTCCTGAAGAGAGTACCAGTGAGAAATTTGTCAGACGTGAAATGTTAACACCAAACTTATTTTGAAAAATAAAGAATCTATAAATTGACTCCTAGAAAAATAAATTCCATCTAATGAAATCTCAAGTTTATTACCTAGTATATCTATGCCAAACCAACACTTTCAACACCATAGTTCTTATAAAAATGTAAGATCCATATAATCCAATCTGTTAGTTTGCTATGTCACCTTGCACTTGCAATCCACATAAAGGTATTTTCTAGTAAGAATCTAATTAGATGTTTAATTAGACTCCATAGACTATGGGACTGCCACTCTGCAATTATCTGATTTAGAATTTCATCCCCATCAATCTTCTCTTGCAACTCCAATTAATCCAACACAGCACCACACCACCGCTCAATGTCTACCTGCAAAGCAATGGCTCTTACCCATTGCCTCCTTGGAAAAAATTATTATGAACTTGCAGCTGCTCCCTCTGTATCTGGCAACTTATCAGAAGAAGACTGCTTGGTATCTTTTACGTTTACTCAAAAAGCAGTTATTTCAGTAATAACAAAGACCAAATCAATGTAATTCATTAGTGGTACAAAGATTTCATTTCATTTGGTCAATCCACCAAATCATCACCACTTCTCTTCATTTGCATACAGCTTGAAAACTCATCTCAGGACCAATTAGTTACAGGTAAATGTGAATAGATGAGAGGGAAATAAATTTGTCTTAGTTGATAATGGAACGATCTAATGAGTTTTCACCAAGCAGTGCATATCAAGCAGTAGCCAGCAAATATTACACCTTTAGAATTTAGAATTCCACATTTAGAATTTGTTATGTTTGCCATATGCCTTTGCAGCAATACCCTCAAGATCACTTGAGCATCCTTAAGACCTATCATTCGAGTTTAAAAATGTATTAGTTGATGTGAAGTAAAAGTGTGACCGACCCCTTTCAGTTTACACTCAGTGAGCCATAACCAAGTGTTGAGAGAATCTTCCTGGGATAAACACTCTGGCTCCAATGACAGTAGATGACAGAGATGTCCCCAGTGGACTGGAAGCCAGGAGAGATCCTAAAAGTCCTGGGCCTTGTGGTTCTGAAACCACAAGGAGGGGCGGACAAGGAAGCCCTATTTTATAGAAGCCAGTGTGGCAGTCAGCAGGTTGTTAAGGGCAACTATCCATGGGTTCAGCGATTTCCCCAGGCCATTGTGTTTCAGGTAAGAAATGATGCTGTGTTTGGCGAATATGCAGTGCAAGCAAGCGTTACATAAATCAGTATCTAATAATTGGTCTTTTCTACCTTATTCTACTTCACAAATCAGTAAGAACCAGTGTTTTTAAATCACCAGAGAACACACATTTAAAGTGAAAAAACATTGGGCTTCTTAGCTCCAAATTTCCTAAGACAATTTTTAGTTTAGATATACTTTTCAGTTCTAAATTGAATGTGACTTGGGTCTTTGAAATCCCAAGAAATGAGTATCTTATTTCATTTCTATTCCTTCATGAAGCAGAATTGAATCCAAATGTTCACATTCTGTTCTCATTTTATGATTTCCACAGGGTGTGTTTTGGTTAGTCCAGTATGCAATTCCTACTTTAACTTTCTTATGTGTTCATTTTTCAGTTCTGTCCCAAAATTTCAAGTTAAGGAATAAAATGCTCAAAGTACTAGTTTTCCCCAGGGGTCTTTGACAAAGGGAGCCTTGAGATGAAACTGACAGATCAGAGCATGATAAGAATTTTATAAAGGGAGAGATACGGAGACTAGAAACTCAGCAGAGTGAGTTTTACAATAACTATCAAAGACTGAACATGGTCAGCTTGATACTTGTGGAGGTTTGACAGAAAATGGCCCCAAAGGGAGAGGCACTGTTAGGAGGTATGGCCTTTTTGGAGGAAGTGTGTCACTGTGGGGCTGGACTTTGAGACCTTTTTCTTAAGCTCCACTCGAAGTGATAGTCAGTCAACTTTCTGTTGCCTGAAAGATGTAGCACTCTTAGTCCAGAACCACAATTACATGTATGCTGCCATGTTCCTCTTCATGATAATGGACTGAACCTTGGAAACAGTAAGTGAGCCACCTTCAATTAAATGTTTTCTTTATAAGAGTTGCCATGGTCATGGTGTCTCTTCACAGCAATAATAAATCCTAGCTAAGACAATGCTGTACCTATAGAACAAACTGTCTGAAAATCCTTCTTAGAAATGTCTAGAAAGGACCTGTCTATAAATCAGCACCAGGCCTAATTCTGAGGTAACAAGACCTTTAACGTTATCTGGTAAGTAATACTCTATGGTCTAAGTAGATAGGGTAATAGCTTGCATCAGTAATTCTCAACTTTAACAGCATCTTCGACTAACTTGTCAAACATGGGTATTTATTTTTAGTTTTACTTGTTGTTTCTTATTGGGTGGGGTTGTAATTTAATTACACTTCTCCCTTCCCTTTCCTCCCTCCAAATTCCCCATATATCCAACCCAAATCCATGGCCTCATTTTTTTCTCATCAATTGTTATTCTTTAATGCTCTCCCAGGTGCGAAATGAGAAACTTCATAATTATTCCATAATGGCTAAGATTGGCTAGCCATTTGGTGGAACCTAGAATCACAGAAGAGACTAGCTTCACAGAGTATCTGTGAGGTGTTTTCTTTATTAGATTAGCTGACATGAGAAGACCCACTCCAAATGGGAGATATACCACTGCATGGGCTGGAGTCTAGACCGGAATAAAAAGGAGAAAGGAAGCTGAGGACATGCAGTCACCACTCTGTTTCCTGACTGTGGGACTGTGGATGCCATGGGACCAGCTGCTTCACTGCCCCCATTTAGCCACACCTTTCCCACTATGATGGGCTCTATGGCCCCCAACCTGTAAAGGGAAGCAAACCCTTCCTTTCATCACAACAACAGGAAGAACAATGAACACAAATGGCTACTGATTATAAGTTAAAAACACCACAGAATTTTGTGCTGGTTGAGTTTGACTGTCAACTTGACCCATCCTACAATTAATAACCTGGGAAAATTCTTAAAATGAGGAATGACCCAGTGAGGTATGACAAGGCCTGTGGGCATGTCTGACAATTAAGTGCTCAGCCCTACTCTAAATGAGATATCTAGTTTGTCCCCTTGAAGGCTCAGGAAAGATCATGGAAGAACAGCATGAAAACGATGTAAGAGCTAGAGAATGGGGACGTGTGTAGCAAAAAGATGTGTTCTGCATGTTATACAGGGAATTACTCAGGGGATCACTGCTGCTGAGGTCATCTGCACAAAACCTGTGTAAGATTGTGTTGATAAACTTTTTGTCACAGATAATGTCCATGAGGCCCCACCTCTACCTGAAGGATGCATGTCAGTTAATGCTTGCTGGAGGGGAAGTTGGCCCTCTCTTCAATGGTGCAGTCCCTGACAAATTCCTCCACTAAACTACCTTTCACCCGTGTTCATGTGAACAAGTCTGATTACATTCAATAGTTACAGGCATCATAATAGAAGGAGGACTTGCCAGGAAGAAGGCTCTCCGCAGGAGAGGAAGGATGAAAGGGGGTGAAGACATCTGGGAGCCATTGCATGCACGCTTGAAATTGTCAAAGAATTAAAATATATTCAAAAGAAAAGACAAAATTCTTGAACAACTTAAATTTTCATGTAGTATATATTACAAATTTTGAAACATTGCTAAGAATTTTTAATAGACTGTGTTTTAAATATAATTTGGCTGAAATGTTTTACATGGAGAGCATTTTGGCAGTTTTTAGAATATTGTGAACAAATATGTATCCACTTCTCTGTGCTGGGAACTGTTTCAGATTGTGAGAGTACACAAGGGAACAAACACTGTGCCTGAGTCCATTTGGACTGCCGTAACAAAATGCCATAAACTGAGAAGGCTATAAACAATTTATTGAGAAGTTTACTTCTCAAGGTGGTGGGTAGGAGGGTAGTGGTAACTCCAACCTGAAGATACCAATACCTGTGGCCTCTAGAGGGAACCTGCTTCCTGGTTCACAGATCTCTGGAGCTTCTTTTACAAGGTCCCTAATTCTTTCCTGATGTTTCCATCCTTATGACCTAATCAACTTCTTAAGACTGCAACTCTATTCCACTAGAAGCCAATACCTCACACAGGGACTGGGGGACATATGTTTGTAGTACAGACATAAAATTTCTTCTCTGTGGAATTTATGTACAAAGCAAACAAAACAGACAATAGAAGATACACGAGGGGGAATATGAGCAATTCTGGTCTTAAAGAAAGGAAAATGTTCCGGGCTCTTTGCTCCCTTAAAAAGGCCAGGCTAGAAAGGGTGGATGCCGAGGACTGTGCTTTAGGAAAGTTCATGATGTTTGATCTGAGATGTGAACAATATGTAGAAATCAGCAATATGGACATTTCAAGCCCACGTAAGTACGAGGAGAACAGAATGGTGGTGCATTCCCAGAGGCTTTAAATTACCTGATGCAGACATCTTCACAAGACACGAGCAGAGTGATCGAGCAATCAAAATGCATGTCCTCAGTTCTCCTCTAGCTTGTCTCAAGGCTCACTGAAATGTTAGCTCTTCGCTTCATCCTGAGAAGCCTACAGAAGTCAATCCTTTGTTACATCACCACCATTCACAAGCAGAATTCATACGACATTCTCCTAAGCGTCTAACCAAAGATGGAGTTATACCAGGTCAGTAAGGATGGAAGGTTGTGCTGTGCTTTACTTTTACGACAACTTTTTAATACATTGACAATGACTCTTAACATTTGTGCTTTTTATTATATTTTATGGTAACCTACAAAGCTGAAATACATCAAACTGGCACAAGTGTTTGAGTTCATAATTAAAAGTCTTGTCTAGTCTGTGCATTGATGCTAGCATAAGGCCTACTGCAGCTACTTGGGTTTCTTTTGGCACAAAATAGCATTTTGACTTTTGCTGAGTGTGTTGGTCCTGACCGGAATGCTAGTACTGAGGTCAATGATGGTAAGTCTGAAGCCACCTCCATTATATAGTAAGGCCTTGCCTGGGAAGGGAATAAAAATAGTATTAAGAATAATATTAAGAGCAATCACAATGTCAGTTTAAAAAGAGATCAATCACCTAGCAGGCAAGAATGTTTCAAAAAGAGGTAGTGAATGCTGAGTCAGAGGGAAAAATGGGACGTAAACGTGTGTACAATTTGAGATAATCTCACTTCTATGTATAATAAACTCAGTAGTAAAGAAGAGACTTGAGTCAGAACATTCTTTCTTCTGTCTATGGTCACCTAGGAAGTGGTATTCACTGTTCTTACATCAGCGAAACATTTGATATTGGAATTGGGAAAGCTGACAGCCTAAGGTACCCTAAAGATGCTTGTGACACATGGAGAAGGGATATGGAAGGACCTCTTAAGTGGTGCTTCTAGGTGTTCTCCATGCCTTGGGTGACTTCCTCTATACTACACAAACATTTCCACAGAAGACACTCTGGAGGTCCAGCACTCAGCATTTGAAAAACAAATCCAAAAGACAATGGGATGGCAGTGCTCTCCATCCAAGGAAGGGAAAGGATTCAGGGAGATGCTAATAAGGCAGCTTTTACTCCAAGACTCTCTGGACCACTCTATGGAAGTCAGCTCAGAGTGAGAATGATGACTAACTGGGTGAGTTTCGAAAGGAAGCTCATTGTTTGTATTATGTACATATACAATTAGCAAAAGCATCGCATGCATACCCATGTGACTAAAACCAGTATGAAAATCACTGAGTTAATAAAATAAAGGCCTTTATAAACTGCAAAATATTTGCTAATGCCATTTTTAAAAACCATTATAGCTGTTTCTTGGTTCCTGTGAAAATTTAAATGTCTGCTTTATTGGAAAATTGCTTAATTAAATAATATTTCTCAAGAACAGGCATTGTTCTAAGTCAAGGATTCATTTCAGCTTCTACTACTCTATGCCGTAAGCATATTTGAAACATGGTTCCTAGAGGGATTCAATTAGTGGTGGAGGCAGGAGCAGTTGACGAAACTCTTCCATCACAAATGTAATTTACACAAGGTCAACCCAGTCAGTCATCTTCTTCAGGGAAAACTAAAGTGTACGATGTCCTGGTTGTTCTGAGAGTCAGAAGAAGAATGGTCCTTGCTTTACTCTGTTGGAAATGAGGGCCCTAGGGGTCTCGGTTCAATAACTGGCACTTCCCAGGTCACCGTCAAATACCGAAGTGATATTGGAAAATAATCACTAACAACGGGAATCCAGAGATCAATGTCCGTTATTGGTCCTAGAAAGGTAAACAGCTACACAGTGCTGTGGACAGTGAAGCCAATAATACAAAGTTGTATGATGCTTGCTTCACATGCACATGCCAATCATTCCTCGCAGCCGAACAATGGTTCTTCTACCACAACTGTGGCTCACAAAAAGTACGTCACCTGACGCAGGGGAGCATTAGACTGAGCTGAGTCCTGGGATCTAGTAGCGGGCATCAAAATACCATTTTTTAGTGTTTGGTTTTATTACAATAAAATGAAAGAGTATATCCTGCCAAGGGCCCTGACAGACTCAACTGCACTTCTGCATTATCTCCTCTGGTCTTTCCAGATCCACATCCCTCACCTTAATCCACATCCTGACACATGTCTGGTTAGCACCAATGGGATTGCAGATGACACTGTCTGCAAGTTAGAGGTGAAGGGCAAATAACCTCAAGGTATTTAATTTCCTAAATCCCCCTCTCAGGTCACCTAAGGCTGGCTGCATCCCTCTACTGAAAGATGGAGCTTTGCTAAGTGATGCAGTGCCCTCTAGATTCTGGTGCCTTCCCTCTCCTCTGCTCCAATAGAAGCCGGCTGTTGCAATCATCGTATTCTGCCTGCTATTTCCCATACACTCTCATAATGTCTCTGGAAATTTGCTCTTTCTATCAAACTCTGACTTGCCTTTACAAAAATCTAAGCAGTGCGCTAAGATCTGAGTCTAATTTGTGCACAGCTATGACGCAGCCATAGCAACATAACATGCATTGTCTTCATCATCTCACCCTTTGCATATGTGGCCCAGGAGGTGAATTCTATGACTATATGAAATCTGCTCCGGTGGAGCTCCAATACTGCCATGGAATGGGTGCTAGTCAGCAGTTTATCATCTTGCAATGACCCTGGGGGCATCTGGGAAGAGAGAACCTCAGTTGAGAAAATGCCTCCTCCATCAGACTGTCCTGCAGTCAAGTTTGTGGGGCATCTTCTAGATTAATGATACTGGGCTGCAGACCCCTGGGGGACGCCTCTTGCCTCCCCAGCTAGTTACTCACACACTCATAGTTATCTCATTTAAAGATCGAAGACAATTTCTGTATTCAATACAAAACTTACGGTGAATTAAACTTCCAAGATGAGCTCCTAAGGGTCATTGGACTCCTTCCTTATCGTCTCATGTTACTCTTTCTAGAAGAAGCCAGTGGCATTGGGAAGGGGGAACTCAATTCCTCAGTCCATGTCCACTGCTCATTATTCAATTAAGATAGCTCATCCTGAGCAAGTGAAGTCCTCAACTGTATGTATCCGAGATGAATGTAACCTCATGATATCTTTGAAACATCATGACAGTGATGCCTCTCCTAAAAGCAGAGACAAATTGTATGTGATAATACCTGTGTGATTAAAGATGTTTAAAACACTCTTCATTCTGTTTTCCTATCTTCTACAAAGTTTATGGTGTGCGTGTGTGTATGTGTGTGTGTGTGTGTATGTGTGTCCATCTTTTCCCACAAACACCCATTTTTCAAGGAAGCCCTCCACACGGGAAAACAGTAGCACATTTAAGATGCAGTGTTCTCAGAGTCTGTGCCCATGTTTGCCCTGCACACAGAATAAAAGGTACTTTACAAATGTCTTTATCTAGGAAAATAGCCTTCAAACCAAGTGCCACATTCTCAGGATATTAGCATTAGTTTTATGAATTCATACTCTAATTTGTGTGCGTCACACAGGATTATTCCACATCATTACAGCAACATGAAAGATTGTGCTGCTGACATTGAATTTGATAGGGAGTTAACAGAGCAATGTGTTCATGGTTGGCCATTCCCTATGTCAACTGATAAAATGGAGTTCCCTTAATTCAGCTGGAACAGAGAGAGAGAGAGAGAGAGAGAGAGAGAGAGAGAGAGAGAGAGA
This sequence comes from Neodon shergylaensis, assembly GCA_025134845.1. NCBI lineage: Eukaryota > Metazoa > Chordata > Mammalia > Rodentia > Cricetidae > Neodon > Neodon shergylaensis. The sequence goes on along the minus strand of JABTXL010003776.1, from coordinate 906,976 downwards.
GAGAGAGAGAGAGAATTATAAAAAGAGCGGCAGCTGCCTGGAACATTGCCAGGGTACAGCAGTGCTTTAACAAACATGTATTTCTAATTATAACTTTACCGTGTGTTATGACGACCTAAGACAAGGAGTGCTAAGGCTGGAACGCCACCAGAGGCAGCCAAAGCAAAGAGCACATCCTCCTTCTCCATGCCCTCTATTCTATGTAAAAGTCATTTATCACAAAACTTTCAGATAAACATCAGCATGTAATAAGATTTAATAAGGCAAATGTTTGCTGATACCACCATATTTCCAAAATTAAAACTATCAAAGGAATTCAAAATTAATTTTAACAACTTTCTGGGTATCTGTAGACTGACTGTAGGAAAAATTCATTCAGTATTATATCTCAATGGGCTTGAAAACTAAAATTATTTTTTAATATTAATGTTAATTTTCTCTAGAAATTTCAGGATTCTCAATTAACCTTAAAAGGCTAAGAGTATAAATTTGCATTTAAAATGAAATACTAAATTGAGCAAATTATGCTTCTTCAAAAAACAGTTGTCTAACTCTTAAAAATTTTATTTTTATTTTAACTTATATGTATGTGGCAGGGTGTGCAAATTCCTCAGAGATCAGAGAAGAACAGTAGATTCTCTGAAACTGGGAATATAAGCAGTTATGACCCTTCGACGTGAGTGCTGTGGGAACCGACCCAGAATCTTCTCTAAAAACCATGTGCTCTTAACCACTGAGCCATCTCCCAGGCCCTTATTTTATTTTTCCTTCTTTTTTTCTTTTTACACAAGGTTACCAAACCTTTTTTTTTTTCAGAATGGTTATAATCATAACAATTTTTTTAAAAAACAAATAAATTCAAATGTCTTATTCTTAAATAAGTTATAGCAGAATTTGATTAAATATCAAGCCAAAAATGATGGTAGAGTCATGGTTTTGGAACAGGAATCCCAAACTGCCTCTCCAGAGCACTTCCATGGACACAGGCTCATCTGTTTAGTGGGAGTGTTAGGGTTTTAAGGCACTTCAGTCTTTGTTTGGTATCTCTTTCCATGTAAGCCTAGTGTTCATGTTTACAAATGACTGCACGAGAAGAAAGAAGGAAACTCACTTCTCACCTTAAATTGCTTGAGAAAGTCTCATATTAATTGATTCTATTTATTCTGCTTATTATTCTGCCAAAGTAACATATTTGCTGATCAAGGGATTTGATGCATACCTAGTAATATGAATCTTCCAATGAGCTGGTTAATTAGGTAAACGTGTAGATCGGGTTTCTGCTTAAGGTAATTTCAAGAGATTGATATATTTACTCTGAGAAATCACTAATGATGTAATTCTGAGAAGTCTTAAACACTGGACCATATCCAATGTCTATTTTTAAAAAGATCTTAGTTTTGGACATTCCATTTGTTGAGTGACATGAATTCCTAAATAAATGACTACACACATTTTTTGAGTTTTTTTTATTGATAATTATTGAGCTCTTCATTTTTCTCTGAGCCCCTCTCTGCCTCTCCTCTCCCCACTTCAACCCTCCCCCAAGGTCCCCATGCTCCCAATTTACTCAAGAGATCTTGTCTTTTTCCACTTTTTACTTCCCATGTAGATTAGATCTATGTAAGTCTCTCTTAGTGTTCTCATTGTTGTCTAGGTTCTCTGGGATTGTGGTTTGTAGGCTGGCTTTGTTTTATGTTTAAAAGCTACATGAGTGAGTACATATGATAATTGTCTTTCTGTGTCTGGGTTACCTCACTCAAAACAATGTTTTCTAGCTCCATCCATTTTCCTGCAAAATTCAAGCTGTCGTTATTTTTTTCTTCTGTGTAGTGCTCCATTGTACAAATGTAGACATTTTTCTTATCCATTCTTTGATCGAGGGGCATTTAGGTTGTTTCCAGGTTCTGGATATGACAAACAAAGCTGCTATGAACATAGTCGAGCACATGTTGATTCTGAAAATATCTTAGTGCAAATATACTGCACTTATCTGAAAAATACTTATAATCTAAATTTTCTTTGGATATGTGTTTTAGGCCCTGTTAAAACTGTAGAACTAACATTACTACAGCCTCATGCCTCAGATCTATACTAAACACTATGAATTATGAAATAATTTTTAAGAAAAAAAATCGTACAAACCATCAAAGTAGTACCAGCTAAAATGGATAAAATATCGGCCCTGACATCAAGGAGATGGAAAATATAATCATGGAAATTAAGTTAAATTACATAAAACAATTAGGGAAAATTAAGTGTTATGATGTATAACAGGATTTCCCAAAATACCCATATGATGTTAATAGATGTTCATTATAAAAAGTAAAAGGCTTCTGTGATCAAATAAGTTTGGGAAATATTTCTTAAGACATCACCCTCTTGGCAATTCACAATTCCATTAGCTCGCTAATGACTGCAAAGTTTTCCAGCACAAAAAATGGCTGTACTTTTGAGCACCCAGAATAGCAAAACTATCTTTGACTATAGAAATGGTATTAAAATTGCCTTTTTATACACACACACAAATATATATATATATATATATATATATATATATATATATATATAGTCAGGCTGGAGAGATGGCTCAGTGGTTAAGAGTACAGGCTGGTCTTCCAGAGAACCCAGGTTCAATTCCCAGCACCCACATGACAGCTCACAGCTGTAGTTCAGTTCCAGGGGATCCAACGTCTTCACACAGACATGCAGACAGGCAAAACACCAACACATACAAACTAAAAGTAATTAAAATTCCTAGAATCAAAGGTAAACACTTTGATATCAAACCTCTATATAAACCAACAGTTATTGATCTCGTGATAACAGTTACAAGTGAAAGAATTTGTTCTTAAAGAACAAAAATGCCCATCTAACCAAGGTTTATTTAAAAGTGCTTGGATTTTGCTCAGACTTTGTCTAATTATAGCATAGCAGTTAAAAATGCCAGGTGGGTATAACTGATCCATGTGATCAATAACTTCAGTTGAAGGCATATAGTCATGTGGATAATGGAATTATGGGACAATATTTTGTCCTTGCCCTACAAAGCCCACTAGGTTGCTGGTGTGTCCAAGCTATCTCTTGAGATGTCCTCAGCTGTGGTTTATCACCATCACCTCTTTTGGGGAGGACAAAGACCATTGTCTACTTATCTAATCTACAAATAGGAGGGCCAACAGAGGGAAACTTCCTCAGTATTTCCTACTTGCAACAACTGGTAAAAGTAAGGCTGTGGACCCAGAGTTCCCTCCAGTCCCATGGCCATGAGAAGGACCAGACCCTCCACTAGTCTTAACAGTAAAAAAGCACAGTTAATTAAAATATCCAACAGGAAGATATAAGCAAACACTAGAGTGATTGCTATATTTCTTTAGCAATTCAAGGGACCACACTTCCTATACTTAAATCCATATGGCATGCTGTTTACATATTTGTTTCTCCCTAGTGATTGCCTCCTTCACAATAAAAATGCTACCCAGTCTTTGACTCAGTTCAATAGTACTGAGTCATGCAACAAAGGAAAATAAGGCCATTATTTTTTAAACCTAAAAATTCAAAGATGGTTAAACACGTCTCTAAAAGCCATCTCAGAGGAAACCGACAATGGGATTCTTTCTACTTCAATGGCTATCAAAGTGCCTGAAATCAGACCCAGGTATCATCACTCCCAAGATCAGTCACGAAGGCCAAAAAAAAAAAAAATAATAAGGAGGAGCCAAATGGGTGAATGCTTTTGTGAGCCTGTTGAGAGGCCAAAGGGACTTTGATTTGGACATTTAAACCGAAAATCTCTGTTTGGCTTCTTTGTCCCCTACGTATGGCCTGTACCACTCTAATAGCTCTGGCTCTGCTTCTTTCTTTCAGACACCTGTCAATCACTTCATCTCCTCTCTGCTCTAGAAGGTATACAAATATGACCACTAGAAAATGATTGCTGGGGTCTTTTAGATAGGCCTGTGGACAGGTACTCCAACTATTATACCTGATACCCCCATTCATCTGGAAGGAGATAAAATGGTCAGTAGCCCAATTGCATAATGGCAATAAGAGTTATTTCTTCAGAGGGGAAAATGATGAGAAGAGGCAAAAATTGGGTAGGCTGTTAAGGGTTTAAAAGAACAAGAAAAAGAAAGAAAAATGACCAGTTGATTCCTGGCTTAAAGTTAGAAATGTCTTTGGGCCTTTTGGCAGTCCCCTGCTTGCCAGAAGCAGGAATGCCAGGAGCGTTGGGGGCTCTGATCCATGATCCAGTTCCAAAATGATTTAAGGGTTAGCTCTTCAGAGAATATAATGTCAGGGTAGTGATAAAGTCTCATTAAGAAAGAAAAAACCCATGTGATTTTTCTTGGAGCTTGTGTCCTTCAGTTGATTTGTCTTGTCTAATTTTGATGTGATGGTTTGTTTTAACTTATATTTTATTTTGTTTTGTTGTTATCACTTAGAAGCCTGTTCTTTTCTAATGAGAGACAGGAAGGAAGTGGATCTGGAAGGAAAAGGATGCCACGAGGAACTGAAAGGAGGGAGTAGAGCAAGGGAAAATTGTTATTAGGATATATTGTATGACAAAATAAATTGTTTTTAATAAATGGGAAAAAATAAAATAACATTAGAAGTTGAAAAAAAAACTCCTGAGAATTACAGCTTGACTGTCATGTTTTCCTTCTAGACTCTAAGAAAACTGTCCACAAAATTTGTCATCTTTTATCTCTCTCTCTCTCTATCACACACACACACACACAATTTGAATGCAGAATTAGGAAGAAAATCTCTTTCAATTAACTGACATCTTTTAATACTTTAACATTTGGTTCACATTTCTTTATTCCCTTATTTTTGTTTTATTTGCATATGTGTTTTGTTTGCATGTATGTCTATATACTGTGTGCATTCAGGGCCAACAGAGGCCACAACAGGGTGTAGGATCCCCTGGACTAGAGTTACAGATAGTTGTGGGCTATGATGTGGGTGCTGGATTTGGTAGGTAGGAACCAAACTTAGGTCCACTGGAAGAGTCACCAGTGCTTGCTCTAACCATTTAGACATCTCTCCAGCCCACAGCCACATTTCTTAATCCAAATGCAATAAAACACCCCACATTCATATAAGGCCAATCGATTTACTTTGTAACCTTTACTTCAGATGCTTCCAACATTTTAACATTTTAAAACTATAGATAGATAAATAGATAGATAGATAGATAGATAGATAGATAGATAGATAGATAGATAGATAGA
>JABTXL010003776.1:845261-901732 GCA_025134845.1 Neodon shergylaensis | reverse complement strand
AGATAGATAGATAGATAGATAGATAGATAGATAGATAGATAGATAGAATTTGTGGCTTAGTTAGGGTTTCTATTGCTGTGAAGAGAGACCATGGCCATGGCAACTTTAAAAAGGAAAACATTTAATTGTGTCTGGCTTAGAGTTCAAAGGTTTAATCCATTATTATCATAATGAGACTCGGTGGCCTGCAGATGGACATTGTGCTGAAGAAGGAACTGAGAGTTCTACATCTTGATCCTCAAGCAATAGGAAGCGAACTGTGTTACTGGGTGTAGATTGAGCTTAGGAGACTTCAAAACCCACCTGCACAGTGATACCCTTCCTCCAACAAGGCCATGCTTACCCCCAAGAGCCACACTTGTTGATAGTGCCACTCCCTTCAAGGGCCGTTTTCTTTAAAACCACCACAGCTTTGTTCTCGAGTTTTTGACTCTGGTTAATATATTAGTACCAAAAAATTATAACATTTCTGTGTCTTAAATTTCTACAAATGTACTCTTTATCACTTTTTCATCTGTTAGTTTTAGTAAACATTTTGTTAACAAAAAGTCTGTTAATAAAAAGTCTGTTAATCTGTTTATGTGTTAATAAAAGTCTGTATGTTATTGCATGCACGCTTGGCTTGTTTTAATTGTGATATTTATTTTCCTTGCAAAATAAATTACATAAATATTTAAATTTGCTTCTTTAAAGTCATTTCAAAAGTCAGAGGTGAATTAACTAAAATACTAACCTTTCATCACATCTCTACAGTAACGATAGGCTTTTCTTCTCTCCTCTGACAGAAGTGTGATTTTGCTAAATTTCTTCTTTCCTGCTGGACTCAACCCCACATGTGTAAAGTGAGAACCTTGTTTTCATTCTGTTGTGATATCTAAATTACAGAGCGTGATCTGCGTACCCCATCAGGGCTAGATTAGTCAGGTTTGCATTGCTCACGGCCACTGCGCTAGTCTTTGCTTTAAACACACAGTGCAGCTCTTCCTCTCCGACAACAGTACGGTATATTGTGTACATATTTTCACATTTTAACTCTTTTGAGAAAGTCTCAGTACATACATTAGGGTTTTCTTGAACTTATGATCTTCTTACTCCAATCTCCTGAGTGATGGATTTGCAAGACTGAACTACTCTTTCTTCCCTCATCCCACTTGCTTCCTTCCTCCCCGTCTATCTCGGTCCCTCTCATTCTTGTTCTCTTTTCCCTCTCTTTTTGAAGCAGATTGCTGTCAATCTTCAGCCTGAAGAGTAGCTGGAATTAAAGGTGTATACATTTTGACTTTTTGTTGTGTCACGATACTTTATTAATTTTTATCTTTATTATTGTAAGATGTTCATCACTAAAAAATTGTATTTGTTGGAAAGAGTAGACAAAAATTAATGTCAAACATGGGGCATACTTTTACATTGGGATTATGTCATATGCTCACTTAATATATTTTATTTAACATTGTATTAATAGATATTTATGCTTAATTGTAAAAAGTTATATTGTGATTCGATATTGGGGAATATTTTTTTAACTATGTAAAGATGTGTTGCATTTGTTTAGTTATGTGAAGGTGTGTTGCTGTTTTACCTTGCCTGCCGAAGGGACCTGATTGGTCTAATAAAAAGTTGAATGTTCAATAGCAAGGGAGCCGTATAAACAGGACTTCTGTTCAGGGAGAGTAAGTAGGAGGAGAAATTCAGGGAAAAGGGGGAAAAATAAAAAAAAAGGAGACATTAAGGAGATGCCAGGGGCCAACCAGCCATACATGAAGGAAGCAGGAAAGTAGGACATACAGAATTAAAGAAAGGTAAAAAGTCCTGATGCAAAATGTAGATGAATAGAAACAGGTTAAATTAGTTCGAAGAGTTAGTGGGATGAGCCTAAGCTAAGGCTGTTCACTCATAATTAGTGGTAAGTCTCTGTGTTTTTATTTATTTATTTTATTTATTTATTTATTGCACTGCTTCAGGATCAAAAGCAATGGAAGTGTGATCGGAAGAAAGGCCCCAGCATGCTTTGTGGAAGCCCGGTGGAGCCAGTCAGCCTCTCGCCATCTGCTTTTTGAATGCTGCCTTGGTCTTCTACTGTATTGACATTTGCACTGATGCGCCCACAGCAGAGCGCAAACGGCTGACGATTGCGAGCAGACTGAGACGGTAACACTGGCACTAGCAGACTTGGTATATTTACACTCAAATGCTGGTTATACTTGAGACTGTCTTATAAAACAGTAAGAAACATTACTTTTGTTAAGTCTTGGCCCTTGAATATATATTTCGGTGTTATGTGACAAAAATGAAAGCACATTTGAAAAGTTTAATAAATAGTGGCATAGATATTTGTATCCGCTATCTACTGCTTAAGACAAGTTGAGCTTATCATCCTGGGGTTTGGGAACCTATGCTGCCTTCCGAGGATCAGATTCTCACACTATTGTAATCAATGTGATGCTGAGGTCAATGTCGTCGTAACTCTCAACCAGGGAGAGGTCTACTTTCAGTCTTACATGCGAGGATGTTTGAGAGGTCAGTGGGCACCAGGCTTTTCAGTGGAGGGCGTTTCCCATTCTCTGCCATCCTACGCCCCACCCAAGAAGGCAGGAGAAAAGAGGCAGAGAGCAGAGGCCTGCAGTTGAGCAATCACAACGCTGCACGATCTAATCATAAAAGTGACAGCTCCCACCTCTGTCATATTCTGTTTGGAAGAGGAAGGTCACTGGGACCCGCCGACAATCGAGGAGAGGCAACTACAGAGAAGCACCAATTCCAACACGCCAGAATTATGGAGCACTATGTCAGAAGATACCAGGGAACAGGATCTCCAGAAAAACCACTGATATGACCGCTGCAAGTTGAGCCCGCTGCTCTTCCCGTTAAACACTGTTTTCTGTGATTGGGTGATTTCCAGAAAACCTCTAACTATCCAGGACTGTGTCTTTTGTTTATGTTTGGAAATATTTCTTGAAAATTAACACAGGGTGTTTTTTATCATTTTAAAGAAGACAATAGTTTGACTTCATTGAAAGAATTTGAAGATTTATATAATATTAGAGTTTTTTTAAAAAAAACTTATATGTGTAATACTATCTTAAGTTCCAACAGATGGTTTTCATCTGAAAAGGTTCATATCTATGCTGAAGAAAGTAGGGGTGCGGTGGGTGCTGTATAATGAACTCTACTAGTAAATAAAAGCTCTTAGATAACCAATATCATAAAACCAGGCATGTATCCACCTAAGGTGAAAGACTGAAGGCTGGGGTAATAGCTCAGTCAGCAAAATGTTTGCCCTGAAATCGTGAAGACCTGATTTTGAGTCTTTAAAGGCCACATTAAAAAAACATGTTGAGCATTGTGGCCTATGCCTGTAATCTCAGTGAAAGAGAAACGTAAACAGGCAGGTTCCTGGAGCTCTCTGGACAGCCAGCCTAGCTTATTCAGAAAATTTCAGACAAATCAAACAAAAGGTGATGCTAGGAGAGATTGGTCGTCCTTAAAGCAATGATCCCTGCTAGGTGGACCACTCGCCAAGGCCTGTGGTTCCACTTCTAAAAGCAGCTAGGCAGAATAAATCGTATTTGATGGCCATATGTGTTACTTCTAAATGTTAGCCGCCCTTCTAAGAAAGCACATACCAATATTTAACAGCAGAGGGCAGGCAAATGCAGTTTGCCCCAAAGGAAAAGCCATCATGTACCTAACAGTACCAGTGACTACCATCTCCAGTGCCAACTCCGAGACACAGGGCTGCAGCATTGACTGGAAAACATCCTGAGATGCCTTTTACCTCACAAACTACATTAGTTGTGACACTAATTGTCACTATGTGTCTTCAAACAGTCCCACTATTTCATTGGCAAGAAACCGTAAGGTAGGGGTGCTGGGACACTTTATGGCTGGAAGCTTAGAGAAGTATAAGTCCCCTGTTTTTTCATGTTTCTAGAAAACACCAGTTCTACAATATGCATTTGCTAAGCAAGTGTTAACTGAGCATCTGCTACAATGATATAGTCTTCCAAATGCAGTGGATATTCAAATGAAAAAAGGTAGAAAGAGAAACAAAAAAAGCAAGTAAACAAATTTGCATATTTATTAGGAGAAAACACATGGAATGAAAACCAGGCAGAAAAAAATGGAATTTAAATGATGTACCAGAGCTATTTTAAGGTAGTCAGCAAATGTTTCTCTGATCACACTCAGTAGATCCCTAAGACATCTGAATGAACCAACCAAGGTATGGAGGGGAAGAACATTCAGGAAACAAAACCAGCAACTCACAGGGTCACACTGTGGGAGGATATTTGGCTTATCCAATGGAGCAAAGCCTGTGTATGGCACAAGATAAAGAAGGAGGGAGGAGATGAAATCAGTAGAGTCCAGGTAAAGTCATGAGCAGCATCTCCAAGGACCTGGTGAGAATGTGGGCTTTCGTCTGCATTAAGATTGCAGATTACCATATGCTTAAAAGAACATGAATGAATAGGCTATATTTTTAAAGAGTCGTAGACTGCTGGGCCTAGACTATAACCCCCAGGTCAAAGGCAAAAGCCTGAAGAATGGACAGAAACTGAAAACTCTAATAAAAGAGGTAATATTGACTTGGAACTGAAGACCTGTGAGGGAAAATGACTGTATCCTGGACATAGATTTAAGATATAGTCAATGCATGCACAGATAGATGGTGTGGACATAAAGGGGTCATTACCAAGAAAGTAGAGGTCTTCAGAACAAGAAGAGAGAGTTAAAATGGGGTGATGAAGAAAGAAAAAGAGTGGGTCTCCTCTCAAGTTTTCAGTGAAAATATCTTTGTACCAAAATGAGCTCATTTTTTCAGGAATATTAATTCAGTGGCTTAGAGAATTCCTTGGGTATCATTCAAAAGAATTATGAACCTAAAGTAAGAACAAGTGCTTGTGCAGTATCAAAAACTGAAAACGGTGTTGGACAAACTCACTGCACGCCGCTGTTTGTGCACATTTGCACTGTAGCTATGAGAAGTAATTTCTTTTATGTGTCCAAGTTGATGATATAGCTTTCAACATTATTGCGATATGATTTATTGTTATCTATTCTTCACTTGAGTAAAATGACACTGTCCTTCTGAATGGCATCAAATTTCCCAAATAGATTTTTTTTTAAACAGGCCTACATGAAGGTCACATTTGCTCTCAATTCAGTCACCAAGTAAGGAAAGAGACCCCATGAAACAAACCAAGCATCCAATAAGCAGGCTTTCACCAAATAGAGGCACTAGAATTTACCGGGGCCATTTAAAAAGGCAAGCTATTTATATAGAAAAAAACTATTATTAAAACATTTCTTAATATGGATATAACTAGTAAACATGGAGTACATGTCTACATTTTAATAGATGAGAGCATCTTACAGGTAACATGAAGGAGGCCTGCTTGTTCAGGTTTCTGTCCCGCCTGGTACCCCACAGCTGGCAAGCCCCAAAGAAAATCTTACAACTTACATAAATGATACTTTTGCCATAATCGTCCCATTATTTTAAGAATTTGAGTCCTGAACCCAACAGCACTAAGTTCAGATATTTTGTTATAAATAGCCAATTTCTATTTTTCATCCAATGGCATATTAAAATGTGTATACATGACCTTACTCTTTATTATGTTCATGATGTGGGCACAGAAATAGTCCCTGCCCACTCCAACTCAGTTTGGACCATTCTCCATAGAGTAGCAAGAACAGTCCTCCTAAGACTCCAGTTAAAAATCCACAGTACAACTTCTGTATGATCCAGCCATATCATCTCCAGCAAAATAGCCAAGTAAATGAAAGTGAGTATACAAATAGAGATATTTGTGCATCCGTGTTTCTAATAGCCAAATTAAGTAATAAATGTGAATGTTCCCCCATGGATGAAAGATAAAGGAAATGCTGTAAGTATGCACAAAAATGATTTAGTCATCCACAAAGAATTAAATTGTGTTGTTTGCAGAAACATGGATACAACCGAGGATCAGTAAATTGAGTGAACAAGCCAATTGCATAGGAACAATTATCTCTTAATTTTTTATATAAGTCTAGGTGTATATGAAGGGTGGGTTAAAAGAATACCAAAATAAGATTATATAGTAAATATAAAATTAGGATACAAATAGGAGAAGGAAAAAGAGACTTCAGAAGACACCCTTTACCCCAGTGTCTTCTGAGTCCATATTCTCCAGGCTTGTGATAACTCTACTTAATTTCCAGCAACTTCTCCAGTACTGGGTTCAGGATCCCTTGATGTGGGAGTGTCATATATCAATCTGTTGATTTCATTGGTTAAGTAATAAAGGAACTGCTTGGCCCTTATAGGTTAAACATAGGTGGGAGGAGTAAACAGAATAGCATGTCGGGAGGAAGAGGAAGTGAGCTCAGACTCGACAGCTCTGCCCTCTAGAGCAGAGAAGCCATGCTCCAGTCTCCCGGACAGATGTGAGCCATGAAGCTCCAATCCAAGATGGACGTAGGCTAGAATCTTCCCGGTAAGCGCACCTTGGGGTGCTTACACACACTTTTAGAAATGGGCTAGTCCAGGTGCGAGAGTTAGCCGAGAAGAGGCTAGATAGAAATGGGCCAAGCAGCATTTAAATGAATACAATCTGTGTGTTGTTATTTCGGGCATAAGCTAGCCGAGCAGGCGACTGGGGTGCTGGGGACGCAGCCCCGGCCGCTCCTTATTTCAACAAATGGCGATGAACCTGGCACACAGGTTACCCCATGGAAGATATGATTAACAGCGCCCCCATTCAGCAGGAAGCAGTTTAGAGAGAAAAAAACTGCGCCCATGTTCCCAAATATGGTTTATAAATGTTCTTTTACATTTAAAGGGGGATATGATATAGATATAAGTAATTTACATTAGTATAAATTTTGCTTTATTGATTGAGATTTAAGGTCACTTTTGTTATATGTATATGTATTTCTGCTCTTGATTAAGGTATTGTGATTGTGTAGTTCATTTAAAATGTAGTGTATAATAGGAAATATAGGTTGCTAATGGATAATTATCGATAATAGTAAAGCTTGTAGTCATGTTAGTTAGATTTTCTAGATATATAGAGATACATTTCAGTTAGATAGACACTCTTCATATCTTTCAAGGATTATAGAATATGGCATTTTAAATGTTTTAGTAACTTAGGACTTTTCATGACAATGAGACACTCTGCTCCTGGCAGCACCAATCTACTTCAAGAGGAAGATGGGCATCGAAGAGGATCCTTATGGAGTTTGATAGCCATTTGGGCAAGAAACTGCTCTTGCCTGGACTATTGCATAAACTGGACACAGAGAACCCGCAGAGAGAGGACTGCTGAATTTGCCTAAAGGTGAGATGATCTTTCGGGGTTCCTGATTCATGAAAGAGTCTGCAAGACATTCTTCAGGACAAGCAGATAGTGACTGCCTTTGAAATTTCCTGCTTTGTGGAAATGTCTGCTGGAAACTATGGGCCTGTAGGCCGAAGATGGATGCCCCAACGGTACAGAGAAACTTTGGGTGACTGTCCAGGCAGCGAAATGTCTCTGTCATTTCTAGAGTTTTGGATTTCTTGTTCACTTAGGTAATATTGTATCTTTCTGGAGTCTTTGATACAGTTGAAGAATAGATAGTTATAGCTGTTTTTCTTTGTTATGATAAAAGATAATGTAGATATAAATATTGTAACTGTAATTCTTACTTGATAACTGTTTTGTTATATGTAATTTTGCTGTTAAAGTTAAAGCCTTCCTTTTTTTGTTTAAACAGAAAAAGGGGAAGTGATGTGGGAGTGTCATATATCAATCTGTTGATTTCATTGGTTAAGTAATAAAGGAACTGCTTGGCCCTTATAGGTTAAACATAGGTGGGAGGAGTAAACAGAATAGCATGTCGGGAGGAAGAGGAAGTGAGCTCAGACTCGACAGCTCTGCCCTCTAGAGCAGAGAAGCCATGCTCCAGTCTCCCGGACAGATGTGAGCCATGAAGCTCCAATCCAAGATGGACGTAGGCTAGAATCTTCCCGGTAAGCGCACCTTGGGGTGCTTACACACACTTTTAGAAATGGGCTAGTCCAGGTGCGAGAATTAGCCTAGAAGAGGCTAGATAGAAATGGGCCAAGCAGCATTTAAATGAATACAATCTGTGTGTTGTTATTTCGGGCATAAGCTAGCCGAGCAGGCGACTGGGGTGCTGGGGACGCAGCCCCGGCCGCTCCTTATTTCAACAATCCCTGCTGTGTTTCCCAATCTTCCCAGACTCAAGTGGTCTAGCGCATGTTGATTTGATGAGTAGCTGTCTGCCTCATCCAATGCCCCTCAGCTTCCACTGGAGGACCTCTGTCAGGTCAAGCTTGCAGGCACTTGTAACTAGTTGAATAGCAAATGCATATATACATTATTCACAAAATAGAATAAGAGGATATTTAAAGTAAGGATTAAAATAGAACATATTAAATGTGTAAATAAGAATGTAAGATATGCACAAACATTGAGAAATCTGATATCATACAGAAGTTGTGAAATGGATAATCAGGGAAAATGAGCTTGGTGAAGTCAAACCTTAGAGATCATTGCAGAAAAGTGGTGGAAAGATTGTAAGAGCAAGAGGATCAGAGAGTTTGCTGTGACCTTGTATCTCTCAGAAATGCTGTAAACTACACCATGAAGTCTCACCCACATGACTGCCCAAAATGAGCTGGATAAGGACAACTACAATATACTTGCCAAAGGAGACAGGGAAATGGCACAATACAGCCTTACACACACACACACACACACACACACACAAAGCTGTAAGTAGCCAAGTCCTACTAACAGTGAGAAAAGCATGCTAATTTAATACCACTTGGTCACCAATGAAAACATATACCTATATCTATATCTATATCTATATCTATATCTATCTATATATCTATCTATCTATCATCTATATATAGAGAGAGAGATTTCTATTTTGCTATTTTTTAAAAAAACAATGAATGAATGGCCAGGCGGTGGTGGTGCAAGCCTTTAACTCCAGCACTCGGAAGGCAGAGGCAGGTGGATCTCTGTGAGTCTGAGGCTAACCTGGTCTACAAGAGCTAGTTCCAGGTCAAGCTACAAAGCTACAGAGAAACCCTGCCTCAACAAACCAAAAAAAAAGAAAGAAAGAAAAACGAAAAAAAGAATGAATGGATGGATGAATGAATGAAAACCTAGTTAATGGGGTAAAGGCAAACAACTCTGAGCTGTCATTTGTAACCGCGAGAAGAGGGAAGTCAGTTTTTTCCCAATGGAATGACACTGAGTATATCAACAACTCCAGGGCAGGCCTCATGGTCAGGAGGAGTTGACCAACAAATAATGGACTCCACAGTTTTTTTTTTCCTGTGCTTCTATATGGTTACAGTTTGATGTGTGTTTTGGTGTGTGTGTGTGTCTGTGTTGGGGTGGTGGTGGTGTTTTATATTGTTTTCTTAGTTTGTGAGGGTTGTTGTACTGGGTTTTTGTTTGGCTTTTTTTCTTTGAGAAATAAAAAGTTCAGTAGGGAGGGGAGAGGATCTGAAAGGACTTGGAAGAGGGAAAGAATATAATCAAAATATATTTAAATTTAAAAATTATTTTAAATAAGAAAATATAATAAAATAAGAAATAAAGAAATAAGTTTTAAAGCTTATTGTATTCTTAACTATGTCTATACGTGGGGTAGGGACATACAGTTGAGTGCCGGTGTCTGCCCGAGGAAGACGTGGGATCCCCTGAAGCAGCCATCCAACATGGGGTTGCGGGACTGAACCCGGTTCCTCTGGAAAAGGAACACACTCCAGTTTTTAATGACTGAGCCATGTCTGCAGCTCTGATGTTAGTGTGGCTGCTTTTAGGGCGATAGCTTTTCACTCGATCTTTATCTGCCTGTCCGATACAGTCTGCACCACTGATTTGAATTTTTAATAAAATTTTAATACATTCAAATCAAGGATGCACAGGTATTTTGGAAGAATAATCAACTATTAGGAATAATGTTGACCTTGACAGTCCAAATAGCCTCAACAAAGCTCTGTGAACTCGTGTTGCTGGTAATTCTAAGAAGGGTGGGTCTAGTCTCAACCACTCCTTCCAGTCATTGCACCACACTTTGAAAACTGGAGGGAAAATAAATGACTTCCCGTGGTAAAGTAGGGGAAGCAAGGAAAGGGGCCAACACCCTAACATCTCCTCCTAGTCATCAGTGTTGCTCAGTGGCCGTGGAGCAGTCAGAGGCGAAGTCTAACTGGTAGAGAAAGGTCTGCACATTCAGGATTCGAAGGTTTTGCTTGGTTTTTGGTTCCTGCTGCTCTGGATGCTTCCTGATCTGTGGTTAAGTGAACTGCCTCCACCACACAATTTTACTACTGTGACCTGAGCTCCTCACCATGATGAATGAAAACCATGAGCCCAAATAAATGTTGTCTCCTCCTGCTTCTGGTCACAGTGAGAGTAATCAGCAGTTACCTAGGCCAGTGAAATGATGTGCCCGTAAGAATACAGCCACAACACTGCCACATGCTGGAATGTTCTCCTCTGGGCACATAGTAGGGTTGCGATGCTAGCATGACAGGCCATAGCTCGCTGCAGGTAAGGAAATCTGAGCAGAACTGATGGATGTCTCTTCTGAGTAAACTTCCTGAACAACGAATCCAAATTTGCTAGGTTCCTCTTCTCTGCTGCTGTATCTGCGTTCCTACAGGTGGTTGAAATGCCTTAGTCTGGGTCTTTATATTGAAATGCGTGGGTTACAGCTCCCATGAACTTACTTTGGGTGCTTCCCCTACCAAGAAATAGCTTTCTATTTAAGCATTTACAAGTTGAAGTGATCTCCCTCTCTCCTGAGTGTGTGTGCATGCGTGTGTCTGAATGTAGGTGCACAAGTGTTATAGCATGTTGTGCATAAGTAAGTCAAAGGTAAGCCAGAGTGGAGGTCCTTATCTTCCCTGTTGCATGAAGAGGTCTTTCTCGGTTGCTTTGCCCCTGATAATTCCAGGCTGGCGGGTCTGAACACCTCCAGGGATTGTCCTTTCTCCACACGAGCACTGGGATTACAGATGTGTGCACCTATGTCCAGCTTTCACACGGGTTAGAGGAGCTCAAACTTGGGTTCTCACCATTGCATAGCAAGCACTGTATCCACTGATCTCCCCAGTCAAAGTTATTTCATAACATTACCTAGGTCAGTGGTTCTCAACCTGTGGGTCATGACCCCTTTGGGGGGGTCACATATTAGATATCCGGCATATCAGATATTTACATTATAATTCATAATATCATCAAAATTACAGTTATGAAGTAGCAACAAAATAATTTCATGGTTGGGGTCCCCACATATGAGGAACTGTATTAAAGGGTCACAACATTAGGAAGGTTGAGAACCATTGACTAGCTCATATTTGACAACACATGCATGCAATTTCAAGTCTCTGAAAATATTCTCAAGTTCCCTGTGATGCTCCTATGGTTAGGATGACAGAATCCTCTCAAAATTAAGTTGAAACTTTGACCCATCTACAACAAACAGCATTAAAGGGCAAGTATGACATTTTGTCCGCGATAAATTCACCAATGGTTTTTGCATCCCTCTGAAAAGATTTTTGGTCAGCAGGCTCAAAGGCCAGTGTCCTGATAGTAGACTCCACTAACTTCAGAACTTTGAGACAAACATTTTTGTCTTTGAATAAAAAGGTGTATTGGGTTTTATTTTATGTCTATGAGAGTTTTGCCTACATGTATGTCTATGTATCATGAGTGTCATGGCTACAGAGGCCAGAGGAGGGCATCAGGACCCCTAGAACTACTTTTACAAGAGGCTGTGAGCTGTCATGTGAGTGCTGGGAACTGACCGTCAGCTAGAGGAGCATGGTCTTTAACACTGAACCATCTCTCCAGTCCGCAGTGATGTCCGTTATAAATTTCTCAGTTCTGGTGCCCTCGTACAGGAGCACATAAAATGTAAACAGATGAGGTGAAATACAAGAGACGGATAAATACAGTGATTACAAATGTCATTAGGTTTCAAGTCCTTGAAATTTCTTCTGTTACATAGCTCTTAAATTTCTTTAAGATCATTGGTCTGAAGGAAGACATCTGCATGAATGTCTAAAATTCTTTCAAGAGTAAAGAGAG
The DNA here is from genome assembly GCA_025134845.1 of Neodon shergylaensis. Taxonomy (NCBI): domain Eukaryota; kingdom Metazoa; phylum Chordata; class Mammalia; order Rodentia; family Cricetidae; genus Neodon; species Neodon shergylaensis. The sequence continues at coordinate 889,619 of JABTXL010003776.1, read as the reverse complement.
CATTGGCGGTGTCCTTTCCACGGCTACAGCACACTTTACTTTTGAACAGAAATAATATCATTTGTTCTTAAAATAAACTCTCTGGAGAAAAATGTTCATCTTGTAGCATTTTTTTCCTCCTCATATCTAAAAGAGAATCCATTACCATCCTTTCTCAGCAGAGCTTCACCATTTTGTAGGAGTGCACACATGGCAACGCTTATGCAGAATCCATTCAACAGTGCCAGACACTGGGAACTTCGTGAGTCGGTTGTGAGTCAACAGAATCCCTGCCCTCTCTGGAGATGAATTCTGATGATGTCCCTTAGCTAAGTAACAACTCGGAAAGAAAGAACAGCTGAGAGAGAGTTCAGTTTACCCACCTACACGGAGTTGGGGACATCTGTTTTTCTTGCTCCAAATGAGTGTCAACAATTGGTGTGTGCTTTAAACTCGAAACAGAATTCCATAGCTTATTCCTTGCCACACTCTGAGAAACTGCCATCTGTGTCAGCTATGGCAGGATTCTAGATTCTTCTTGGGGGAGTACATATACCTACAAGCTAACTACACAGCTGTGCTGTCAAGAGGAGAGGCTGGCTTCACCATAGCCAATCCTGATCAAGAAGAAAGGAAAGAACATTGAGTTACGGTGGTCCTTTCTGGAATATGGGCCTAATAATGTCCTTTACCTCTGGGGATTGTGAAGATTAGCTGAGCCAGCCCACACCAACTGGTCGGCATGTGGTAATGGTTCTATAAATTGGTGTTATGGAAGTAATTACGACTTGTGCAAGTAAATACTACTTGTGTGGGTATTTCTCAAGTTCAGCCCTTAGGCAGCCTTACTTCCCCAATCACAATCTTTCCCGTGGAAATCTCACCTATCCGCTAGTCTCCCATTGCCAATTCTAAAACAAGATTCCTACTGTTCAAACTTATTCATTATTTCTAGGCTAATTCTCACTCTTCAGAGATATTTCCAACAGGATAGCCACTCACTTCTTAAGTTACTCATGCCTACATCATTCGTTATATCCCATATTCACCTCCGGATTGGGTGATGAGAATTCTAGTAGGGAGCTATTTAAAGAGCTGGTTTCTATTTTCTCCTGAACTACGCTCACCACAGCAAGGATTCTGAAAAGCCAGTTGGTCTCAGCGCTACATAATTATTTGGCAACTGCCCAAGTTTTTGAGATGGGGGGGTAAACTCACAGATATATTAATAGTATTAAGTCAGATTTCTAATCATCTGCATAAGGATACAAGTAAATCAGTGTAAAAGTGTTGATTCATGACATCTAAGCAAGTCTGAGGTTTAATGTTTTGATAAACAATGCTGACTGATTTGCTATTCTTCCTTTTCTGTGTATGCTGTGGTAATTGGCCATCCTCTCTCTTCCATTTTCTACTCCAGAAGCTTCTCTGATTTTAACTTCTCAACATTTAAACTAAAAATTTTCTAAGTAGGGAGAAGATAAATGGCCATTAATTCAAGAGACAATCAACCACCTGAAAATCAACAAAAGACTATATGATCATCATTTTCTGCCTTTCTGAAATTTGGGATTTTACTTCCTTCTAAGCCAGAAAAATCATTCTTTTATCAAAGAAAGAAAAGTGTCAACTGATGAGGAGTAGTTCACCCTGGCACTTCTGAGGCTGAAGCATCCTTTGCCTGCCCTTCACTAAACAGCTTCCATCAGAACTCAAGGACTCCAGGCAGCATGGGAGACAGGTGGGGCCCTCAGCTCTCAGAAGCTTGTGAACCTCTCTGACAGTCACGTGATCTCTCCTCAAAGGACTTGACTCCACACTGCAGATCACTAATGCTGGAAGAACTGGTATATGGTTTTCTGCTACTCCTCTGGTGAGAATCTGTTGGGTCAACTGGGCAAGTTATTTAAACATTGTGTTTTAGAGTTCACTCTTCATCTCTCTTCAAATGCTTGTTCCCTTTATATTTAAAACTCCGAGCCTGTGGGAATTGAAAGCGGATTGCACATATCATGTTCCTGAATATCATTTATTGTACTTCTCATGATTTCGGAAAACACAATAAAGAACAATACATGCAACATGATAAATGACAAAACATGGTTCTGAATGGTCAGTGACAAAGTATGGGTGGCCTGACTGATGAGAGGAGACATGGCTGCCCCTGGGTCTCTGGCTAAAAGGAAGTAGATTCATGAGCCCTAGCAAGTCTTGGAAACTCTACTCTCTACAAAAGTCTACATTTCCTTCAATAAATGTGTTCTTTACAAAATATGCAATGTCCTAGCTCACTTAACGTTTTGCAAATACTTTCTTTAGCTTCCATATTTCCTCCTTTATCAAGAAATGTACCTATTTCAAAATTCAGCCAAAATCATAAGTCTTTCTCCTCAGGCCTAGGAATGACTCAGTACATACATAATAACATATATTGATTTGGATACACATATCTTCATCTTCCTTGATTGTGATCTATGTTAGCATAGAAATAAAAGTTAACATACAATATCATACATAATTTAGTTTTTTTTCAGTGAAAACTTTTTTTAAGTCAATAACTCTGTTCTTACCCCTTTCTATGTTTTTATTTTCATTGTTTTCTATTGTTGTACGAGGTTGTTCATTCATTCTCAGTTGCCCAGCCCCAAAATAATCACACAGAAACCAGATTATTTGCAATACTGTTTGGCCAATAGCTTAAGATTATTTCTGGCTAACTCGTATCTTAAATTAACTCATCTCCATTAATCTATGTGTTGCCACAAGGCTGTGGGTTTACCAGGTAAAGTTCCTACATTTGTTTCGGGCAGGGCTACATGGCTTCTCTCTGACTCTGCCTCATTTCTCCCAGAACTCAGTTTAACCCCCCCACCCCCCCGCGCCCTGCTGCCTTACCTCTATTCTGTCCTGTGCAGGCCCAAGACAGTTTCTTTACAAATCAATGGTATTCACAGCAAACAAAGGGGAATCCCACATCATTCCATGGTTTTGTAAGGCTAACTTTATATTACATTTGTGTTCCTACCTGTTGTTAGCCTAGTAAAGCTCTATTGTTTCCATAGACAGCAGACAGCCAAGTAATATTAACCAGTGACTTTGAAATGAGCAATGGTTTTATCTCTAAGGTGTCTTGTATTAGTTAAAGCACCTCAGTGCTGTGTCTAGCCTCACTTGATGTTTGATAGACATCTTCTGGCAATGTTGAGGAACCAAACAGTTGAACTCAAATGTATTTCAAGAATTAAAACTCATGTTCATAGTATGCATGGCTGGAATTCAACACGTACATAAGATGTCTTACATATGATAAAGTTGATAGAAAGAGTTGATGTACATAAAACAATCTTGTTTAAGATTCCTTTCAGTGTGGCTTTCAGTTAACTTCCTGTTGCCTAAAAGACATATGACTCTCAGGTCCAACAACACATTGGCCTCCATGCCACCATGCTCTGTCATGATGATAATGGACTGAACCTCTAATACTGTAAGTGAGTCACACGAATTGAATGTTTTCTTTATGAGTTGCCATTATTATGGTGTCTCTTCACAGTAATGAAAACCCTAAGACACCAACTTAATAAATATATGTTCTTTTATTGAAGCCAAATTACTGCTTATCTTAGCGTCAACTCTCAACTTGACACATACTAGAAATTGCCTCACAAGAGAACCTCAGTAGGGGAATTCCATAGACAAAATTGACCTGAGGACATGTGGGTGGAAGATTATCTTGATTGTTAACTGGTAATGGAGGGCCCAACCTTCTGCTGATGGTACAATTTTCTGGGTAAGAGGTCCTGAGCTGTAAGAGTCAGTCAGTTGCGTATGAGTCTACACAAGTCAAAAGGCAACTTTCCTCTATGGTTTCTGGGTACTCCCTGGACTATGAGTTACATGGTCCAGAAAAACACTGCATAAAATACCAAGTGGGCTTGGTTTCAGTTTCCTGCCTGGACTTCCCTCAGTATTGACTACGACTTAGAAGTGCAAGACAAATAGACTCATTTGTCTCTTATATTCTTTTTGGTCAGAATGTTTTATCTCAGCAACAGAAATGAGACTAGACCCCATTTTAAAGTACAATTTAAAGTTGTGGTCATGGGCCCTTCCTCAAAATTTAAATGACTTTTTAGAAGCCTGCAAATTCTGTTGCTATTTGAATTTGGTCATGTTACCACAAAAAAGTAGAAAGATGATGGAATTGCATGCATCACACACACATACATACACTAGGACTTGAACGTTTACTTTGAACACATGCAGTCTCCCCTCAGCACACTTTCTATGTTCAGTGAATTGTAAGTTTTCATACACAGGGCTATGGAACCTGTGCTGTTCCACTTATATTCCCATGCTTTCTGCAAAAGTACTGTAGGGATGTGCTGAAAAGTATACATTGATCAGCTGAGATTAAAGCTTCGACAAGGAGCAGTGATTGCTCACATATCCTAATTTTGACTAATATTCTTAAGGTGTTTACAAAAATCGATCAAGTCAATCACACTTAAATATCAGGGCAATGGGTATAATCCATAGATAAGAGGGAAAACTTGAGCAGAAAAGAAATATTGAACTAGAATTAGTGAGTTCTGAGTCACCGCTTGTAGGGTTAAGGTTTAGGGTTGAGGGGATGGGGAGATATTTTATAGAATTAGGGGTATATTCTAAAAAAAAAAGAGGGGGATTAACTGGTTGGATGGGATGATTGGTATTTGTGATTTACTGTTTTTAGAAAATCATAGTGGTACTGTTTCTTATATGTTGAAATAGGGGCGGCCGGGGCTGCGTCCCCAGCACCCCAGCCGCCTGCTCGGCTAGCTTATGCCCAAAATAACAACACACAAACTGTATTCATTTAAATACTGCTTGGCCCATTTCTATCTAGCCTCTTCTCGGCTAACTCTCGCACCTGGACTAGCCCATTTCCTATATTCTGTGTAGCACCCAAAGGTGCGCTTACCGGGAAGTTTCTAGCCTACGTCCATCCTAGGTCGGAGCTTAATCGCGTGTCTCCGAGAGGAGCTATGGCGTCTCTCCGGGAGAGCAGAGCATGGCTTCTCTGCTCCAGAGGGCAGAGCTGTCGAGTCTGAGCTCACTTCCTCTTCCTCCCAGTATGCTATTCTGTTTATTCCTCTCACCTATGTTTTAACCTATGAGGGCCAAGCAGTTCCTTTATTACTTAACCAATGAAATCAACAGATTGATATATGACACTCCCACATCACTTGTATATTGATATATTGAATATTGAATGTGAGTGTTCCTACCTCTATTTTTGTATAAGAGTATGCTTATACTGTATTGATACATCTACCATATCACAATGTACATTTCTACCTCTGATACTATTTATGTTATAACATTGTTTACATTTGATATGTAATGACATTGTTTACAGATGAAGATCATTGTCTTCATATATTGCACAGTTGTTTATTCTCTTAGTCTTCAAGTTAGATAGGTATTGAGAATTATATGTTTGTCATATTTATTTTTAGGTTAATCAGGTCTTCTAGATACATAGAGATTATATTTAGTATAGATAGTATAATCTTCAGCCTCTTTAAAGAGCTGTATAGAAAATGGCCTTTAATCTAACCTAGAATTCTATGCCAACAAGACACAATTACTCCTGGCAGCGCCACTCTACTCCCAAGAGAACGTTGAGCACCAAAGACACTCCACTGGGAGCTTGTCTTCTTGGCAGAACCGGCCTTTGGGTTAAGAAAAGCCCATACCTCATCTACTGACAAAGATATGAAACAGGATTGTCTTATCTTGCCAAGACAGGGTAGGATAATTCTAAGAAAGTTCCTTGCATTTGATAATGGTATGTCAGTTATGTTAGGCCTTAACCAAAGTTGGTTGATTCAACATTACAAACGAGACTTTGGGTGATTGCCCAGGTAGTCAGTTGTCTCTGTCATTTATGGCACATTTTGGATATCTCTCATTTGTTAAGTAATATTTATTCCCTTCTCAGATCTTTGATGGAGTTAAAGATTATATAATTGTAATTACTCTCTACATTATTCAGACTCCTTAAAATAGAATATCTAACAAAACTTTTGTTCTCAATATTGTTTGTTATATTTATTATTTGTTATTATTGTTTATAGTTGTATTTGGTTTAGTTCTGTCTTATTTAGACAAAAGGGGGAGATGTAGGGTTAAGCCAGCCCCTTGGGGCAGGCTTGCCTCGGGCGAGCGTTTACTTATAAATTGGGCACGCGGAAGCCCCCATGGCCCTTCCTGCTTCCTGTCCTCCGCTGGAACCTTGGTTTTGTGAGTCTGATTTTCCCATTAAAGCTGTGTATATATTTCTTACAATTTGTCTGCATTAATCTACGCTGCTACAACCGCTAAGGATAGAATTCTATAGGTCAAAAGGCAGTAGGAGGAATAGGTACTTATTACAATCGGGGAGTGGGGTGATTGGGTCTATAAAGGAAAACTAATGTACTCACTTGGGACAGAGACTGAAGGCCTACATATAAGATGTTGCTTCCATGAACAAAAGAAAAAAAAATAGTGGAAAGAAGGAAGAGGGACGCGGGAAGAGTGCCTACCAAAGCCCTTAAGAATTAGCAATTAATTAAAGATGGAAAAAATAGCTCCCTGGTGAAAGAATATTTGCTTCTCAACAAATACCTGAAATTATTTCATAATTTACCTAGAATCTTTCAAATGTTGGTTTCAAAGAAAACAGTATGATTAACTGAACTAAGTTCAGGTCTAAGATGTAAGCATTCCTCAGAAAGAATCACTTGTAAGTCCTTCTGGTGACTTTATAAACACCCTGGACAGCATTCTGGACACTTTACAAAATCAAAGCAACAAAGCACTCCTCTGAACCTGAAGATTTTAGCAAACAGGACTGCTCGTCATGTGTGACCTTTGTACAACAGGAAGCAAAGTGCACAGCTTGATCTTGATTACTAATCACCCACTCGGCCCCTATGTAAGTGGTGTTCCATATTCCTCTTTGTGATTATTATTTTTTAAACACTGAACATTTTCAACACCCACTGCTAAATTGGTTAAAATCCACATGGCACCAAAGGCAGCCAACAATCTGGAGTGTTTTTAAAAATGGGAATTCATTAAAAATAATTTCTGTGACAGAAATCTATCGAAAATAATGCTGACATTCTAGCTATGATCTAGAGAATTCATCTGCAGTGCATGTATATGAGTATATATTCATATCAAACACCATCCTGATAACAGGAATTCACTCTCAAAGTCACACATTGAGCCATAAGCTTTCAGTCAAACACATTCATTTGCCTGAATGCTCATAATACTAAGAATAATGATTCAGAAAGATGCCTTGTGTATGGTAGTTGAAGAAAATACTGCTCACCTTAAATATGATCTGAATTGACTTGAAGGTTCTTGTGTTAGTTGACTTTATATCATTTTGACCAAATAGCTGAGAAAATCAGCTTAAGGAGGAGTGTTGATTTTGGCTAATAGTTTCAGGGAGTTAAGTCATGATGACTTGTCTCTGGGTCTGAGTGAGGTGGAACTCCCTAGTTAGAAAAACCTGCAGCACAATTTGTTGGCCTCGTGACAACCCTGAGAGATAGAGGAGAGACCAAGCACTGCACACAAGCACTGCTTCAAAAATCACAGCCCAGAAATCTGGCACGTCAAGCTGCGCCCCACTCCCCAAGTTTTCCTCTGTCTCACAAAGTAAAGCCAGCAGCTGGGAAGCAAGTATTTAATACATAAACCGGTCGGAGCATTTGTATTCAAGCGTGAACAATTCTCTTATGAACCTTGAGAAATATCTAACTTGTGACGTAGCAAATAACCCACTTTGAAGCTGTAGCATTTCTAAGAGGAATTCTGTCTTTTTCCTGTTGCAGACAAGGGAATGGAGGTTAAGGAAAATAAAAATATTTACCTAGAATTTCTTCAACAAAATAATTCTCCTATTTAAACATGACTTCCTTCTACTTCGATATCGCAAAAATGACTTTTATAATCATTTTCCTGCACAGTTCACTTTCCTGCTGAAAAGTAAAAAGGAGTTTTGAAGGACAAGGAAAGAATTAGTGATAATGTTCAGGCTAGACACTAGATCGATTAGACCTCAATAAATCAAGTAAACATGGCAAGTAAGACATGAAAGAAAAGTTATATAAACAACCCTGTCCCTACAGTAGCTTCTTTCCATGTATATTAAAATCACAAATTGCACACCGCACACACATGCACACATATGTACACACACGTATCCCGCCCTACAGAGACAATCATTTGTTAAGCACAGCTCCCAGGGGGTAAAGGGAGACAGACTCTATGTCGTCATTCTCAAACCTGGCAGTCTGCATGAACTTTAGGTTGAAAATGCAAGACTTGCTCTGGGCTGCTCATACCAACTGCTGTGTATTTGCTAGATTTGTCACTCAGATACCTGAGCATCTGGGGATCCCACCAAACAGCCAGATGGTGCTTGTTTGCATATTGCATGATGATATAACAACACAAAAAATTACCCGTTACTGAAGCGGAGTGTGTTTCACAGTGCACTTGATTTTTCCAAAGAATAGTCTGTCTTTAAATTTTGATTTCAGTTTCTCTTACTAACTGCCACCGAAAGAGTTTCTCTGATTAGGGCTGAGAGATGCGCGATTCTACTGGTTTCACAATAGCATTGGGAGTCAGGTTAATATCATGTCCATTTAGTAGCACAATGGTGATAGATTCTCCCCTTAGGATCCTTCTAGCCAGAGATTCTTCACCCCAACAGTGGTGCTAGGTATGTGTTTCATCTGATGGAGTGGAACATAAATCCAATCAGAAAGTGGTTTGTTATTCCCCACAATGCTTGTGCCAGTGGGCATGTCGGGCCCCCATTGTTATAGGTGGCAGGGTTAACAGGTGGGCAAGACTGATGATTGCTTTGCTCCTTTCTTAGCATACTCAGCACCTTCAAACACATGGAAGCTTCTCTGTAGGGATCAAGTTTGATTACCCCATATTCTATTACTCAAGTATGTGGTCTCCTCAGCAATAAGATCTTCCTGTCAAGTTCTTGAGGTGAACCAAAAATAATGGCAATAGCCTTTGTAATATCTGAGGATCTATGGAATATCTCTGACCAATAACTCCAGAAGAAGTAGCCTATTCATGTCAGTGGGCTTTTTATTTGTTAGTCTGTAGGGACACTGTGCTGGATAGTTTTGTGTCAACTTGACACAAGTTAGTTATCTGAAAGGAGGGACTCTCAACTGAGAAAATGCTTCCATAATATTGGCTGTGGGGCATTTTCTTAACTATTGATTGATGGGGGAGGGTCCAGCCCATTGTGGGTGGTGCCATCCCTGGGCAGGCGGTCCTGGGATCTCTAAGAAAGCAGGCTGAGCAAGCCCTGATGGGCAAGCCAGAAGGCAGTACCCCTCCATTCCTCTGCATCAGCTCCTGCCTCCAGGTTCCTGCCCTGTTTTATGATGAACAGAGATCTGGAAACATAAGTCACATAAACCCTTTCCTCCTTAATTTCCTTTGTCGTGGTGTTTCATCATAGTAAGAGTAACTCTAACTAAGATAGGCACTGTTTAGATTCTTTTAGGTTTAGAGAATAAGAGACTGGAATGCTTAGTACTAAATGGACCATTTATATCACATGCTTTCTTCTTGAGGTCAGGGGTCATTGCAGAATAGAGGGAGAAAAGACTGTAGGTGTGTGAGGCAGTGGATGGATGCCATGCGATGGTGTCTTACAGACACAATAGAGCAGTGTCACATACAGACACATGACAGTTGTGACAACATGCAGAAGACATGTGTGAGCGTAACCCAGGCAAAATCTCAGCATGGAGAGAAATAGTGGGTGTAAGATCTGCACCACCCCCCCGCCCAGCTGAAGAGCTATTGACAACTGAGAGCTGCTGATAGAGGGACAGCCAGTTTTCTTTAAGGGTTTGATACCTCGAAGTCCCAGAAACATACATGAAAGTTACACTGAATGTATTCAGCAGGTTCTATGCATATGCTTAATCATTTATATGTAAATATAAAAACAATGATTTAAAAAGAGAAAAACATGAATTTGGGAGGAAGCATGATAGGGGCAGGAATGAGAAGGATTGAGGGGACGAGGACACAAAATCAGATGGATAGGAAATAGGGGATGGGAGGTGGATCTGGGAGGAGTTGGGGGAGGGGTATTTTGTATATGATAGAAGTACATTATATGAGATTCTCAAATAAAATTTTTAGATGCAAAATAAAATTGTCAATCAATCCTTTAGTGGGTTTAATTCTGATAGCTGACCAACTTGGTGGAAGTCACAGGATGAAAACTCAACTGCATTGGATGATCACCCTGGCCAGTCATCAGAACAGCTACAGTTTGGTCAGTTTAAGGACACAATTTAAACTGCGCATAGTGGTACAATGGCTATAATTCTAGCACTTGGGAGTCAAAGCAGAAGAATCATGCATTTGAGAATAAGAAGCTTATGAAAAAAAGAGGAAGAGGAGGAGAAATAGCAGGAGGAGGAACAGGAGCAGAAGGAGGAATAGGAAGAGGGGGATTAGAAGGATGAGGAGGAGGAGCAGCAGGAGGAGGAACAGGAGGAGCAGCAGGAGGAAGATTATAAGGAGGAGGAGGAGGGGCAGGATGAGAAAAAGGAGCAAAGGGAGGAATAGGAGGAGGAGGAGGAGGATCAGAAGGAGGAGGAAAAGCAGGAGCTGTGCTTTTATTTAAGACAGGGTTCTTTGGGGGAAAGAAGAAATTGGCAGAGGTGGTGGCTTATAGATTATAATAAACCAGTAAATTCTAGATAATTTTGAGAAATACTAATATGTACACATTAAAAAATGAGTATTGCATTTTTAACAAAATAACCAACTCTAGAAAAAAATACCCTGCAGACTATGAAATTAAATGTCCTTTTTAGCTAGTATGTATTTCTGTGCCTTTCTATGACTTAGTCCTTGTAAGAATTCCTGAAAAGGAAAGAGTCTAACATCCTCAACTCTGTTCTGATCCTTTTGCTGCAATTTAGTTTTGTTTAGTGTTTTTTTTCCTCTCAAGAAAACCCACGTAAGTGATTATAGTTCTTGAAAATATTAGAGTAGGTACTGCAGCAAGGAAAGGTCTATTCATTACCTTAGTACTAAGATTTTTCAGTATGTATAAAAGACGGAAATAATTTGCTGGGTAATGCCTACTAGTTGGCCACTGTTTCAGTGACATGACATCAGCTCACGGCTGGGATAAATGCAATGCCAGGTTCTCTTAATAAGTCTGTGCTCCCATGTCACAGGCTATCATTTTATTTTTTTAAATTTATCTCTTTTCCAATAAAAAGTCAGTTCAGGAATTTTGCCAATTTTTATAATCAGTTCTTATGTTCTGATTGTTGGGTCCTTTGTGTGTTTTGGAAGCAGTTCGTCACCTGACCAAATCTTGACGAATGTTCTACTCTATTTTGTAGCTTGTGTGTCTTTCCTACAGCTTCATGTTTCACAGATGCTTCAGCCCTGTTTCTTCCTTTCGACTGACTGGGGTGCTTTATCTAAACACATTCAATGTCAAACTCAAGTTCCAGGGTTTCTCCAATGTTATTTCAGTTTCACGCTTTATCAGGCATCATTTTTGCCAGGCATGTCTTTGCTCCACTGTTTCACCTTTGTTCTTTCTGCCAAATTCAGTTTAGTACAGAAGGTCTGTTTTGAAGTTCTTCATTCTGTTCCATAGACGATACGCAATTATTATTGCTGAAGCTATATGGCAAGTCTCACAGGCATATTGCTCAGTTTTTTGACATTTCATCATAGAAACTTTAAAATTCACTCAACAGCATCCACACACAAAAAGTTCAGTTTTTGATAGGATAAAATGAATTCTGCACAACCATTTGAAAAGAAATGAGACCAAGATTGGAAAACAACAATAATAACAACAACAACAAACCCCCCCCCCAAATAAAAAAAAAACCTTCCTTAATATTTAGAATGTGTCTTGATATTGGAGTGTCTTTTCACTTACCTAGGGTTTTTGTTGTTGTTGATTTGATATTTTTTAAGAGCTCATTTAGCAGGCCTGCTTTTCATCCCAACCGGCTCCCACACGGTTAGCTTTACACCCAAAATAACAACACACAAATTGTATTCTTTTAAGCACTGCCTGGCCCGTTAGTTCTAGCCTTTTACTGGCTAACTCTCACATCTTGATTAACCCATTTCTAATAATCTGTGTAGCACCACGAGGTGGTGGCTTACCAGGAAAGATTCAGCATGTCTGACCTGGCGGCTGGCTCCATCGCATCTGACCTCACTGCCCTTCTTCCCAGCATTCTGTTCTGTCTACTCCACCCACCTATGTTCTGACCTATCAGGCCAAGCAGTTTTCTTTATTAATAAACCAATGAAACAACAGATAGATAGAACGCCCACCTACATCAGAGTTTTGAAATTTTCTTTATATACATATCTTATTCCTCACAAGCATGCTTCATTGAAGTTAGACCTAAAATTTCATTTTGGAGATACTAATATAAATAGTGATGTTTTATATCAAATTCTAATTGTTCAACTGTGCTTTGTAGAAAATTAATTTACATTTGATTATTAACTTTACCTACAACCTTGCAATAATTGTTTATAAGTTCCTAAGGTGGTTTCTTTTCTTTCTTCACACTGATTTATTTAGATGATACAGAGAGAAAGAGAGAGAGAGAGAGAAAGAGAGAGAGAGAGAGAGAGTTAGAGAGAGAGAGAAACTTTGGCTTGCAGAGCTGTAGCTTTTTGACTTCTTTGGTATAATTTTTATTTCAAAAGCCAGTTTAATACAAATATCATTTCCCTACAAAACTGGGAAGACTGTAAGCAGTCAAGTTTTGCCAAATACTTTGCCAAATTAGTAACAGTACATTGTTGTCTGCTAATTGTTATAGTCCATTGACGATAAATAAAATGCTGTGTACAGTGATGTGAGCTCACTAAAATATTAATACTTCATATAGAGAAAACACTGTAAACCTTCCTCATTCAAAATAAAAAGGGAAATTTGTTTGGTAGTTTAATGAAAGTGTTAGCAGATGTTTAGAAAAAGAAATACCTGAATATTTACCTTCTCAAAACAATATATTTTTATTATCATTGGTGAAAAAGGCACTCTGGAAATACCATAATTTCAGGGTCTAAAAATTATATTAATGGGAATTAGAAGCCCATTTCTCAAAGGATCAATGTATGTGCATGATCTAAAGTTAACACTGCTCACATTTACAAACTACATGGAAATATCCTTGCATTTAATTGTTCTAAGCCTGGGAGAAAACATGACTTTTATCCACATTTCCCTATTTACAGTCACTAAAGAAATGCTGTTTCCCACTGAATCTAGGGGTTTGCTGCATTCTAACTGTGATTTAGCTCTGTCTTTTCCCTATCACACCTCTGTTAGCAGCAGATTTGTTACAATAACTGAGTTCTAACTGTGGTTTAGGTCTGTTCTTTCCCTATCACTCCTGTGCTAGCAGCAGATTTGGTAAATATGATGGTTTCTATTTTCAAGTAAATGAATTTTATGCAAACTCATTTCCACTGTTACACAATTAATTTACTATTAGCATTATAATCTATTATATTTGTAGATGATAGGCTAAAAATGAAATGGAACTTTTCTTTTTGATGGAGCTAAACCCATTAGTGGAACTTCAAATTGTGTAGCTAAAAGGTTATTTTACATCATTGTAAAATAAGTATTCTTTCTTCCCCTTCATTTTAGAATCCAATTGTAGAGTCAGCATTTAAGAAGCTGTCCTCCTAATGACAGTCAGTAATGTTTGCTCTCCTTCATTGCATGGTATTTTTTTTCCTCTTTAAATCTTCAACTATTACCCAAAGTCTAAATTGTGTATGGTTTTATGTGGCCTTGGTTATATTTAACTTTAAATCTCCATAGAACATATATTTTATAAAATCACTGAAAGGGTTCTGGAAATTTTAATGCTATAAGAAGTTTTATCTGCTCCTTAAAAGTACATTTAAACTTTGATGCTACAGTCAAGATATCAAGGATGCTAAAAATAGCAGACATAGAGGCAGGCAAGAAATTGCACTCATGAAGGTCAGAACAGCCCCCAGCAGCTTGCACTATGACTATGGTACTTCACTATATGAAGGTCTTAAGAGAGGGGGGCAGCAGAGTTTTATAGAAATTGGGCCATAAGTTTTAAGGCTCCGTAACAGACAAAAACATGTACTGGCTAGATTTCTGAATTCATTATGCCAAGTCTATAGAGCGTGGTGGCACAATGAGTCACTTCTGCAGTTAGGTCAGAGGCACTGCTGCTGTGCTGAAGTCATTCCAGCTCCTGAGTTTATGTGAACTTTTGTGGACCACCACCACCCTGTAAACGGGATGGTGAAGATGGGGGAAGGACAGAGAGGGAGAGCAAGGAAAAAGATATCTTGATTGAGGGAGCCATTATGAGGAACCTGACACTAGGGAAATTCTCAAGAATCCACTAGAATGACCCTAGTTAAGACCTTAAGCTATAGTGGACAGGATACCTGAACTGTCCTTCCTCTATAAGCAGATTGATAACTACCTTAATTGTCATCATAGAAACTTTGTTCAGCAACTGAAGGAAGCAGATGCAGAGATTCATAGTGAAGCACTGGGCCGAGCTTCCAGAGACCAGACCAAGAGAGGGAGGAGTGATAATATGAGCAAAGGGGTCATGATCATAATGGGGAAACCCACAGAAAAGTTGACCTGAGCTACTGAGAGCTCATGGACTCTGGACTGATAGAGGGGGAACCTGCATAGGACCAAACTAAGCCCACTGCATGTGGGTATCAGTTGTGTGGCTTGGGCAATCTATAGGACCACTGACAGTGGGACCAGAATTTATCCCTAGTGCTTGAACTGGCATTTTGGAGTCCACTCTTTTTGGAGGGATACCTTGCTTGGCCTAGATATAGTGAGGAGAACCTTGGTCCTGCCTTAAAGTAATGTGTCAGACTTTGTTAATTCCCCTTAGGAAGCTTTATATTCTCTGAACATTGGATGGGGGGGGGGGGCTGGAAGGAGGAGGAGGAGGGGAAGGAGTAGGAGCTGGGATAAGTGTAAAATGAGAAAAGATTGTTTTAAAAAAATAATTTAATAATAATGAAAAAGAACATATTGTGAATGTGTCCTGTGGATCAAACGTAAGAATCCCTGGGAGATCAGGCTAGCCTAGAGATGCTTTGTGTTCCTCTCAAGGGAAGGACAGGGAAGGACACTGGAGGAGATCCTTGAAGAGGCCATCATAGGTTGGGCATGCTAATCAATGCAGCTGGATGGGAAGAATACCTTACATAGGTCTCAGGAATGGTCATCAAAAGAGACTTGGCAAGCATGTAGCTCAGTGGAGAAAGCTTCTAAGCAATGTGTAAACCATCGGTTTAGTCCCCACATAAAAAGTCTTCCCATGGGGCACAACATAAAAGAATCATTAAAGAAAGAACTTCATGGCCTTACAGTCCTCCTGTGCTTTCCTACTTACACCCTGGTTGGGTTGGAAGCAATAACTTCCAGGATAGGAGGAACAAATAAAGATTGAGTGTTGGCTAATAAATTATACACGACTACCTATTTTCTGAGTTGAGACTGTATATTTTGTGTTGACAGTGACTGTAAGTCTTTATATTGCCTAGGGGTAATAGATTTGCTGATGTTTTCAATCAGTAAGATAGGAGAAATTTCTACTAAATCCATTTTACATGAACACCCAGAAACAAAACATCTGGATCATATAGTTTCTTCCCTAAAACCGTACTTGCTTGGTATTGTGTACACACATCCAGAATTTGAAACTGAAATGTACTAAATCAAGGTGTGTAGGAAAGAAATATAAATAAATAACTCTTGTGGGTTTATCTTTATTCATATCAAAAGGCTAATGGTGGTGAAGCAGTAAAATAAAAAGTATTAAGTAAAATAGCGCTGGCAGTATTTCTAGACACAATGACATAAAGATGCAAAGCAATTATTGTATAACAATTATCTCCTTAACAATAATAAGAGATAACCTGCACTGTGCACTTACCTTGTGCAAAACATTTTCCTAGGCACTTTGTAGGAAGAGACTGTAAGATGTTCTCACATGCATTCCATGAGTTAGTAATGAGAAAGTGAGGGAGGCACATTATGCATTGTGTGCTAAGTGACAGAGAGAGCCAGAGATACACATCTCAACCCTTATAGTTTATGAGAAACAGAGGGTAAAGAGGGTCATCAGTCTGCCCCACAGCCCCTGCTCCAACCCCAAACACTAGTGTGGACAGGTAACCTCCCACCCCATGGCTCCCAGAGAGATTTTTCTTTTATATCACTATGGAAAATTCAGGATAAGTAACAGACATCTCCATTTCTCTAATCAGTATATCTATTTTAGTTTTAAATGTTTTACTTCAAAGAATAAAATATCACTAATGGAGTGCTTTTTGACAATGTCTGTCTCATGTTGAGAGGCTCAGGGTCCTTAGCAAATACAGAATCCCACAGTCTCTATCCCAATATGCTATGTAGAATTCATAGAAATAAAGTATCAGAGCCAGATAAAAATGTTTTATGCGTCAAGCTGGGTATTAAAAACAGAAGTGCTTAAAAGTTGTTTAATAATAATGCTCATTATGAATACAAGATAACAAAACAATATTTCATAATAGCCTTTGTTGATTTCAATAAAAAAGGCTACAGTGTTCAAAAGGAATGCAGTTGGGCAAAATACACCCAAGAATATAAAAGATGCAATCTAAGAAGCTGAATTCCCACTGTAAGACATGTCCTAGTTTACAAAAATAATGCATGTAACAAGTATTAAGGACCCCAGACAAATATAAACAGCATAGACATCACCTATGATTTCATTATACATATGCAAACACTATTAGCAGTTCATAATCTTTTTCAAAA
Organism: Neodon shergylaensis; assembly: GCA_025134845.1. Lineage (NCBI taxonomy): Eukaryota > Metazoa > Chordata > Mammalia > Rodentia > Cricetidae > Neodon > Neodon shergylaensis. The sequence goes on along the minus strand of JABTXL010003776.1, from coordinate 872,707 downwards.
TGATGATGTTATCATAATCCTTGTTTGTATTATTTTGGTTAACTTAATATTTTGAATATTTATTTCATTCAAATTTCTTTTAAAACATGCTTCTGTTACATAGCAACCCTGAGTTATTATTTTCCCCACCCATGTTGTGATTCCAGTGCTTTCTTGAGATTCCCAAGGCAACCAGGACAGTAAACTCTAGAATACTAAACAGTTGCAGTCTCCACATTTAAAAAACTTAGACAAATCAGGGTTTTGTGTGTATGCTGTGTGTCTGGAGTCTCAGAGAGTCTACAGAGATTCTAGTCAGATCCTTTTTCATAAAACATCCGACTAAGGAGCCCTTCACCCTCTCCCTGGCCAAGCATTCCCAACAAGATCAGAAGCCCCCAAAGACACAAGTACTGCCTGCACCAATTGGAAAAAGAGATGGGTATTCAGCAGTGTAAAAATACATTCAATAACATTAAGAGTAATGTGGCACCACCAGGACCTAGTGGTTTTACAACAGCAAGACCTGAACATCCCAACACAGATGAAGCAGAAGAAAACAACCCTAAAAATAACTTTATGAAGATAATAGAGGCCCTTAAAAAGAAAATGAGAAATTCCTTTACAGAAGTTGAAGAAAAAGACAGACAAAAAATTGGAAGAAATCAATAAATCCCTTAATGAAAGTCTAGAAAAAACAATCTAACATGTGAGGGAAATAGTTCAAGACTTGAAAATTGAAATAGAGACAATAAAAAAACACAAACCAATAGAATTCTGAAAATTGAAAATATGCATAAGTAAACAGGAACTACAGATGCAAACATAACCAACAGAATACAAAAGATTGAAGAGAGAATCTCAGGCACCGAAGATACAATAGAGGAAATAATAATAATTAAATACAACAAATTATTAACACAAAACATCGAGGAAATCTGGGGCATTACCATGAAATAACCAAACCTAAGAATAATGGAGATAGAAGAACAAGAATTCTACCTCAAAGGCACAGAAAATATACGCAACAAAATCATAGAAGAAAAATTTCCCAACCTAAAGAAGGAAATACCTATGAAAGTACAAGAAACTTACAGAACACCAAATAGACTGGACTTCACAAAAAGTTCCCTCACCACATAATAATCAAAACACTAAACATTCAGAATAAAGAAAGACTATGAAGAGCAGTAAAAGAAAAAGACCAAGTAACACATAAAGGCAGACCTATAAGAATTACACATGACTACTCAATGGAGACTATAAAAGCCAGAAGGTCCTGGACAGACATTTTGCAGATACTAAGAGACCATATATGCCCGCCTAGACTACTATATCCAGCAAAACTTTTAATTTCCATCGATGGAGAAAATGAGATAGTCCATGACAAAACCAGATTTAAGCAAGACTTATTCACAAATCCAGCCCTACAAGAAGTACTAGAAGGAAAATGCCAAACCAAGGAAGTGAACTGCAACCATGAAAACACAGGCAATAGATAATCCCACATCAGCAAACCCAAAGAAGGGAAACACACACATACTACCAACAAAAATAACAATAAAAAACACACTATCAACAAAAAAACAAGAAAAACAAAAAGATTACAGAGAATCGATGGAATAAAGAGTTGGTTCTTTGAGCAAATCAACAAGATTGACAGACCCTTATCCGAACTAATGAAAAGACAGCCTATGGAGTGAGAAAAGATCCTCACCATTCCCACATCTGACAGGGATGATCTCCAAAATACATAAAGAACTCAAGAAGCTAAACATCAAAATTCCAAATAATCCAATTAAAAAATGGGGTACAGATCTAAACAGAGAATTCTCAACAGAAGAATCTCAAATGGCGAAAAAAACACTTAAAAAATTTCTTAACATCCTTAGTCATTGGAGAAATGCAAATCAAAACGACCGAGATATCATCTTACACCTGTTAGAATGGCTAAGATTAATAAAAGCTGATGACAGTTTATGATAGAGAGGATGTGGAATAATTCCTTCATTGCTGGTGGGAGTGTAAACTTGTAAAACCACTTTGGAAATAGGTATATTGGTTTCTTAGAAAATGGGAATAAACCTACCTCAAGACGGTTGTGGTTGCTTTTGTCTATTTGTTTGTTTGTTTGTTTTTACTCTTTTGGCTTTTTGGACTCTTGGCTTTTGGGGAGGACCCACCACCCAGCTCCCAAATAAATCACATACAGAGGCTTATTCTTAGTTATGAATGCTCAGCCTTAGTTTGGCTTGTTTCTTGCCAGCTTTTCTTAAATTATCCCGACTACCTTTGCCTCTGGGCTTTTATCTCTCTCTTCTGTAAATCTTAATTTAACTCTTACTCCATGGTTGACTGAGTGGCTGGCCCCTGACATCCTTCTCCCCTTGTTCTCTCGTTGCTCCTTTTCCTCATTTCTCCTTCTATTTATACTCTCTGCCTGCCAGCCCCACCTATCCTTGTTCCTGTGTCGCTATTTATTAGACCATCAGGTGTTTTACACAGGCAAAGAATCATAGCTTCACAGAGTTAACCAAATGCAGCATAAACAAAAGCAACACACCTCAAAAAAAATATTCACTAACATAAGACCCAGATATACCAACTTCAGGCATATACCCAAAGGATGCTCAATCATTTCACAAGGTCACTTGCTCAACTATGTTCTCTGCAGTATTATTCACAATAGCCAGAACCTAGAAACAACATAGATGACCTTCAACAGAAGAATGGACAAGGAAAATGTGATATATTTACACAATGGTGTACTACTGAGTTATAAAAACAAACATACAAACAAAAAAACCAAAATGATGACCTCATGGAATTTGCAAGCAAATGGATGGAACTAGAAAAAAATCATTCTGAGTGAGGCAACCAAGACCCAGAAAGACAAAAATGGTATGTACTCACTCACAGGTGGTTATTAGGAATCGAGTATAGGATAACCAACCTACAATTCACAGCCCCACAGAGACTAGATAACTAGGCCCAAAGAGGGATGCATGGGTTTCCTTGGGAATGGGAAGTAGAAAACATCTCCTGGGTAAACTGGGGGAAGGGGTTGGAGGGATGGGAACTAGAGGGAGAAGATTGGGTGAACTGGATGTGGGAAGCATGTTGGAGTCAAGATGGAGGAGGGAGTAACAAAAGAAATCTTGATGGGGAGGCATATCAGGGCTAGGGAGAAAGCTGTTGCCAGGGAAACCCCCAGGAACCTACAAGGATGATCCTAACTAAGACTACTAACAATAGTAAGGGTGCCTGTATTGGCCATCTAATGTAAGCAGATTTGTGACTTCCCTAGCTGCCATCAGAGATATTCTATTTTGTAACTGATGGAAGCAGAGGCAGAGATTGGCAGACAAGCACTACACTGAGCTCCAAGATTCTTGCAGAGGAAGTGGGTGGGAATTGTGCCAGTCTGGGGTCATGGTGGGGGAGCCCTTGGAGACAACTGACCTGAGCTTGCAAGAACTCATGGATGCTGGACTAACAGTCAAGGAGCCTGCATAGGACCAACCTAGATCTTCTGCATGTGTGTGACAATCGTGTAACTTGGTCTCTTAGTAAGGCTACCGACTGTGAGGGCAGAACTTCTCCTTGGCACTTAGCTGGCTCTGGTAATCTATTCCCCATGCTGGATTACTTGGCCATGTTAAGTAGGGCAAGGAGCTCAATCATGCCTCATCTTGATGCAGGCTTTGCAGCAAGCCCATGGGAGTCCTGTCCCTTTCTGAAGGGAGATAGAGGAGTATGGATAGGGAGGGGACTAGTTAAGAAAGGGGAGGGGTCAGGAAGAGAGGAGAGAGGGGAAAGTGGTTGGTGTGTAGATTAAGTGAGGAAAAATAGTGTTATTTACGTGAAAAGTAGGGAAGGTTTACTTCAGCACTGGAAAAAAATAACCACATCTGACTAAGAAGCACTGTGGCCTAACCCTTTCTCCAAGCTCTGGGGATCTCTCAGACACAGTGAGGGATGCTTCTGCTTCTGGATCCTGAAGTGTTCATAGAATTCCCTGGGCAATAGCTAAACATTAAGTGCTTATCACTGACTCCAAGTCTCTATTAATTATCTGCAACCCAATTAGCAACATTTGGCAGAAAGAACAACTGCCTTCATCTCGTGGACCAGTAGCAAATCGGAGAAAGTGAGTGCCAAGTGGGGCTTCCCAGGTCACTGAGTTTATATCCCATTTTATTCCTCAGGAAAACAAAGGGGCATGAGGGTTAAGTGGTTTGGCTCCGGACAGTGTACTGAGTCTAACTCAGTGCTGGCTGGCAGGAGAAACGTGTTTCCATGTTTGCCGAAAGGAAAATGTCCACTGCCATAAATCCGAACCGGAACTGAAAGAGATCCTGAGGTTCTGCTATGCTGTATTTCCTCATTTTGGTGGAAGATGGAGTAGAAATTGCCTTAGAACCTGGGATACCATGTCTAACATCTTGAGAATAAAATGTAGTTAGAAATCACTAATATACTATTTAGTGGGCAACAATCTAACTTTGTTTATTTGTGCCATCAGGGTTATGTCAGAGACTGAACTCCTAAGTACTGGAAGGAGACCTGCCTTATTCTTGGGGAGACCCAGAAGCTATTGATCGCCAGAACAAATACTTGAGAGGGACACTGTTCTGGGCAAGGGTAGCCCTAGAGAGAAGCCCAAATGAATAACTTGGTCTAATAAGCCACATCTCAGATGTCTCTACAGTGTGGCTGAAGGCATTCCTTAGAATATGTAAGTAGTAGAACACCCACGTTGCTCAGTACCAGATACCTCAAGGCCATATTTCAGCCCAAACACTGAGAGTCCCAGGCCATAAGGCATATGTTTGGAAAATATTAGCAACAACCCAAGTGATTTATGCTTCTCTGTCAGTGGTAGAGCCCTAGCCAAAGATTTAAAGTAATATAAATATCCAAACAGAATATAAAGAGGTCATCAGAAGAAAGGTCTTCCTGGAACACAAATGACAAGCTCAACAGATAAATTAGTAGAAGAAAAGGTTATGTCAGCGCTCTGTCCTACAGAAGACACGCATGCCAAGAAGATAAAATGTGGAAAACATAACACTTTTAGTTTAGATGCAAACTTAATTTCTTCCACAAGAGCATTTGAAGTGTTCAGCGTGGGACATTGCTCTGAGAGTGAAAAAAGGCTTGGTATAAAGGAGTCATTTGGACGAGATGCTTTATAGATGCATTCACACTGCAGCATTGCAGCATCCTTGAGGTGTAAGTCATTCAACATGACATGCTTCCAGACTATCAGAAGGGGTACCTTAAGTACCAAATATAATATGTGCACACGCACATAAATGCAGATATAGGCACATTTGTTTAAAATCCTGACAGAAAATCATTCTAGAATGTATTAAACTTTATGAGGCCTTCCTTAAAAGCACACTGGGCATAATGTAATTTTCCTTGATGACCCAAAGTCATCGCTGTGAATATTAATTATGATACTGTATGGTAATAAAAGTATGCATCTGATGCTTTCAAAAACGTCTATTCTCTGCCGCCCTTAGAGCTACCGAATGCCAGGATTAAGAAGGACTTGAGTGCTTGTCGAACCTTCCAGTTCCAGATGAGAACACGAGTGTCAGGAGAGGACGCGGTCACACGCCTCACACCTCCCAGCTTCAATACAGAGCTCTTTCAATTGACCCACACGGCTGAGCCCCACATCCTCTGCTGTCCCCTCGTCCTTCTGCCTGCTCTCTATAGAGCTTTCTCAGCCGCCTGTTTAGTTCCATCCTGAGCCCCTACTTTCGGGAATAAGCACAATTCACAATGCTGAGGGTGAGAGGCTGGTGCAGGAGCCTAAGACCATTGCAGAGTGACCGAGGAAGACAGGCAGGTTCTGGCAGTGCACAGATTAAATTTTAAACAAGTGCTTATCTAAAACTGAGAGAATAATCTAAACTGGACCCCAGTCAGGCAATCTGAACAAATGCCGGAGTTGCAAGTACAAAGGTGAAGTGAAGAGGGGACACAGGACCAGACACCATCAAGCAAGTGATGCTGAACGTGTTAATGGAGTTTTTAGAGACAAAGCCTCAACTCTGGAAGTCCTGATACTAGGTGGAGACACCATGCTTTCCTCCCCCACCCCCCAACACACCAATTAAAGAAAAGGTGGAAAGCAGAGAAAGAAGATGATTTCCCTGTGGTCACACTGGGGAGATGAACAAATTCAAGCATCCAGTGATCTCTGACTTGGCGCACTGCCTTGGGATTCAGACTTGGAGGACAAGGAGAGGCAATGGTCACGCTGTAGTCCTGCACATTTTGCCACATCATTTCCTCTGCTCCAGTTTGCCCAACAAGCTAAACAGATAGATGAGAAGAACTGAGAGACTCTGTCCTAGGAGCCATTTTCCTCTTCTAGCTGTCATCGGGGCTTCAACTGTTCCCTTCCTGCAGGACAAGCTTCCTGAAGAAAATCCAGTATCTTGGGACCATTGCTTTAGCAGTCCAATAGTAGGTCAAGGAAAGAATGCAAGCGTCTTTCTTTAGAATCTCTTCACTTTTGCCAAGATAGTTACAGAGGCCCATGGGAGATGGAACAGGTGAACTCCCATGACGGAGATAACTGTGGCTTCTTCTAGTCTTTATATTGTGTTTCTGAAGTCAACACAATGGAATGTGTGTGTCTTCTAGTTTAATGCTTTTATTAACTTTTTAAGGACTCTGTATATGCATAATAATTTATTTGGAACATATTTACCACCATCCCCCTCCCTGTTCTTCTCAGTTTATCCCACACCCAAGGTTCCTTCCAAACTTTACTATGCTCTTTGTTTTATATAGCACACCGATGCCACTATGTTTACTACATACTCATGAAGGCAGTACACCCTACTGGCATGAGGTTAACCTACCAGGGGTCACACACTTTAAGAAACTGACTCTTCTTTCCTGGAAGCCATCAACCCTCATTAGTTACTCAGCTCTATCTCAGTACTCATGAACCTCTCCCTGTTCCCTGTTGGAATGATGACTTCCTTGACTGTGTACAAGTCATGTGCTACCCAGCCACAGGGAGATTAGGAGTGCAGGGTGGAACATCTCAGTTAAGCTAATTTGAACCTGGCTCAGCAAAAGGTCACTTCTTGGATGCTTAGATGAGTGTCATGAAGACGTAGTGAGTGAAGATGTAGTGAGAGGCTTCAGGAGCTAAACCAGATATAACAGCTGTCTGGGAAGAGGTTGGAATCCTGGGGCTGTATACAGACTAATCTTATTTGGTTCTTCCAAGTAAGTCTCTAGGTTTGTTCAAGGGTTCCTTGAGTTTTCAGAACAAGTAAATTCTAGGAAGATGAGGAGTCACTTGGTGCTTTGGTTTCTAAGCTGGTAAAACAATACAAGAGCAGCCCTGTGTTCAGGACCAAGAGAAAATGTGGAGAAAAATGTGGTTACACTGATCTGTTGTAGGAGGAGGGTGTTCACTTTCAGAGAGAACTGGCCTTTTGAAAATGAAAAGACAGAGGGTTCAAAGGGGTAAGTTGCAAGCATTATAGCTGTACATATTGCCTGACTTCTGACGCCAGGAAACCTTTCCTTCATAAGTGACTCACTCAAAGCTGAACAACAGCATGGCCATCAGCTCTGATTATAATGTCTCTTAGTCTCTTCTATTCCAGGATCAATAGGGCCAAGACCTATACATTCTGCCGATCAAATAGCATCAGCTTGCTTCACCAACTTCGAGTTTGGTGTAATGCTGGTTAGGGTCTATTGTCTCTGAGCAGGTGGTGGTGAGCCAGATGGGGCTAATCAGGAAGACAAACTGGAATTCCCCCTAGGGACAGATAGCATGGTCCAAATTATATTGTATAATTAGGGCCCCGGAACTCAAATGAGCAGATCAAGAGACTTGTGACCTTGGCAGAGAAGCAGCTTCAGTGTCTTATTCTTTATTTTGATCTCTTTGAGGAAGGATAGTTCAACTGCTCTGAAGTGAGGGGATTTTCCTAGAATATAAATTGTTTTCAAGTCTTCTATCCCTTACATCATGGTATCTCCCTTCTTCTGTCACACACACACACACACACACACACACACATACACACACACAGAGAGAGAGAGAGAGAGAGACAGACAGACAGACAGACACAGAGAGAGACAGAGAGAGAGAGAGAGAGAGAGAGAGAGAGAGAGAGAGAGAGTCATTTTTCTGACAAGAAATGAAGTTTGTCTCTCATCTCTTGGACTTTGAAAAGTTTATTCAATTTATTTAATTTCTGAGGCCTGGACACCTCAAGCCGTGCTTTAAGACAACACGGTCTTTTCTTCACAGAAGTGCATATTCTGGCTAGGAAAGCAGAGCCTTTCATAAATCACACGGGTCCTTATCTATCTGTGCTCTGCGGCCATCCTAGTCTCTGATCACAAACTGAAGGTGATCTTACCATCCGTGCTATAAATACGGAGCAGTTAATGTACGAGTCGGTGAGCACTGTGCTCGACACACATTGGCTCCAGAACACAAACTAGGAAGTGGTGAGGCTCATCGACGAACGACCGTCATGAAAGCCAAGAGAGGTGGTGAACATCTCCCAGCAGGAACATGTGTTGTTCATAAACGGACATGTGTTGTTTGTTTGATGATGAGGACACTTGCTGCTTTATGACAGTCAGTAAGGACATGACCTGTCTTTGAGAACATCGGCCAAGGTCCTTGGGCAAGTCCCCTGCCCCCTGCTTGTGCAGTCCACATGTTCATGAGGGGGGACACTGCATTCTCTGCTGCATGGCACAACCAGCTGCGTTTTCACAGCATTAACAGCCGGGGCTGACAAAGTGGGGCTAAATACTAAATTACAGCACATTAAAGAATGGAAAGAACTGGTGCATGTATTTTCCTTTTGTGACTTATTTTTAGAGATTGCACAGAAGTGTAAGAGAGAGTGTAAGGGCAAGTCAAGCACTGGAATCTGAGTCAAAATGTCTATGGGGCATTCTGTGACAAGAGTGATCCATGTTCCACTACTGGACCAGATGCTGCAACCTTATGGGAAGCATGCCGAGAAGTAGTGCCTGCCTCAGCACCTGCCAGACAGGCCATAGTGCCATACCATAGTCATTGGGGATTTGTAAATGTATTCAGAAATCATCTTACATCATTGGGGTGATGAAGGTATCTGAGGACTAATGCCATGGCATAGAAGAGACCTCGGCAGTAAGTTTTTGAAATTTTAATCTGCCTGCCCATCACCTAGAATACTTGTGAAAGTACAGGCTCTCAGGTTGTGTTTGACAGAACCTTGATCTGCACATTGTTAACTAGCTTCCCACCAAAGCTGAGGCTGCCGCTCTGAGGTCAACATTTGGGATGCCATGGCCAAAGTCTCACAGAATAACAACATGGGGCCATGAAACAACCAAATAAATTAATCTAGTATATAAATTTTTGAAACTTACAGTCAGCCTGCCTGCCTCTCCTTCCTTCCTTCTTTCCTTTCTTCCTTTCTCCCTTCCTCCCTCCCCTCCTTCTTTCCTTTCTTTTATTTCCTTTCTTACTGTCTTTCTGGATCCCACTGAAAGAAGAGCGAAAGGACCTCCTGCAAAGCAGAGTGGAGATTTGAAAAGCCTGAACCCAGTTTCCTGAGTGCTATTTTGTTGTTGTTTAATGTCTTTTAGGTTCTTGCTCTTCTAATTTAGGACTGGTCAGCTTGAAGAAAGACAGGACTATTGATTGGCCCATAACTGTTGTGTAAACATGTCTCTGAACTTGTTGGGCCAGTCCATCAGCAGAGTCCCTGCTGGCAAGCTTTGCAGTAAGCTGTCAGGCTTTTTGTCTTGAGTCAGGAAAAAAAAGATTTATTTTTACATTATGTGTATGAGTGTTGTCTGCTTGTATGTATGTGCACCATATGCATGCAGTGACTGGAGAGTCCACAAGAGGGCATCGGGAACCCCTAAAACAGGAATAACAGACAGCTGTGAGCCACCATGTGGATTCTGGGAATCAAACTCTTGACCTTTGCAAGAGTGGCTAATATGCCTCCCCAATGAATTGTTTCTTCAATCCAGAAACTTGGGAGTCTTTTAAGAATAAAGGAGGCACTTAATAGTATCCTTCAGTGCACATTCCAACAGAGTCTCAAGGATACTAAATTTCAACCACAAATGGGGACTTTGGAGATGGTTGTGAAGGAGCCTGGGAGGCAGGCAGGGAGGGAGAGGACCATGGTTAGGTAATAAAAGTGGTGAATTCTAAGTGACTTTTTCCTCAACTCCCTGACTTGAGACAAAAACCTGGCATTTCTTGTCTCCCACCAGTAGGCCCCTGTGGATAGGTCAACTGGTTCAAGGAGTTCAAGACTGGTTCAGGACATGTCGTGCCACAGGTCTGAGCCAATCAAACACCCTAGAGCTTGTCAAACTGACTAACCTAACTCAAGGGAGGAAAAATCTTCTTCAGAAGTTTGAAATCCCAGCACTCTAGAAGAGAGTCCTAGTTTCACTTGGTGGAACATCTTTTTCTCTATATGTCTGTGCATGTGTGTGCTTACCCCTTTCTTCAGCTTCAGACTGCCTGCAGTGTTTGAGATTTCTCTGTTGCTACCTGTACATGTTGTATTTCCTGCCTTTTAACTCTTCAGTTGGCAGAGGAAATGATCCTGATCAAGACCTCTAGGCTGTACCAGATGTATATTATCATCAACAACTGGAGGCATCCTTGGAGCACACCACAAAATGGGCTAAAGAGAATTGTAAAAACTAAGTAATCTTAACTCCAAAATTAATAAAACCTAAAAAACCAAAGCTCACAGTGACTATCATTTGGTGCTCATCATCTGTCTGGAATTATGTTAACCATTTTATATGATTAGTATTTCATAATATTACAATCCTAAGATGTAGGAACAGTAATTATTTGTGGTTTAATGATGAGAAATCTAAGGCCTAAGGAAATAAATTACTTGCCCAAAATCACAAATTTTTAGCCAGCAATCCTACCTACAGTCAATATTCATAATCATTATATCTACTCCATTCTTCTACTATCCTACAAAAAAATGACTTTGATGTGAGGACAAATCTCTATGAAGAAGGTGTAAATTTATTATTATTATTATTATTATCATTATTATTATCAATTACACTTTATCCTGCAGACTTTTCCTTCTTTCTCTATTTCCTAGCATGTGTCTTGATTTTCAAGCCATGGGCTTCTCCAGATTTCTATTCTATTTTTCAAACAATTCTCTTTGTTCTCTTTCAGCACCATCCTCCTTTGTTTGCCCACTCAATGCTAGGATTCCTAGGGTCCAGTCGACTCCTCTGTCTGCTCTCTGTAGTTCCTTCCATAGGTTCTACCTTCTGCTTCATCATCACCTGGACTCAGAAGGAGCATCGTTGCATTATTCTCTATAAACTATCTGACATCCCAACGTGAGTATATGAAAGATCAGATCAAAAAATGCAGGAGAGGTGAAAACCAAGCCCCAAATCATTGTCTCCACCTTCATTTTCTCTACGAACCAGAATACAGCGATTGGTCCCTGTGTCCCATGCTTACTCCACTGGCTCTGTCTCAGTTAACACTCCCAAGGTCCCCCTGCTAATATTTCCATCTGTTGCCCTGACCACTGGAGTCATCAATGTTTAACCCTGCTTAACAAGCCAAATAGATAGCGTGCTGCTGCCTACTACTCAACTGTAAGCTTATGAGGACAAGTTAGAGAACAACACCCAGGTTCCTCTCCCCTCAGGAGAAAAGCTTAAACACATGTTCCATTCTGGTGTTTAAGGTCCTCAGAAGGCATCGATTTTAAAGATAAAGTAGTGATTCTTTTCATTGCCAGCTTTCCCTTCTCCAATTCATTTCATCCCTTCTTCATTTGTGTTTCCCAAGCCTGACTCTCAGATAAATCACTTGCCCTTGTTGGCCCGAGGTCGGCCCCTGGAGGAGGCCATGCTCAGCTATCTCCTTCTCCATATTGACGTTTGAGCCCTCTCTTCAATGAGTGGGGTGACCTCCAGTTCAACCGTACTAGCTGAAACCATGGTGACATCTTTGCCTCTGTACTCCTCCCCTTCTTCTTGAGGACTCTAGAAATACTTCCTACTGAAGAGCTTTAAACCATCCACTTTTCCATCATCTCCATCAACCATCCCATTCAGGCTACTAGACTTCCAGACGTCAGAGAGTTGCTGGCAGCACACTCCTCACTTTTGTGACAGGTACAACTTACCTAACCGTGTCCTGCCGCCCCACTTCCCCCAATCCTCTACCAATACAATAATGATAACCATATTCATTTTGCCTATCGAAAAATGTCAGAATCTATTCCATTTCCCCCCACTGAGAGATTCAACACCTGTTAATCCCCTGGAATCTCAGTAATCTGGAGGGATCTTGTCATTTCTTTTACCTAAGCTGCAAGTGCAGAGGGAGAAAGGGTCTGTTACAGATAGATATGCCTTGAATAACCCAAGCCCAAGGAATAACACTGAGTCATTAAGTAACAAAAGTAAGGGAGAATCTAACATTCCAGCCGAGAAAAGTTCAAGGTAAAATATGTTATGAATTCAAACATTAGGCAACAGGATTGCTACTAAGCATTTCAAGCCGAAGGAGATGGGTAGAGACTGGGTGAGGCGCTGAACCTGCAGATGCTGCCCATATTCTTGGGATGTGGTAGACAGGGATGCCCTGGCATGCTTGGGTGCACTGTGAAGGAGAAACAAGAGGCTGACAAAGTGTTGGCTAGTTCAGCAGCCCAGGTGCAGGCACGCTTGTAAAGACAGCAGCTGCGGAATGGAAGGGAGGGGTTCACCCGAAGATGTTCTGGAGGGGGGAGTCTACAAGATCTGTGAACAATGCAGTCTGTTTCTGCATTTATTAGACACTGGACAGCTGTAACTAGGCATTTTATGGCTGATTTATACAGACTACAAGGCCAGCTGTAGTAATGTAAGGATCTTAAGTCTGATGGAATCAAAGCTCAAAGCATTCCCATGTTCTTCCTACAAGCAGCATATATGTGTTTTTATAACCATACATGCACTCACACATGTTCTTATTCAGCAACAAAGAAATTAGCTTTCGATGACTAATGAGAATAAAGATGCTAGTGCAGAATGGATTGTCCCTATTAATTGTTAGATAAGTGTGATACTTAATCCTTAAGACTTTTATTTTAATTTTGATTATGTGTATATGCCTGGAGTGGGATTGGGTACGTACACATATGGTTAAAGGTGCACTTGGACCAGAAGAAAGCACCAATCCCCTAGGGGTGGACTCACAAACAGTGGGCGTCATCCTACATAGGTGCTCAGAACTGAGCTAGGGTCCTCTGCAAGAATACACATGCCAGTGTGAATCTTGATTGTCAACTTGAAGGATGTGGGGTCACCTAGGTCAACTCACGGGCATTACTGTGATGGTGTCTGTAGAGAAATTCCACTGAGGTAGAAGACCCATCACGAACATAGACTTCTCTACTCCCTGGGTTGTAGTGTCGTGTGCGTACACTACACAATACAGCCATACACAAAAAGAGAAAGACGGAGGAAGTGAGTGAAGCCCCAGCACTATGTCTCACTTCTTGTGAGGCAATGTGGCTGGATGTCTCACACGCCTGTTGCCATGGATACAGCAGCTGTCACCAACATGCTTTCCCGGCCATACCTCTCCCCTGCCACAACAGACACATCACTTAACTGTGAGCCAAAAAAATCCCCTTTCTTCCTTAAGGTTTTTTTTTTCTGAAATTTTATCAGCATCCAGAAAAGACACAAAGACAGTAGAAAAACTGAACCTCAAAACTCTGCCACCTCACAACTGAAAAACGAAGTTCCCATCTCTACACAATTCTTCAGCTGCCTGGAAAAATGCCTTGTCCACTCATCTATAAATACACAAAGGTGCAACTTCCAAGAGAGACAAATATTATTCTCCTTGTTCCACACTAATCAGATTCAGAAATGCCTTTGGTCCAGGTACATCTCGTCCTTACTTTGTGGGTCATCTCTCTGTAACTAGGGCATCTCACGGCCAGGTCCGTTGCTCCAGATGGAGACGAAGTTGTATTTTGATGGGTTCTTCTTTGTAAAATGAGGACAGGGAAAGGGTCACTTGAATGACGAGAAGATCAATAGTTTCAGAGGATTTGGGGGAAAGAGGAGGAACTCAGAACCTGAGTCAGGACAAAGGAGGCAGGAAAAGAGGAGTCTAGACCTTGTGCACTTGGACGAATGCCCACAGAGAGATCAAAACAGGCTCATGTGGAAAGAAAGACACTGGCCGCAGGAAGAAAAGCAATTAGCTCTGTCTGAAGTAAGTTCAGCTTGGAACAAAAGGGCCAGATATGCATGTGGCCATTTTCTACTGAGATGTTATTTGGGGGAAATATGTTATATCACCTAAGACAGTTTTATTTCCACTTGGAGTCAGAAAGATAAGCTTAGCAGTTACAGAAAGAGAAATAAAGGCCTGAAAGAGGTGCACAAATTGCAGGGGAGAATATCAATTGCAGTTTTTATCACCTCAGATGATGCCTTGGAAATGACAATATTTCTTTATACACCCAGGGGAAAGAACGCAAGACATAGGGCCAGCAAAGAACTTTCTTATCTTTTCCTATTGCATAAAAACTAAATAGAACACAAAACTGGCCCTCAGTGCCCCAGGCCTACAAGCACCCTCCTCTGTCACACTGCAAAGCAGGTTGGACAACTGCTCAGCCAGTGCGAGGTGTTCAAAGGGATGGCCTGGAATATCTGTGTGCAAAGGCAAGCATCTCCCAAAGTGTCCATGACTGCTGACAGAGCTGGAGAAAGCCTGGCTGTTTTCCAGCATAAGCTGCTGACAGGGTATTTTAAGAAGGAGCCTAGGAGATGAAAAACTGAGAATGGATAAAAGTTGGGGCTGAATATGGGATCAGTTGCTATGATCTGAATTGGGGGATCCGGGGCTGAAGATAGGTTCATCTGCTATGATCTGAATGGACTGGGAGATCTGGGGCTGAAGATAGTTAGGTTCATCTGCTATGATCTGAATTGGGGGATCCGGGGCTGAAGATAGGTTCACCTGCTATGATCTGATTGGATTGGGGGATCCGGGGCTGAAGATAGGTTCACCTGCTATGATCTGAATGGACTGGGAGATCTGGGGCTGAAGATAGTTAGGTTCATCTGCTATGATCTGAATGGATGGGGAATCCAGAACACAGCCTAAAAGCTACTTTGGTTCCTCAAAAGGACTTCTGGGAAAAGCCAAATCCTCTTCAGAGAAAGAGAAGGGAATTCCTAGAAATCAGAAAGATTCAACCTGACACTCATGAGACCACTCCTCCTCTCACTAATATAGACACGAGGTCTTCACAGAGAACAGACTACAGCCTCACAGGTCATGAATCTTGCTGGTGGCCTGTGGGCAAGTGCAATGACAGAAGCCATAAATACAGTCCCGGCTGACCTCTATAAGCCCCAACTATAACTGGAGGACGACAGTGCTCTTCGAAGGTCCCCAAGAATCAGTGTTAATTTAGAACAGTTCCCTCTGATTGTTTTCTTTTCTACCATGTACAATTGTCCTTGAAGAAAGGCTGTGAGAAGATTAGCTACCAGGCAGTCACAAAACCTGACATTCAAGAGACCACCCCTCCACCTGTCATTAACACAGACAACAGGCCTCAAGTATCTTGAGGTAGCAAAGATGTTTTGGTCATAGCAACACTTAGTATTTTAATGTGATCCCAGATTTGCAAACAGTGAAATCATATCAAGTCTTTATCAGCACTGTGATTTGGTTATAACATATCACCCACATGTCTCTACATATTCCACATATAAAACAAGTTTATTTTATATTACCATAGAAAATTTCAGATTAACCAACAATGCAACATGCATATTAATTAAGGACAGAGCTATAAATTATCAGTGCAGATGTTGAATATTCTTTCAAGAGCCACCCCAATGACACGTCTCATCCCATCTCAAGATGCCACTGCATATATACAGCAGGAAGAAAAAAATAAACATTCCCTGTCTAACTTTATTGCATGTGTTTGCTAAGTACTACTTTCTCAGTTGGGGTTACATAAATGAAATGCTTGATGAGATTTAGTCCTCAGCACTGGAAGCGCCCCAGGGAGGGTCAGCCTTCATGTGCCCTCTGTTTTGCAGCCTTAAGAACTCTAGGACACAAATTGTAAGCCCTGACTGTGGAAGTAAGATACATGACCTCCTCCTCATCCTCAGGACATGTTCCAAGACCCCCTGTATGCTTCAAATCACGGCATGAATCACACCCTACGGATGCCACTTTTCCAACACATGCATGACATGAATCACACCCTACAGATGTCACTTTTCCGACACACATGGCATGAATCACACCCTATGGATGCCGCTTTTCTGACATGCACACGACATGAATCACACCTTAGGGATGCAGCTTTTCCAACATGCACACAGCATGAATCACACCCTACGGATGTCACTTTTCTGACACACATGGCATGAATCACACCCTATGGATGCCGTTTTTCCAACACGCACACGGCATGAATCACACCCTATGGATGCCACTTTTCTGACACGCACACAGCATGAATCACACCTACAGATGCAGCTTTTCCGACACACACGGCATGAATCACACCCTATGGATGCCACTTTTCTGACACACACACAGCACGAATTACACCTACGGATGTCACTTTTCCGACACACACGGCATGAATCACACCCTATGGATGCCGCTTTTCTGACATGCACACAACTAGGATTGGCTCAACTTGTAGCAGGAGAGCAAACACAGTGATAAAATGGAGCCATGACAACACACAATAGCTGTGACTACACTCCATCACTTGCTTACTTCTAGAATTTACCCACTTGATATTTTTGGCCTGTAGATAACTGAAAATAAAGAAACTAAAACTGTGGCTGGAAACTTAGTGTGGAAGAGTGCACAGTAAGGTGTTATTGTTGGTTTTTAAGATGTAAGACTGATATAATCAACAAAATTGTAATTATAATTTTGGAAAATTTGAGTAACTCGGGGAGTAATTGCCAAAACTACAGACCCAGATCACACTTCCCTCCACAAAAAGGGTTTGATAGGACAAAACTTTGCCAAATGTTAATACACACACACACACACCACACCACATACACCACATACACGATAGTCTATGAAAGGTGTGGGAAATCAAAACTGCAATTTTTATCCAATGCACTGGAAGACAAATAAAAATAATTTAAAAACATACAATTCTCTACTCACTGACTTTTCTGGGCACATTTCCAGATAGGGAAAAATAAATAATAGTAAATAAGAAATTTGAGATTATATGAAAAAGATAATTCTAAGAAATTACTTCGCAATGTAGATGTAGTGTACACCTGGAAAACCAGAAGTTGTCCTGAATAATGTGTTCAGAAGTTTATTTTTACTTAAAATAACATTGTGTGTATATGTGTGTGGAGGGGTATTCGTGTGTATGTGTGCATGTGTGTGTGTGGTGTTTGTATGTGTGCATGTGTGTGGTGTTTGCCTTCATATGCGTGTGTGTGGTGTTTGTCTGTCTGTGTGTGTGTGCATGCATATGTGTGTGTGCACATGTACAGGTCTGAGCATGCCACAGTGTATGTGTAAAAGGCAGAGAATAACTTCATCTGCTAGTCTTTGCTTGCCACCTTGTCTGCCTATGCCAGACTAGCTGACCCACAAGCATCTGGGGACTCTCCAGTCCACACATCGCATTCTATCTGTCATAGAAGAGCTGGGATTGCAGATGCAAATGCTACAATGTTTAGTCTTATATGTGAGCTTGAAAGACTCAGATTTAGGTCCTCAGACTCATCCAGTGAGAGCTTTACCTCCTGAGTATCTTCCCAACCCTCTGTAAAGCTGCTTTGTCAGTGGAGCAAAAAATCGTTTCTAACATCTGTTCAAATAAGAACTAGAGATGTGCTTGGCACACATGCTCTTCTAGGTCTGCAAAGACAAAGTACCCATGCACATGTACATCGTAAGAAAGGTGTTATAGAAAGTTTGAAAACATCTTTTCTTTTTGAGGTGTCTATGTACATTTCAAGTCTGTAAGCAACAGGTTTAAATTTCTTCTTTTTCTCCCCGTCTCTTTTCACTTAGGATTTTCCTATGGCAGAAGAAGAATGAAATGTCCTCAGAGAACATTTCTTTTGTACAAATAAAAGAAAAGAAAAGAAAAGAAGACCGTTAGCTTTAAGGGAAAAAAGGAGAAATTTTTAGAAGGCAGAATCAGGAAACATTGTATCTTTTGGCTCTATGTGCTATGTGGTCATTTGACGATGTTATTGAGTGTGTGTGTGTGCATGCTCGCACGCGTGCGTGTGTTGGGGATCAATGGGGGGAGATACACAAGAATGGGGACTGTCTTTGGAGGCCTAGAAAGGATTTGTGGTTGGAACGTAATGTGGAAAACAATAACTCCTGCCACCAAATGATTGTTATAAGGCGCAGCACTTCCAATAAAAAGACACTTCTGTTCAATTTCTAGTCACATCAAATTCTCATTACAAGACCCCGAATTTCATTTCTCCATTGGGTAGACTGTATCACTAGCAACAGTTTTATGCATTGAGTGTTGCAACACACACTTACATCCCTGATAGCCAGGTCACAGAGAAAATTATAGAGCTCTTTTCCCTTGATGAATGTCAGTATTGCCTGTCAGTCTCCAGGGGACCAGAAGCAAGGAAGTAAGGTAACCAGGGTGCCCTTAGAGACGAGAAGAAATTCTATTGCCATTTGAAAGGAGAACTATCCAGCTCTGAGAAGCACATAAAATCCATTTCATGTAAAGGGAAAGAAGAAATAGAGGTTGGGGTGTATGTGTGTGACATTTTTCTTTAATTCAAAATCCTTGAGGAAGAAAATCAGAGATTATATAAGGGAAAGAAAATAGCAAGCAAAAAAAAAAAACAAAAGGAAACAGCAAGTAAGAAGAAAGGAAGGACGGAAAAAGGAAGGAGGAAGAAAAGAAGGGAAGGAAAAGGAAGGAAGGGGATTCTTAGACTAGAAAGGTCCTTTATAATGTGCAAACCATTTTCACTTCTCATGCTATTTGCAACTACTGTCTGAGTATCGCTCTATTTCCTTCTAAGATCTGTTGAGAAAACTAAGAATGCCAATGGAGTTAAAGTCCTAGACTGACCATGGAAATCAGCATAAGGGGGCACCAGCAATAATAGTGATGAATGCTGAGACTCAACATGCAAGCTGTATGCCAGAGCACACCCAGTGCCATTATCAAAGACGCCTTTGCAGAATGGTGTTTAGCAATGAAGACTTCTCCTAGCAGGCAGGAAGATGAATGGTACTTTAAACAGAAAATAGGTCAGTGGACATGAGTGAGTGGAGGCAAGCAACAGCCAAAATTTTAAGACAATAAAGCTGAAAGAGGGGTGAATCTCAAGGACATGAAGGTGATGGGCTTTCTTCCTAACAATGTGCCCTCCAGCTCACTTGCTGCCTGTAGTTTGCTGAGCTTGAGAAGGTCCTCCTGTGACTTAACTCAATCCAAGCATTTAAATGAGAGTCACAGCATCATCAGCATCCATCATGACCAGATGCAAGGCTGAATCCAGAATGGCTGATTGAAGAGAACTCAGACAGGAGAAATGGCACAGAAGCAGCAAAATCTGGGACTGGAATGGCTTGACGATTCAATAAAAAAAGTCTATGTATAAGGCAAAGAAGAAGCCAGCCCATGTAATTGTACATGTAAAAAACAATGTACAATGTTTACATTGTAAACATAAATTATCCATTCATATACATTAGATCCAGGGAGTGGATTACAAAAAATAACCATGATGTAGTCCACTGTCTAATCTGGAGTTGTGTGGAGCCTCACTTTGGCTAACAGAAAGTAGCAGACAATAATTGTGCCAATTCTGAGAATAAGCCTCAAAAGAACATCTCCCAAGCCAGATGTTCACCACCTGTCATTAAAACCATCGCTCATGATGTAGATGCGGGCAGATCTCTGTGAGCTCCAGGACAGCCAAAGCTACATAGTGAGACCGTGTCTCAAAGCAACAACAATGATGAACTTCTCCCCATATACTTTTCAGATTTTTCTGTTGGCCTGGGGCTACTCTTCAAATTTGTGTATCATAGGCTATTTGTGCTGCTCCACACAGCAGCAAGCCAATCCTCAGAAACAGAACCAGATGTGTACGAGCACACACTTGAATCAGAAGAGTCACTCAACTGTTAGCAGACCAAGCTACCACCCCATGGAATGGTGGACTAAACAGGGGCTGTTTCCTCAGGCCGTACGTTTTCAGGCTGATTTGTCACACAACTTCAGACAATGGATGAAATCCACACTGTTTCACAAGATCCGTACACATCCACTAACTTGCCAGATCTTTAGTGAGTAGATGACAGTTATGCTGACAAGAGCTGAAGACTGCTTCCAGGGTAAAGAACTCGGCATGCAAAGCATGTGGCATGCTGATCACGTGGGGATGCCAGCAGGTTGCACAACAGCGATGGCTGTACATAGATTTACTTGTGGGCTAGAAGGGCGTAAAGTGGAGGGGTATCCAGACAATGAGAGACATATGCATACATTATGAGGAAGTGAAACAAGCAAATATAAGCAGAGTGGTCTTAGCTTTTATTATCAGACATTAAGATTTAATCCGGGAATTGGTAATTTAGTAAGAATTAGACCATGGAAGGCTCTGTATAGCCCTTTCAACACTTTACTAATATGATAAGAGAATAATGATCTAACTTAGGGCACATGAAAATCACCTAGTGGTGTTGCTAGGCATGGATGTGGAGCCACATTCTACCTTCACATTTGGTCTTATTTTTAATAAGCATCCTGGGGCTCTAACGCAGGTTGCTAAGGACAAATCTTGAAGTACGCGGCTGGGGGGTGTGAGATGGAAGAGGAGGTTCTCTTTCAGAATCTTGTTTCCAGGTCAGCATTTCAGTCCGATTTCTTCCTTCTGCCTGTAGTCTAGTGTGGCAGGCAGATGTAAAAGAAGTACAAACTCAAGGAAAGAAGTAAAAATTGGAAAAGATTATCTGGGAAAAAGCAGCAAGGATGGGGACCCGCAGGCGGGATGCACAGGAGATAGGTGTGCGAGGGGTTTTGTTGATGAAGAAGAAAAGAGAGACAGGAAAAGCTGAAGAGGGCCCAGGATGAAACAAGAGTCGAACTATCTCGATGAACTCCAGAGGTCTCTGGCTTGTAACCAACGGTGATGAGACAGACAGTAAATCCCAGCATGGGCGCTGAGGAACTCTCCAGGAGAGTGAAGGCAGCGAGGAGGGATCAGACTGAAGACTGAAGACAGAAAGAACTCAGGAGAACGTCAGCACCCACATGTGCCCTGAGAGGGACGCGCTGCAGGGCAGCTCACACTTGGGGAGGAAACAGTGAGAGGGAGGCACGGTGGGGCTGCATTACAGAAACAACACCCCGCTCAGCTTTGTTTCGGGGCAACCACAATGTGTGGCCACACGCAAAACTAAATCATCTCACTGGAAGAGCCTTTCGCTCACTGCCAGTTCAGCTTCACTGGAGTTCTGGGTGAAGACAGCTCAGCAGAGTGGAGGGAAAATATGAAGGCGCAATTCATACAACCCCTTTAAGAACGTGCAATGGATGCGGATATTATAAATAATATTAAATAATTATAGTTAGTCATATACTTTGATGAAGACTTTTTAAATTCAACCTACAGGCAACTTTTGATCAATAGTATATTTAATTAAATCTTATATTGACATATAAATTACATATATATTATACATAAAATTGTATGTAATAAAATGTCTTCTCCTTATTTCAATATATATCTTCTTTCAGGCTAGGATTGGGAAATAGCTGGGAGAATGGAACAGGAAGTGAAGTGAAGGGGGCTCTATGAGTCACAGAATGTTGGCTTCAGCTATCCAGCTCATGACTATATGCAGCATAAAGAAGCCCTGGATGAGGCAGAGACTGCCCTTTTCCAAAGCCTGATGTGTGCTGTAGTCTGTAAGGATTTTATGTTCCTTATCTCTGGGCCATATTGAACCACTTGTCACAGGAAGTAAATACCAAGGAGATTTTCAAATACTTGAGAAGGTACACAAAATAAATATGTCTAAAAGCTTACCAAAGCGGAGCGGTGGTGGTGCACGTCTTTAATCCCAGCACTCAGGAGGCAGAGGCAGGCGGATCTCTGTGAGTTCGAGACCAGCCTGGTCTACAAGAGCTAGTTCCAGGACAGGCTCCAAAGCTACAGAGAAACCCTGTCTCGAAAAGCCAAAAAAAAAAAAAGCTTACCAAAAGGAAATGAGTCTTTACTTACATGCAATTTCAGTTAAAAGTCATAAATGATAACATTAGAAAACTAAATATATTTTCCTTTCTTTTAAAATTAACTTTTCCCAGACTCAGATCATTTTTAATCTGAAGAATTCAAAACAATGCATCCACATTCATTTTTATGCACAATAGCAAGGCTATGCAACCGGGGTAATGCCCGCCAACAGATGAAGAGATGATGAGGATGGAGAGTTTGACTCAGCTGTAAAGAGAGTGGGTGACACTTTCAGGAAAATAAACCTGGAAAATATTACGCTGCGGTCACCCCAGCTCAGCAGAGCAAACGCCACATACCTCGCACATGCGGGTCCTAGTTTTTCCATATGTGTGTATTTGTATGGAACTGAGTATGGACAGATGTCAGGGAACTAGAAGGAGAGAGGAAACACAATTTGTAGAGAAGAGGTCAGTGAGAAGGGCAGTGACACACGGTATGAAAGTCAAAAGCGCAATACTGGAGAGGAAAGGTTTTGAGAGGCAACAGGGGGCAGGGAGGTGAGGGAGGGTCAATGAAAGTCAGAGTCTATGAAAATGCCTTCGGGAGACATGCTACTTTGTATGCTAATTAACAGGAAAAATAATTAAAGGCAAGAAACACATTTAGATTGTGTATCTCATTTCCCGAAACTTCTCCGTCCGCACCATGTTCTCGATCTTTGTTCTTAATCAACTTAACCTCTTCATGATTACTGGACAGGTATCGCGAAGCCTGACTATCCATGAGCCCACCTCATGTCCACACCCTGATATCTAAATATCCCATAACAAAAGACAGCTACAGTTCCCTGGAGGAGTGGTGGAGAGGAAAGGAAGTAGAAGTGAGGCCTCAATTCTGTGCCAGGAAAAAAAAAAACTGATGAAAAATAAAGAAGAAAAAGCAAAAGATAAGAATCTCGCTATAGTCACAGCTAACATGCAGTCATGTCTCAAAGGTCACTCCTGGGAACACTGAACACACTAGATGGGATTTCAATGGACTGCAGCCTTTGGAGCATCCATCAATATTCATAAGCAAATAGATGGATAAGCAAAAAAGGAACAGGGTAGCTTCTCTTTCTAAGTAATTAATGTGTTCAGCTAGTGTCCACAGATTAAGGAGCGATGGGAAAATAAAATTATTGGGCTGGGGTATATGGCTTGGTGTATGAGTGTGTCACAAGCATACGGACTTGTTGGGTCTCCACATTGTGTGAAAGGTGGAGTGTGGTTTGCACACCCACAGCCCCAGCT
The DNA here is from genome assembly GCA_025134845.1 of Neodon shergylaensis. Classification (NCBI taxonomy): domain Eukaryota; kingdom Metazoa; phylum Chordata; class Mammalia; order Rodentia; family Cricetidae; genus Neodon; species Neodon shergylaensis. The sequence continues at coordinate 849,143 of JABTXL010003776.1, read as the reverse complement.
TTGGGTAATGGTGGTGTTGGCGGTGTAGAGACAGGAAGATGGCTGAGATTTGCTGGCTGTTGGCATAGCACGGTGAGCTCCATGTTCAGTGACAGACTTATCTCAAGGTGATAAAGCAGAGAATGCCAGAGGACACAGGATGTCCTCCCTTGCCCTTTGTATGCATGAGTATACATACCTCCCACATGTGTACATACATACATGCACAGAAACACATAAGATTACTGTTGTCAGACATTCATTCTGGAATATGATGTAACTTACAAGCAACATTGTAATATACAACAAGGTAATAAAACATTCAAATTATCCGTAAGAGATTTATTTGGGTAAGGAAATGTAGGATATTTGCAGTAGAGAAACTTGGCAAAAATGGCCTTTAAACTGCCTTTACCAAGAGAACAAAGATAGCACTTTCGGTAAATGAAATGAATGAGCATCGAGTCTCCTCTGATACCAGGTCCTGAGGTCACAGCCTCACTTTTCAGTATTCTTGCCAGAGACGCACAACTGAATTAAATGGGAAGAAACATCAGAGGACACGCAGTGACTGTCAGAACCTGGTTAGGCTAATAGTGGACATCTGAGGCTGTCCTCAGATGCCTGAGGGGTGCACTCAGTTTGGCCTTCATTTGGGTCTTGAAGAGTCTAATTTAAGGGCTTTTAAGAAGAGAGACTGTTTGATCAAGAGATGGAAGAGGCAGCAGAGGCTGTGACACAAAATGGAGGAGTGAACATGAAAGTCACAGGAGATACTGGCAGCTGTAAGAATCTAGTACATCACTTTGTGTATGTGGTGATAATAATCTCCACCAGGGTAGGGGTCACGGCAATGGAGGTGCAGAGGCCACATCTAGGAATAATGCTAAGGATAAGAAAGCTGGCATTTCCCTCGTGGACTGGAGCAGATGGAGAAAGAAGAGTAGGCTTTCTGTACTCAACAACCCAGGCACGCAGATGTCGAGGCAAGAGCAGAGTAAATGGGAGACGGCAGGGTGAGTCTCCTCAGATAGCGACATCAGGGTTTATTGAGACATCCTCAAGAGAATTCTAGCCTTCAGCAGGGAAGGTAAAATCGCAGCCGGAAAAAGATAACTCACACGGGAATGATTGCATTTGACAGGAAACTGAGTTTAAAGAGAATACTCTACCAAGTTCAGTGTTAGAAACCCGCAAAAGGAAAGACTTCTATTTAGACACAAGCCTCTCTTTGTGAAGCTTCTCCGACACACATAGTGGGGCTGTGCAGAGTGGAAGAGTTAAGAGTAGTTTCTACTCTCTTCTATACAATTTTCTAGGTGTTCAGAATATCAGCCTTATTTATAAAATCATACACACTTTATTTGTGTGTGCATGCATGTGTGTGGCTGGCCATGTGCATGCATGTGTGTGTGGCTGGCCATGTGCATGTGTGTGTGGCTGGCCATATGCATGCATGTGTGTGCACACGCAGGCCAGAAGACAATCTCAAGTGTCATTCCTTAGGGGCCTTCCATCTTTTGCATAAGATAGAATCTCTCATTAACCCAGAACTTGACCAAGTTTTAGTTGGGCAATGAGCTCCAAGTATTCCCCAGACTCTACATCCTGTCTTACCACCACTAGGACTACATCCGTGTACCCGCATACTCGACTTTTTACAAGGGCTCTTGGAAGCCCAACTCAGGTCCTTACCCCTGTGAATTAGCTGACTGAACCATCTCCCACATGCATATTAAAATAACAGGTAGATAGATTATAGGCAGTCAGACAGTGAGGTAGATAGATAGGTAGATGAAGCTCCCTTTGTCTCTGATTTCCATTGGACTTGATGTCAAATAAAGACAATTCTCAGAGCTTTATTTTAATAATTGCTCAGGTGACTATGAGAGCCTATGGATCTCATGGGTCATCCCCTCAGATGTCACCATCCCACAGGCAGGCCACTGATTCTGCACATGCCAATATTCAAATCTAACGGAGGTGGGAAGACACATGCCCAATTATTTTCACTGTGTCTTAGGAGCTCGTGTCCTAAGTCTTCAGTCTCTGCAAATGCAACGATTTGTGCCCTAAAATGTAGTTACTGGAAGAAAAGGGGTCATTCTTTGAGCACATTTGGGTCCATTCAGCTTTGGGTCAGCTCTGAGGCTGGGAGAACCACCCAGGTCCAAGGGTAAAGCAGCCTCGAAAGGAAAGAAATGTCCTTGGGATGAAATTGCCCATCACTACCTGCACTTAGTCAGTCATTCCTGTAGAGGTTGCCAGCAGGCGGGGAGCATCTCAGCCTGCATCCACCATGGCTCCTGCGGGGTCCTGACCAGCTTGTTCATTCTTGCTTGGAGGGAAGCACGTGGTGTGAGAAATTGCAGGTGGAAATAACAGAGGCACAGAAGAAACAGACAGAGGATGGATTCGGGAGGACTGACAGTGAACACTGCAGCCTTGAGTTTATTTCCTATAACCCTTTTATACCCCAAGCCAAAGGGGCAGGCATAAAAAGAACTTTTTTATTCTGATACAAGGAGCAAACAAGAGTTCAAAACATTCAAGAGTAGAAGAAAAAAAATCCAGTAGCTACACCTTAGGCCAAACATCCTGTTATCGAGGCAAGACGTCCAACAACTTCCCCTTAGGCCTGTTGTTTGATGTTGAAGGAGCAAAATAAGCTTGAACTTTCTAAGCCTAAGTCAAGATGGAGTGAAGTCACCTCTCTGGGCTCCCACAGGGGGCAGTTAGTGTTCAGCCTTGAATTCAGCCGCAGTCCTTCCTCCACGGGACATGATGTTGCCGAAGGAACAGGATGGCTTAGCCTTTCTCCACAAAAGGTAGGAAGACAGAGAAAAAAAAATACCTCTCTCATTTTAGCTAATACACTAAAAGGTTAGATGAATATATGCTGAAATGAGTAAGTTTATTCTAAGTGAGTACTTTTTTTCCTCGCGCCTCTCATAACACTGAATTAGATGCACAGATACTGGGAAAGAACACATTCCCGAGACGAATTTGGGGCTTGTCTCAAAGTACCTCAGCCAAAGCAACTGTGTTCATAAGTCCTTCCTAACTGCAGGTCACTACATACTGTAGGAAGGATGTTTTCATTTATTTATCCCCCTGAAAAGGAACGACCATACTGAGAATAAGCACTGAGTAGGGGCCATGCTCCGCCTTCAGGCAATTATAGCACAACTGTCTTTAAGATGCTGTCTGCATCCAAGAACCATATTTAAAAATATCATTCTATGAGGTTCATCTCCAGCAGCTACGCACTTTGAAACGGAGCTTGGCTTCAGTCGCGGGGTCAGCATCAGGGGCTGCACTGGGCGGGGCTGTGGGTCTGGGCTTCCCCTTTCCTCTCTGCATTCTTTCCCTTGAGTTCTCATTCAGTTTGGAATATTTTTCCATTTTATTTTGTTTTGTTCTTTCCCTTCTTCCCTCCTTTCCTTCTTCTTCATCATCATTTTATTATTATTATTATTATTATTATTATTATTATTATTATTATTTCTATTGGACAGAATTCTAGGGTAAAGAACAAATTTGACTTAACCATAGAGAGTATATTTCTCAGTGTTTTTTCCATTCCCAGTTTGGTTCCCAGCTCTCATCTTTGTAAGACCTGAACCTCCATCCTCTGGTTCCAAGGCTGCCAAAGAGCTACCAAGAATGCCTGGCTGGTACCGAGTCAGCTTGCTGGTATGGGTCCTCTCCCTTTGTTCTGTGTATGCAAATAGGGTTTAGAAACACACATGAACAAACAGCAGAGGGCAATCCCAGCCCAGGAGGAGGCTGGAGGATCAGGAGTAACCAGCTAGCCAGGGCGCACAGTGAGTTCCAGTTATGAAAGCTTGGCCTTAGTTTAGGCTTGTATCTGGCTAGCTCTTATCACTTATTCTACCCTGT